>CM045770.1:9005486-9438538 GCA_025200525.1 Camellia lanceoleosa | reverse complement strand
TAAGAGGTCAACGCTAACCGATGGTCACTGAACTCTCAAAAACATGATCACTTGAACGACTAACTAATCCAAGTTCTTCCACTTTTTAAGAGCATTTACTAATGTTGCAGATCCATTCTGACCCAAGAAAAGTATTTCATTTCTGTTGAAAGCTTATTCTCTCATTTCTTGACATCAAATCCATGATCTTCAATCTAATTGAGATCAAATCCATCTTGTGATAGGACAAATGAGCCGCAGCTTGATCGGATCCATGAATTGAAAGACTCACTTGCCACATTCAGAAAGTTGCACCTTAATCGTATTTTTGTCCTTTAAAATATCTCTGCATATCCACTTGTCATAGGGCCAAATTGGATAGAAACCAAGCAAACGATCCTTTTCCCCACTCAAATCTTGTAATTCTTTCAAGCAATCGATTAAAACATCAACCACCGTTTATATAAGCACATGGAAGAAAAAAAAAAAAAAACTATTCTACTCGAAAGTATTGGTCAAACTTGGACCAAGAACCTATCCTCAAATTGGTTCTTTCAAGTATGTTGGAGGACAAAAACCAGTGGTAAGCAAGAGATAAAAACCTTGGCAAAGTTCCTCAAAAGTCCTACGTTCTAGATCAGTATATGAAGAGTACTGGGGTGGGTGGCTGCTTTCATCCAACAGGTATATATTTGACAAATGAGCCACATAAAAAATTATTCTGCAACCATTCGTGATCAGTCTGTAGTCTCCGTGACGACAATTGTCATTAGTTGCAAGAGGGAAAAAAGAGCTGAAAAATAACATTCTACAATTAGTGAAAGTGATATTAAACGAAAAAATGACAAATATATGAGATTTTTACTCACGGGAATAACAAGAACATGTTACTCTGAAAAATAAGTACATCGTGCCACTTTTGACAGAATAAGTAACTTGTTACCTTGAATAAACTATAGTAATATCTTCCTCCACTCTTTATCTCCATCATTCATCAGGTGGCCTCATTAAGCTCAAGGTGCCCTTATATTGCCACTTCAAAAAGTTCCATCGATAACAATAGAGGACTAAGACAATGCCTAAACCCTTGAATGGAAGCATTAAAGAACAAAAACCTCTTGAACCATCTCACTTTGATGGTTATAGTCAAGACGTTAAATAGTTACCGTGAGAGTTTGTGCTCATCACAATATTCATATACCATCGAATCTTTATCATAAGACATAGAGAAATCTCCAAAAGTAGTAGTCCTAACTTTTCTCTAACTCCCAACTAAGCATGATTGTAACGACAATGGTGAGCCAGTGACAGATCTAAGGTGAAATTGACTAACATTAATTGGACGAGTTTGGGAATTCTCGCCTAACTTCATTAACAATCAAACTTGGCAAACTATTATTTGAACTCATCCTTGAAGATTTTTAGAAGTACGAATCATAGCTTCCACAAGTATGCTCATTATGTAGAGTCTAATGTAGAAAAATTATTAGCACTTTCTAGAGATCGCATGTACTTTCGCCTAAACAAGCTTTTGGAGTCTCGTGCATTGACAACACACACAAAGCCAATGACCCGACCGCTTCTCATTCTTCCGCATACACAAACTCAAATCCTATCTCAATGGCATATTTACATATAATGCGAGTTCTAAACCCTTTGCACCTCCAATAAATCTTTACATTTATTATGAGTAATTCCATTCACCCATCCACAAGACAACAAAGTCCTTTCTTGTATGTTGGACAAAATATAGGAGTAAATTCATTTCATCATCAAGCAATGTTGATCCACTTAACGTCCCCGATTCTCTATACTTCATGTTTTTTCATTTGAAAATGCCCATTTTAGTAATAGTCACATCAACCCTTGGCCGATTCAACTAACCAAGTGCGATAAACAAGCGACAACATATTCTCAAAATCGTAATCATCCATCAATCATGAATTGCTAATGTCCAGCAAGAACAGCAGTATGATAACAAAGAGTGACAACCAATCATTTGAGCCAAACTTCTTTCAATTTACAACTAAAGAAATCGGTTAAATATTTCAATGTGCGCTTTGACACAACCTTGAACACAATGGTACGATCACCATACTTGTAAAACAACATAAGAGGTGGAACCATTTTACAAATTTGTAATCAATTATGATGAAAAATTATCATCAATCAAAGTAAAATTTTACTATCACTATCAAAGTAAAATTTTATTGCCACGATAAGTCCAAAAGTCAATTTGTGTTTAGTTTGAATTCGATAAAATTTTCTCAGGTTTAGTGTAACATTATACTATATTTTAGAGTAAATTTTACTATTTGGTTTGCCAAAGATTGACAATTCATACAGTGTCACCAACACAACTTGAGACATGAATCTAAAAGTAAAATTTTACTTTGCATTACTCAAATAAGAATAAAATGTTAGAGAAAGAATCTAAAAGTAACATTTTACCTACGTATAAAAATAAAATTTTACTCGAAATAAGAATAAAATGTTACATTCTAAATATCTGAGTAAAATGTTACTGAATTTAAAAGTAAAATTTTACTCTAAATAAAAAGTAAAATGTTACACTTTGAATTTAAAAGTAAAAATTTTACCAGTATAAAGTAAAATTTTACTCAAAACGAGTAAAATGTTAGGTTGAATCTAAAAGTAAAATTTTACTCAGTATAAAAGTAAAAATTTTACTCTAAAAACTAATAAAATGTTAGACTCAATTTAAAAGTGCGAGTAAAATTTAAATGTCATTCTAAAACTAGAGTAAAATTTTACTCATTGTAAAATTAACACGTATCAGAGTAAAATTTTACTCTCATTCTTTGAAACAAAAGACAAAGCAATAGAACCAGAGTAAAATTTTACTCTCATTCTTTGAAACAAAAGACAAAGCAATAGAACCAGAGTAAAATTTTACTCTGATTCTGTCAAACCAAATTAGACCAAACACAACAAAAATAAATCAAAAAAAAAAAAAAAAAAAAAACAAACAAACAAAACAAAACAAATTAATCAACAAATCAACATACTTAATTTAGAAGAAAAACCTCTAAAACTTGATCAACAATCACAAATCTCGATGAAACTCTCGTTTAATTGAGAGTGTTGATCGTCGGCGGCGAGATCGTCTATTGTTGACCAAGTGAGAGATCTTCGGCTGCGAGATCTTCAGATTTGGAAATCGTCTTCATCCATTTCGTTCCTGATTTCGTTCCTGCGAGATCTTCAGCTCAGATTTCAAATATTTCAAATGTCTGATACGTATATATAGAAGGGTAATATTGTGATTAAAAAAAAAAATTATAAAATGTCCTTATTAAGGTAGACATTTCCTATTCAGAGACTTTTTGAAAGAAAATTGATTGAGTTATCCTTTACCCTAATAAAAAGGTCCAAAATGAGGGTTTCACCAAAAATCCCTTCCACATGACAATCCACACCACCCTTCTTTATCAAACAAAGTAAGTATATCATGCTTTAACACCAATGCATATTATTTTATATTGTGACAAAACTAAAATTACAAGAAACTTGAGAAACAACAACGGTGGTTGGAAATGAAGACGAACAACAATGATGATGGTGGTGGTAATGACGATTGTAAGGGATTCAGTAATTACATTGGTGCTGGTGATGGAGATGACGATATCTCTACACGCAACCGATACAACATTTCAAACACCTGAGTATTATGTTGTAAGAACAACAAAATTGCTGGGCTCCACGTGGTTGATCAAGGTAGTTATAAACTTCATATATTGTCTAATTTACCCTCTTGAAAGTTCTTCTTCTTCTGTCCCAAATCAAGTATTGACGGAAACCTTTCACTAGACTTCCAATTCCGGCGTGTTCTTGTGTACAGTTACTGCAAAATACATCAAAATCACAAATTATATAGATGAACTTCACACACAATTCGGACACTAAACAAACACTTATTCTCCGTAATTGTCTTGATAGTTCTGTTCAAGTGTGGCATACAAAATTACCTGTCCAAGGCCAAATCATCATACCTGATCTGATTTTCCTTCACCATATCTGCTACGAAAGCACTAAAACATAAATATAAAAAAAAAGCACAAAATTAAACGCTGGGTTAGCTTTACAAAAAAAAATGACAAAAAGATCATCTGCATTCTCACTCTGATAATTTGAACTATTCATCTTGTAAACTTCTGTGTAGAATAGATCATTTTCATAATAATAAAATAAAAAAATAAAAGACAAATTGATTCAATAATTGTAGTTATATAATCTCATTATATTTGTCTTAGAAAATAAACGATCATTACTGTTTTGAAACTAGCCATTTATTTAAATAAATAAATAAATCTGATGGAAATAAATTATGTGTCTATGACTATAAGATTAATTTAATTTTTTTAATGAATTTTCAACACAATAATCTACAAAATAAACAACTTAAATTGAATCATAGAATTCCAGTATGTGTTGAGACCCCTGAGTCTAGTCTAACTAGATCAAATCATACTTATCCAATCACTTGGGTGTTTGGGAAGCAACTAAAATAATCAAAAGGTCACTAAAAGAATCGAAAGATTATACAAAAAGTCAAAATTTCATCACATTTTCTTTACTTTTTGCACATTTTCCAAGATAAAACCAAAAGTCATTTCCAAACACTATTTTTTTTTTTGAACTTCATATTTTAGTCAAAAATGTCACCTTCCAAACCAACCCGTCTATTTGAGAACCTAAATAATTAAAAAGTCAAAAAGTCACTACGCTATTTATTTGTCATCAACTAAAAAATTAAATGTCACATCAACTTTTCATCCCCCCTCCCCAAAAAAAAAAAAAGCGTTTTTAACGACTTCTCAAACACATTAAAACTTTTTTTAACTCCTAAAATAATAAAAAAAATCATAAAAAAGCAAACCCCAAACACCCACTATGCACAACATTAGCCAAGTAGTTTATCAAATCAAGAAAACAAGAAAAATGAGATATATGGAGGGCTTACTTGAGATCACTGTAACTCATAGCAGCAACTTCAAAAAAGAAAAAAAGCACAAAGGTGGCATAAATGAACATCAGGATCAAAAAATCAGTCTTTGAAGCCATTTCTAAGGAAAAATGGATCAGAGACCACTTGGATATAACTTGAGCCCCTCTCACTCACTCAAATAAAGGTTGAGACCTCTTGTACTATTTATAATAATAATGGGTATACCCTCTATTTTATAAAGAGTAATGTTAGAGAACCCAAAAGTTTTACCAATGTCTCACATAGGTGTGAAACCCACATGATGTGGGTCCCACATTCATGTGAGACATTTGATAGAAAATTTGGTAAAATTTTTGGGGTCTCTAGTATTTTTCTTTCATAAAAGGCATGTTAGGTTTTTTGGTGACGCATTAGGCGGATGGATAATTTTGAATTTGGAGTAGAGATATTTTTGATATTTTAACACTTGTGACCTATTGTCCTAATATCTATGTATATGCAATTAAGGAAATCTATCTTTGTATCTTGTGTAACTTTTCTAATTATTGCGAATGCAGAACTATGGTGACAGTGGACGTAGT
Source organism: Camellia lanceoleosa (assembly GCA_025200525.1). Lineage (NCBI taxonomy): Eukaryota > Viridiplantae > Streptophyta > Magnoliopsida > Ericales > Theaceae > Camellia > Camellia lanceoleosa. Next base: position 9,433,009 of record CM045770.1, on the reverse strand, counting down.
CTTAATTTTGAGGTGAATCATATAAATTTTGTGTTTTTTGTGTGGGTAATTGTTGTGTATTTTTATTTTTTCTTTCTATTCACCAATCCTATTTAGGAGTTACGGGTTCCTAAAACTAGTGTTTTTTAAGGCGAAAAGCGAACCGAGGCGACAAGGTCTCTTAACGCCTAAGCGCGAGGCGAGGCGAGGCTTGGGCTTCATCGAATCGAGGCGATCACAAACGATAATTTTTTAAAATAAATAGTATAGACAAAAATATAAATATTTTCAAAAACCATCATGCATTTATCATTCCAAATACTAAATATTCATATCCAACAATCCAAAGGTTCTAAAAATCATCTTCAATGTCAAGCAATTGAAATTTTTTCAGCAAAATAATTAAAAAATTTCAGCAAAATTAATTGAATTTTTTTTCAGCAAAATAATTATACAATTAACACAGCAAAATAATTGTAAAATAACACAGCAAAATAATTGTAAAATAACACAGAAAAATAATTAAACAAATTAATTGAAAAAAATTTCCGATGGAAAAAAATAACACGGAAAAATAATTAAACAAATTAAAATAACCAGGAAAAAAAGGGGGGGGTCCGACAGTGTTCTTGAAGACGAAAAAAAAAGTAAAGAAAGGAAGAAGAAAGGAGAAAGGAAGAAGAAGAAAAGAAGACGAAGAATCAGCAGCAGCAAGAGAGGACGAAGGGAAGAAAGGAGAAAGGAAGAAGAAGAAGAAGAAAGGAAGAAGAAGAGTAGGAACTCACCTCGATAATCGACCGAACGATGTCCAAAGAAGGAAGAAGAAGACCTGTGAAGTGGATTTAGGGTATACCTTTCAATGTCATTTGGAACGATGTCGACTTAGGGTTTCGACTTCTTATTTAGTAGAAAGCAATTATAAAATGCAACGATGTCCACAAATTGCACAAAAGTCATCCAAATGAAGGGCCCAGATCATTCGAATGAAATCAGGCAAAATCTGGTGAAGCATCGCTCAGGTCGCCTATCGTTTCATCGCCTAAGCCTCACTTCTTCGCCTCACCATTTCACCTCGCTTAGTGTGTGTGTGAAGCGCTACACCCTCGCTTGCCTGCCGCCTCGCTTAGCGCTTGGCGCCTTTGATAACACTACCTAAAACAAAAGCGGATCAGCACCGTTCCACCCATAAAGTTCTATGCTGTGTAATTGATTAGAAGCACCACATGAACAATGCCACATGATATTCTGAAATTGTATAGTTAACCCCACAAATTAGTCTCACTAAACTCCATTTTAAGTGAGTTTTGTGCAATGAGTTCTCTTTTTTCTTTTTTGGCCAACAAAGTTAGTTGGACTAGAAATTAGAAGAATTGACAAAAGTAGATTCTAAAAATCATCCCTCTCTTAACTTTAAGATAATTATAAATAATAAAAAAAATCAACTTATTTAAGCTATATTTTTTTCAAGTCTATGATGGCTTGAATGGTTACTCAAGTTCAAGTCACAGAATAAATGAGGATAAGACAATGTAAAAGACTCGTGTGAATAATCTTACAGCTTAAAATCTGTAATCATAACATTGCTAAAGCATGCATGAATTAATATCCTCGATGTTACTATACACTAAAACATTAGCCCTAATATGGACTGAACAAAACATTAATTTTCTAATGAGATAATTGAAAGACTCAAGAATTAGTCTTCATTTTCCTTCACAAACTGCCAAATATAATTTATTATTATTCTCTTAGTCTTTTTTTTTTTTTTATATTTTTTGAAATTTATATAGAACATTGCTGGAGGACTTGGATACAATGTTACTTCATCTCACATCATTCAAACCATGTTTATATCTCAATAATTCTGCAGGCTTACATGGGATTAAAATCATAACTAGAGGTAGCAAAATGTCACCACAAAAATATCATGGAGTCCAAAAATATTATTTACAAAATTATCAGATAATGAAGTATGTGGATCAAATATTTTTTGGGTGTGTTCCATAAAATAAATAAAATAAACTCTTTTGAGCGTGGTCTATATGTCTAAATCAGAGAAAGTTTATACACAAAATACATCCAAAATATGTGCCAATGGAAACGTCAAAATTATAAAGACAATGATAGGTTTTTTGATTGAAAATAAAGATATTATATGAAAATTATGTATAAAAGTCATATACGTATATTGTGTATCATTACTATTTTTTAATCCCTTAACCCCATTTGAATCCTCCTACTCCGCAAAATAGATAGGAGCTTAGTGCTATTTTAATAAAGAAAATGTGTAAAAATTATATAAAAATATTTTAAAATGTGTTGGAATATGTAAAAATAGTAATAAAATTTTAACTTTATTTATTTTAATTCAAAGTCTAACCATGCCACTAACCTAAAACTAACATTAGAAACTCTGATAGTTAACTTTTGTGATAATGTTTGTTTTGAGATAACAACTTCAGGAATGTTATCTAGTTTATGTAACTTTGAAATGTTCTTTACAAATTGCATATTTTTTTAAAGCTTAAAGGCTGAGTCAGTCCTAAGATGAACTGTAAAACTGTCATTGGTGGCAAAACATGGGCTTAGCTAATGTGTGTGATTTGTTACATATATCTTATGAGAGTAATCTTGCCTTAGAAACAAAAGTTATGAGAAGAGATGATAGAGAAATATTTAATTATTTTTAAATGCACATAAAAATTTAAGATAAATTGAAGAAATCTAGAAAAAATTCACTAAACATACACACAAAAAAAAAAAAAAAAATGTGTTCAGTGAATTTTTTCCAAATTTATTCAGAAATATTTTATATTTTAGATGCATCTTAAAAAAAATGACTAAATATGAAGGGAAAAAATCACTAAATAGAAAAAAAAAATTACAAAAAAACCAAATATTATATAAATATATATTCATTACTATTTTTTTCAAACATCAAATATATTAAAATAAAAAATAACTTGAATAAATATATCTTAATACTTAATTTTATATTTAATTATAATTTCTAATTTTATTTTTTTCCAGTTGACTTGACTCAACTAACTGTTGAACTAGTGACCCTCAACCCAATCCCTTTTTCCGGTTTGGCCAAGGGGCCGGGTTTCAGAACAATGTTTAGAAGGATACCTGCCCCCGGAACATTGTTTAGAAGCATACATGAGAGCAGAATCACCACTTACATCAATATATTTCCTGCAATTGGAGCACCCATATGCTGAGCAACTTCTGGTTGTTCGATCTTGTGGTGGGTGCAAAACTGTCTGCAATTGCCAATTACAAATCAAATGAGGTTAAAACTATCATCTTGTGTTGATTCCTCTCCATGCAATACCAAAGTTGCCTCAACAAGCTGAGGCATATCTGACAGATTGGAAAGCAAATTATACTAGACAACTTAATTTGCTTTTCTTCCTTTTTTTTTTTTATTTTTTATTTTTTTTTTCTTGCACTAGAACAAGGATTTACAGACAGAAGAAATGAAATGCCAAGATTTGTACTTACATGGCTCAATCAACCGCTATGTATCCAAATATCCTTCATAACATCAACTATGCTTACACAAGCTTGAGCAACAACTTCATTGCCATGATCTTCAGTCATAGTCTTGATATAAATATTCATCACAGCATCTGCACAACATAAAGAATCTATAGATTTTCTAGAGATTGGATCACTTTTGAAATCCTACATAGTATGCAATTTTCAATTGTTATTGGATCAAGATCTTACTGAAGATTCTCCTGCCAAGAGTGAGAAAAGCAAAGATTTTGACCATATTAGTTAGATGTCCACCGATGGTTACATATGGGGATTAACCAAATCCCAACAAACAAGCAGCCAACGTCAACAAAAAGGGCACCAATCCTAAACATTATCCTCAAATGGTATCAATAGTGCTACTATTTTAGCATATATGTATAATTTATAAACATTACATGAGGCAAGTTTAGCAAACAAGTTGATAAAGTTCTCGGCCAGAATGTTTAGAACTCAAACCAGCTGACAAGAAATACATGTTGGAGATTGAACTTCTTCCAACTAACAACACATAAACAGCATTAAAAATGCCGAGGAAATAGCAAGCAGCTGATGCAGACTTACATTTTCACCTTGGAATACAGCTTGTGCAGCCGTCAAAACTATCTGCAATCAACAGATCGATAAAATTTTAGTCTTGAATAAGTGCCAAATAACTTCAATGACCCAATAATATTAAGTGAGACAAGACAACTCAGAATTAAACCTACAAAGAGTAACTAGTTCAAAACCCCATTAACATAGAGAAAATGAAAGTAAAGTTTAGCTTTCATTTTACTTTGCCCAGTGGAAATGATAATACATCTCATTTATTAAGGAAAAAAAACCCTATTACCAATTTCAAAAAATTACTTTTAAAAGACTACAAAACATCAAGAGAGAAGCTTGTTTTGGAGATGTGCATGGAGACAATGCATCAAAATCATTATGGAAATCTAAAATGTGTTATATCGGTTTTGGAGTGTACCAGGGATCATTGTCTTGACAACATTCTAGTTAAACGAAATTCCCATGAAATAAAGCCAAATAATCAGGTGCTGGGACTAGTTTCAAAATAAGGACATAAAGTGCTTCACAACAAGGCAGATATTCAAGAGATAACAGAGCCTGAGGCTGGTGTTTGTCAACACAAAATAATCTCTCTATTAATAATTGAACTGAGATTTATTTGATAATCTCAATTCCCAATCGACTGAGTAAAAATTTTGAAGCTAAATGAGTAGTGGTATGAATTTCTCAAGTACTTTCAGAACTTAAAGTAAATTTTCCCATGAATGTGTCTAGAATCAGTGATAAGTTAGGTCTCTCTCACTTAAACTTAGACCCTTCCGAAGTCGATCTTCATGTTTAAAAGGTACAGTAAAGATCCACACACAAAATTAAAATAAAATAAAATAAGAAATCAGATTTAAGCACTTCATAAGGGGTTATCAAACAACCCTAACAAAAATGGGCATGAAAATGAAACAGCAAATTAACTGCAAGTTGTACAAAATAACAATATATATTTATTTTTTACAATTGGCTTTTCCGTTTTAGATAACTGATAATGTTAACAGCATATTCCTTTGCATAGCTACAAAGAAAAAACAAGGCATGACCAGATCAAAACCAGTGCAATTAAAAACTAACAGTATCTGTCACTTTATGAAGAGTTAGTTCTATATAAAATATGTCAGCAGAGTGGACTAATTTAAGATTTAATAGTTTGTGGTTATGAAATCAGCATTCCCAAACACGCTCACGGTTAAGAAACTCTTATATGGACTTCAACCACTTTTATAACACAAGTCATAACATACTTCAACACAGACTCCAAACATATAAATATATATATAGAGAGAGAGAGAGAGAGTAGGCATGACATCCAAGAAGTTCTATCTATTACTTTTTTCAAGCTGTGCGTGCCTTGCTACTAGTTTTCTATAAAGAGAGGTTGTCACGAAAGTTATGTATGTTTGTGATACGTATACATGTGAACGTATTAGCAATTCCTAACTTTAGCTATACATTAATTGACACTTATATCTACTACCCTACAATCATGAGGTCATCAAGAACCTTCAATATTGTTGCTAATAGGTAATAATGAAAACTTCATTCTCGATTCTAGGAGAAATTTTATGAAAGCCTTTCATTTGCTTCACTTCGATAGTATTTTGGCCTAATTCTTCTTTACTTCGATAGAAGTTTTATTTTCCCAGAATGTATCCTAATTTTGGCCTAATTCTTCTTTACTTCGATAGAAGTTTTATTTTCCCAGAATGTATCCTAATTTTGGCCTAATTCTTCTTCTGAAGATCGATTCAACCTCTGATCAAAAAGATAGGTCACAAGCTTAAATGGTCACAAAATTAATGAAGGTTGTAAGTATACATGTAAAATTTTACTCAAATTTAAGTAAAAAATTGAGTAAACGCTTTATTTGAAATGAAACACTACTTCAATCGACAAACTCATTCACTAATGGCAAAATGTAAAATTTGAGACCCACAAAATAATCTTGAAATTTTGATTAAACAATTGAGTATCCTTGATTTGGGTAAAATTTGATTAAAATTCAATTTGATATGGGTTTGGGTAAAAGTGAAGGTTGTTTTGAGTGATTTTTACTCAAATTCAAATCTGATATAAATTAGAGTCAATGAATGGAGATGTCCTAATAAACATAAAGATTATTATTATTATTATTATTATTATTATTATTATTATTATTATTATTTATTAATTAACACATACTAGAGCACACACGCTATGCAATTTATAATTGGACCTATAACTATGACAGTTAATTGAAGCAATTGGATATAAACAAAATTGAAACAGCAAAATTAAAAAGCGTATTTAATAGTATACTAGAAGGCGTGTGCACACACCTGGGGATAGCTTCGCCAAACGCTTCATCTACTCCTCGGCTTGCCTCCGGTCATCACTGTCCGGCATTAAGAATTGAGTCAACAACAACCCCAGTGACTCAAACCATATTTTCTCTCGAAGTATATGGTTTTTCTCTGATATAAGTTGGAGACGAGGAGAAGAGAGAAACGATAGGGAGAAGCGTTCGAGGCGGTGTCTGCATTTTTTTTTTTTAATTTAAAAAAATAAATTGCTGTGAAGTTGGGGGAAATGTGCAATTTTTTGTAAATTATAATAAATCATAAATTTAAATTAATTGTAATATATATATATATATACATATAAAATTAAAATTAATTGTTGTAAATTTAAAAAAAAATATAGTGATTTATTAAAGAGAAAATTAGTCCAGGGTTCCTTTCCTACTTTTCGTAATGGAAGAGATCCATAAAATTATTTTTTGATATCTTAAGATCCCTAAACATATATCAGATAAATTTGACTCTTTGTCTCTCCTCATGTACTGCAGAGTAGCACTTCCTCTCTCTCTCTCTCTCTCTCCAAAACCCTAGAGAGAAGAGATGGGCAAAGCAGCACGAGGAGCCGAGGTTGTAGAGTTGGATAGGCTCGTATTCAGAATCGAAAGCATATCGAAGACTCGGATTGATTCTATTAAGAAAACGAACGAGGTTCTCATTCTGATAGCATGTGCTAACCGTGGTTTCAAGTTTCAGGGTATTTACAGCAATTTTCTTTGCAGCAAGAATTTTGATCCTAGCCTCTCTTAAGCCACTTAAAGCCACCTTAAAACTATACTCTGATGTCATCCCTTACTCCACACAGTTAATCTATCTACATGTATTACTTTTCTTCATGGGTACAGCTTTGTATGTTTGACATTTCCTTATTCATGATGGACATGGATGTCTCTCATCTAGATTATAACAGCAATGGCAAACCAACCTGCACCTAGATCTTCTTAGCTTCTTCTATCGCTTTCATCATCGCCGTAATGCATTACCATCTCAAGAAGCTAAGAGATCAAAAGATCCTTTCGAGGATTAAAGTCTCCGGTAACAGACTTGTCCGGAAGGTTGAGAGGTTCTCCCATTATATAGGTAAATCATGTGATCCATTTCTTTCTTTCTTTTCTATACCCATTTGGATCTTTTCGACCTTTCTATAATCTATCTATCTTGTTTTCATCTCTCTCTCCTCAATAGGTGCAACAAGGCAAATGGGATTTGCAGACAAAAGAGCATGTCTACATCTCTACAAGTTAGCTTCTGAATACATCAGGAAATCTGAAGATTGTGAAGACAACATATATTCGTTCTTTACAGATAATCCAGATGTAGATTCCTAAATTTTTTATGGGTTAAAGAGAATTTCTCTAGAAATTTTTCTTTAGGAATTTCATTGATTTTGAGAGAATTTCTCTGGTTTAAAGTGATCAAGAGAAATTCTTCATTCATTTTCTCTGGAAAAAATTTCTATCCAGAGAAATTCTGGACCAAAGAAATTCATAGCATTGAGTTTAAAGAAAATCTATCACAAACTCATAGAAGAACTATTAAACATGGGAATTGTTTATATATATTATGTATATTTTCATAGATTTCACACTCACATATACCTGTACCCATGTGTGTATGTTTAATTTCATTCCTTCAATGGTTGTGCTTCTTAGTCTGCAAATCCCACTGATGTTATTGCTTTTTTTTTTTTTTTTGGTAATTAGCTCGATGTTGTATGCACTTTCTGTCCTCCATCAACCACTCCTCCACCGTCTCTTCCCCCAACGAGTGCAACCTCTTCTTTTTCAACTTTCCTGGATTTCCAGTAAGAGCAAAGGTTACTTGAAGAAAGGGTTGCTACGTTGTCTGGAGAAATTTTCAAAATTTCACTAGACCAATTTTCTCTATGACGTGAATTTTCTCTAGACTAATTTTTTCTAGACCAATTTTCTCTGGATCAACTTGAGGGACTTTAGACATTATGAAAATATTAAATGTCTTTTATGCTATAAAATCTTAATACGAGGGACCTTAAAAAAAAAACCCTTTATTAAATTTTTTCATTTTAAAAATATATACCGTGTTTTATCATTTTTTTTCAATCGCTACTTCCTTCACTCATTCTATTTCTCATTATCTTCTTTAACCGTCATGTAAAACTCATAAACACTCTGCGCCACCCTTTACTACTATTCTTTCCTAACCTTAATTACCATCTCCAATACCTTCCAAACTTTCTTTCTATCCACTAACATGACTATTAGGATTCTAGATCTCTCTCAATCGAGTAGTCAGTGGGTAGGATGATCGTGATGATGGCAATCCAATGGGTGGACATTGCTATGGTAATGAGTAGTAAAGGTGGAAAAGATTTGCTAAATTTGGGGGAGTGATTGGGGTGGTCGGAGAAGAAGTTGACGACGACAATTGTTGGATTTTGGATGAGAAAATTAAATTTTTGAAGGGAAAATCGGTCTAAGGTCCCTCTCCCACTTTTCGTAATGGGAGAGATCCACAAAATTATTTTTTGATGTGTAAGTCCTTACACATATATCAGCGAAATTTCAGTCCTTTCATCTGACCCGCGTCGACGACCACCTCCGTAAAAACGTAGAGGCCACCATGGACGTCCCCTCCGATCATATTCCTTACCTGAAGAAAGCCTTCGACGGACTCGAGACTGGGTTGGCTGGCTTCATTCAAGCTTGGGGACCTGGTAGGGCACAGGAGTGCCGTCGTATGGGCCGACGATGTATCTATGGCCTCGCAACCAGATCGGCCATGCTCGATTCCGCCATGGACCGCCTACTTATCAACGAGATTAAATTGGGTTCGTGTACTTTTCTCCAAAACCTCACAATTTCAATTACGGACGGCACTATGGGAAACGCGGTCCTCGGGCTTCCAGTGGGAGGTGTGAATCTCACAATCTTCGAGTGTCCAAATGGGAATTCTCTCCCCACCGGGTTTCTCGATCAGGTTGTGGGTAATTACAACAGATAAGGGAATCGGGTTTACATTTGGGATGGGACTCGGACCCAAGTCGAGCCGCCTAGGTCCGTAGTGGAGACGCCGGTTGGAGTCTTGATGAGTTTGCCTTTATCTCGTGCGAGCTGCAGAGGCTAAGGTCGGACAAGAGTAGTCTTGATCTTTGGTGGTGCTCGGATGTCGCTACGGATGTGTTGAGTTATGGGTTTCATTTGGAATGGCCTAATATTCTGAATCAGTTGTGGTAGCCAATTGGACGATGTGTCAAGATCGTGAGCTTTGTTTATAATTGTGCAGTGATGGGTTGCTGCAAATTTGGGTTTTTGCGGCACTCTGAATGGGATCTAAAAGATTGCTTTCTTTATCAGCATAGCATTCTTGGCAATGGGTAATTTATTCCCATCTTTTTATTTCCCAATTTTACTTTTTTTCTTCTTTGGAGTGGGGGGAGGATGGGAGTGAATGTAAGAATTCACTCAAGATTCAACAAAATGTTTTACTGGAAAGAGGTCTTGAGTTATATAAATATTTTTTTTATAAAAAAATTTCTATTTTATTCTCCATTGGATTTCTCTTCCTCCATTTTCAGTGACATGAGATTTTTAAAAGTGGGAATCAGGTAGCACAGGGTCCATCATTCAAATCCCATGGATAGACATCAATCTGAAGTGAGTTTTTGAGGAAATCATGCAAGAGAAATTTCTCTGGGTTGTTATGATTTTTTGAAAATTTCTCTGACTTATATACACATCCAACCTAGAGAAAATTTAAATTTTTTTGGATTGTTTCACTAATGTTTCTATAACAATTCAAGCAGCAATTCCCATGCCTGTTCGTAACATTTCCTAAATAATTCCAATCAAATTTTTTAGAAAACTCATTTCCAACCATGGAGAGGTTACTAATATGGTCCAAAACACAACCCAGTGTTCAATTGATGAGCAAAATAACATTTTTTTATTCAGTATGGAGAGAAATTTCGAAGTGCAGAGAAAATTGTTCAAAACACAAAGAATCCAGAGAAATTCAAAATTTTTCTGGAGAGAAATTCTGAAATCCAGAAAAATTTGGTTAAAACACAGACAGAGAATCCAGAGAAATTCAGAGAAAATTTCTCTGGGTTAAAGAGAATTTATCTGGAAATGTTTTTTTTAGGAATTTCATTGATTTTGAGAGAATTTCTCTGGTTTAGAATGATCCAGAGAAATTCTTCATTCATTTTCTCTGGACCAACCTTCTCCATTTCCTTTTCAATTTTCATAGCAGCTTCCTCCATACGTTCTCCCTTTCCTTCTCTTTTTTTTCCCTCACCTCCTCACAGCAGCTTCCTCCATACCTTCTTCCTTTCCTTCCCTTTTCTCCCCTTCCACCTAATTGGCAGTCATAGTTATATATATATATTCACAATTCCCAGAGAAATTTGAATTTTCTATTGTTGTGGCTGTGACTTTATTGTCTAAGAAAATGTGGAAGGTAGTCCTTAGGAAGGATATTATATTTATGTAGTGAATTGGAAACATAGATATCAAAACACTTTGAATTTCGTCTGAAATTTCTCTGGACCAATTTTCTCTGAACTGAAATTTCTCCGGACCAATTTTCTTTGGACTGAAATTTCTCTGGATCAAGGTTGAGGGACCTTAGACATTATGAAAATATTGTTGATGGACTTTAGACATCATAAAAATATTTGATGTCCTTTATGCTATAAAATCATAACATCAAGAACCTTAAAAAAAAAACCCCATTTTTGAATGAAGAAGATAAATGTATTTTAATATTTTTATTTTAAGATAAAAATGTAATATAAAAGTGATTCATTAAATGTGTGGATTGAAATAATTTGGGAAGTAGAAATATAAACTTTCATCTCCTATTATTCGGCAAGTGCACAACTACTCAATATGCCTGAATTACAAAAAATAAAAAAATCTCAAGACTTGACCTTTATAACAAAATAGACATTGAATTTTTTTTTATTTTATTAATTTAAACTATGATTTATTTATTTATTTTTAATCTAAATCATTAATCAATTTTCATCAAGTAAAATTAAAGGAGAAATAGTATTTGAATTATTGAACTTAATATATGTATACATAAAATATCTAAAATATATATTCTTTAGTTTAATTATTAAAATATCTTTTCTTTTTCATTTTAATTGACAGAAATAACTTGATTCTTTAGATTGAAAATAAATAAAAAATAAACCAAATCAAACCAAGCCTTAAGTCTTATTAGATGTGGTCAACTGCATGAATCATTATTCTCTATGTAGTCCTATCAAAGGCTATATCGTTAGTCAAATTAAGTAAATTCATATCTCTGTTTACAACGCTAGTTAACGTTAATCTAGGCTTACCCCGTCTCCTAACACTCCCATTTACCGTTACAACATCGCATTTCTCTTGGTGTCCGTTGAATATGACTAAACCATCTCAATCGATTATTTTTCAACTTATCTTCCATCGGTGCTATTTCTACCTATTTCTGAATATGAAAACAAATAAAAAATAAAATTAAAAATTAAAAATTTTAAAATAAAAACATTATTTATTATACAGATAAAATTTTGAGTTTATTTTTAAAAAAATTTCAATCTAGTGTAAGTTTAAAACAAATTACAAATAAATGATAAACTTTATACACATTAATAATTAAAATCATAAACTTTTCCATAATGTTGTAATAATTTTCCGTAAAATTACTCTAACCTATAGGTAATTTTTCCTTTACTTTTATAATTGGAAAAAAATACAAAACACTGGTAATTTTAAAAAACTTAAAATTACAAATTCATGAAAAACTTAAAATTTTAATTATTAATATTAATATTTATAAAATTTATCATAATAAGATTTTAAAATTATTTATAATTTATCCAAAAAATTTCCATGCATTCGTAATAAGTTCATGAAATTACCATTCCCAATAAATTCTCTCTTTCAGTTTTGACTATCGTTTCCAGACCAGACTGCAGACTTTCCATTAGATCCCCCTCCTCCCATCTCTCTCTATCTCTCTCTCTCTCAATTAACATATACATATACATATACGCAGAGGTGTGTATAGAATTAGCTATTTGAGATGAGTAAGCGGACTCTGTACGCATGGGGTGTGGCGGTTCTGTGCTTTGTAGTACTCATGATCGTCACACCGGCGATCCCTCAGTCCCAAGAATATCACAATTTCGCCGACAAACGCGAATTCTTCGGTATTTATTTACAATCTCTGCATTTTTCTGTTAATTGTTGGGTTTGATTCTCAATTTCATGAAGTTTATACACAATTAGGGTTTGATATTGAACAAGGGTGTTTTTCCTTTATAACTTTACTCCATGAGATTAGGCAAGATAATTAGAATTGAATGTGTTTGTGAAATGCTAAGAGTGGCACAAATTGAGTATGAAGTTGAGAGAGAATTGGGTTTTGATAATTAGCCTGTTTGGTGTAGTTGATAATTAAAAAGCACAAGCTAAAACAACACCTTCCCTGCTTTTCAATAATCAGTTTTTTTCAACTTATTTAAGCTATTTCTGCATCTTATAAGCAGCTTCATAAGCTGTACCAAACAAGGCTAATGTTCAATGAACGATTGTAGATGCAAAGGACTAGTAATATGAGCCTCCTAAATGGAAATATTAATGGTAATGATAGAATTTTAGGGGGGAAGAGAAAGACCTAAACTGATATTGAGATGCTGTAGTAAAAAATTATTTAATTTAACTGAGCATATAGTCATTGACAGCGCGTAGTAACGGAAAAGACCTGATTGGGAGATGAAAATTGGAATTTGTTAGTTTTTTAGTTTATTTTTTATAAACATAAAAATGATTATGGTGAAGTTCATTTCATTTATTTGGTATGAGGTTTTTGTTACATTTATATTGTGATGCAAATCAGCAATACCTTTTATTTTGTGTGTAATGTCTCAAATGGTGTATCCTGATTTGGGGCTCAGTGTTTTGGAATAAGTGGCTGAAAATATTGGTACTTGACATCCAAATTATATCCATTTTTCCTGATTTGATATTTTTAAAAATCAAAATGATTTTAGTATTGTCCATTTTTGTTAGTTGTTATTTTTTTAATCATTCAGTTCTATTTTTATTTGGACTCATGCTTGCAGTTGACTGACATTACGATTTCAAAATTTCAATCTATAGGTTATCCAGAAATTGTAATGTTGGCAAACTGTACTTGTCTTTCAGCTTTTGAACAATATTTGATGCTCCTCCCTCTAATGTGTTTTGTTATAGTTGACATGTTTGTTTAACTGTTCAGGTATTCCAAATACACTGAATGTGGTTTCAAATTTCCCATTCCTTGTAATTGGTATTGTAGGGCTTATACTTTGCTTTCATGGGAACTATTTTAGACTGAGGTATTATGTTCTACATGATCCTTATTATACGACTACTGGAGTGAGAAGATCCTTTATAAATTATACTTACTGATTACAATAACGTCTAAATGTGTTTAGGTTGCAAGGTGAGGTTTGGGGTTGGACGTGTTTTTTCATTGGTGTGGCTGCTGTTGGTATTGGATCCTCTTATTATCATCTCAAGCCAAATGACGCTACTCTTGTGTGGGATCGTTTGCCAGTGAGCTTCGTCTTGCCTCAGCTTCTATTTTAGATGTCCTCGATATTTTTCTGTTTTGACATTTGATCAATAATTATATAGATGACTATTGCATTCACGTCAATCATGGCAATCTTTATAATTGAAAGAATCGATGAGCAAAAGGGAACGGTGTCCATTCTTCCCCTACTCTTGGCAGGTGTTATAAGCATATTGTATTGGAGGTAAGCATGTGTACCTTTCCTCAATTATAAAGGATTTTGTTTTTCTATTTTAGGTGATGAAGTTCATACTTGTGTATGGGAGAAAATGCCAGAATGCGACAGTGCCTTTGGATTATATAACATTTTGTTGTAATGCCTTTTGAGTCTTCAATAAATACAAATGTTTTGGTGTTTGAACTTCTCCCAAGGTTCAAATGATTCACATCTAAAGTTAATTTTGCCAAGATATTTGCATGAGCATGACCCTACAATTCCAAGTAAACATTTATTGTATGTTGACTTGTGCATTAACCTGCAGGTTTTTCGATGACCTCCGCCCATATGCACTGGTTCAGTTTGTTCCTTGCATTGTAATTCCGATAATGGCTATCTTGTTGCCTCCAATGTACACACATTCCACGTACTGGCTTTGGGCTGCAGGTTTGTATATTTCATCATGTGGGCTCTTCTGTTTACTAAATCTGTTAGTTTTTTGTGCCATTCTGAGTAACATTTAATTGCATGACATGCAGGATTTTATCTTTTAGCTAAGGTAGAAGAAGCTGCAGATAAACCAATTTATAAATGGACACATCATATTGTCAGTGGGCACACTCTTAAGCATTTGTGTGCTGCAATGGTTCCAGTCTTCTTGACACTTATGCTTGCAAAGAGGACTATTGAAACAGAGAGGTATTCTTTTTTTTATTCTTCAACTTTGTTTGACTTCCTTCTATGACACTTGGTTTTGAAGGGGTTTTTAATAGGATAATTATGTTTATTCTCTAATATTTTTGGGCACAATAATTAGGGACATTAAACTACTTAAAGATCATCTTGTTTGAAAACTATTTTTGATTCAATTATATGTTCTTAAAACATATCAAGTTTCTGTGGATCCTCTGTAAAGATCACCTTTCATTGATTTTATGATTGAGAGTGAGGGCATCAGACTGACACTCTATTTTAAAGAAAGATCCCAATATTGGGAATTCTGATAGTGGGAGATTTTTATTATGCCTCCGTCCTCTTTGAGAAGCAGTACCCCTACACCCTCTTAGGGCACTCATCCCTGCAAAAACTCTCTTGTATGAAAATCAGGAAGGGAATTGGATCCTTTCTTTATATATTCAATTTGATGCATAGACTTTGGTTATGAATGCACAGCATGAGGTGGAATCCAAATCCAAGTTGGGATTGAACCTCACTGGTGCGATGCATTTGCACCACCCTCTCTCTCTCTCTCTCTCTCTCTCTCTCATGTGCATTATTGTTTCTTCTTGATGCAGGCAAAGTTTGCTCGAGACTTGGAAAATTTCCTGGACCAAAGTTAGAGGGAATGAAGTGAAGGTGGAGAGTTACACTTGTACTTACTCAAATGTCCCTGTTGAGGAATCTCCTTAACTGAGTACATGCATACTTTACGAGAAGTTATTTGGTAGTCTTGGGACATGGCCCCAACGCCTCTCAGAGCCACACAATCACATGGGGTCCTCCCCTAAATGCGGGGAGTCCACATGATCAGGTGGCTTTTGGAAACATTGGGGCAATGCTCATGAGCACCAAATAAAATTTTCTCCTTTCCTTATAATGAGAATACTTAAATGTCTGACAGGTATACCGCAAAGGCTGTTAACCCATTCACATAACATTGGTTCAGCATGCAAAAAAGAATGATTTTTTTTTTTCCTTTCAAGAATGTGTACAGAACACCTTTCCTTTGATGATGTATATAGAAAGTATTGTGTTTATTGCTTACTGGTGTAGTTTGTGTACTAGATTGTGACATCCTCTGTTTGTTGATATCGGAGGCAAGCAATTGAAATAAAAATTGGCGTCATTAGAACTGGAAGTGTAGTAAATAAACCAATCTGCAAAGGTGTCAGCCAATATTTTCAAATTTTAAATATGACCTCCCTACAGCCAACAACACCAACATCTTCTTCAGGAAATTCTAGTATTTTTAGAACCGATTTTCCCTTGCTTTTATACAAAATAAAAAAATACTCAGTACAAAAGAATTTTACTAAAGTAGGGTCTGGATAGATGGACATATTGCTTTTCATGACTATTTTCTAAAGTAGGGCCTGGTGTAGTTTTACTCCTATTTCTGAAGTGGTTGTTTTCATGACTAAATTAGTGCCGTCTAAATATTAATGACAAAGTCTTACCGCTTAGTGAACTCACAATTCTTTTTTTTTTTTTTTTTTTTTTTCAATTGTGTACAAAAACAGAATTTAGTTATGTGATTGTTGAAATATAGTTCATGATGATAGTAATCACTTAGCTATAGCTTGGTAGCATAAAAAGCTTTGCTAGTGATTTTAAGTTAGAATGACCATATGTTATAAAACTAATCTCAAATAAATTATAAAATTGCTTACAATAAAATGTGGGCTTCACATCTATATGGATACACGGCACATGAATTATATTATGAGGTTGTGAAGTAAAATAGTGAGAGTTTAGAACCGCAGAATTTTTTATTTTATGTTATCAACTTTTGAATAACTTACATAGTAAGTTCACCAATTGGGGTGGTGGCGCAGTTGGCTAGCGCGTAGGTCTCATAGCTATTCTGAGTTATCCTGAGGTCGAGAGTTCGAGCCTCTCTCACCCCAAATGTCTTTTTTATTCTTGTCATTAGCATACTCCTTAACAAAAAATCAATAATTTTTTTTTTTTTAATAACGAATGACATTATCATCCTATTAAATATTTATTTTTTTATTTTTCAACAAAGGTTAAGAAAGAAATATTTTATTTTATTTTCATTTTCATTTTAATGAACAAAATGCAACATAATAATTACAATTGTTTGGATTTTTTTTGGTTATGGTTTTTACTACTTTTTTTTTTTAAGGATTATTTACCAATAAATCCTACTTTACAAACTGTTATACCAAATAGTCTCACTTGTATTCTATTATACCAATTAGTCCTATTAGTGGGTTGATTTGGTCCTTTTTGTTTTGTTTTTTTTTTTTTTCCATTTTTGTTTAACTTCGTGGTCGAGAGTGTCCTTGGTATAATGTGGACTGTGTGTAACAGTGTGTGTGTGCATAACATTGTGTGTGTGTATGTGTGTTGAAACAGCACTGCGTGTGTGCGTGCGTGCGCGTATAACAGTGTGTATGTGTGTGTGTGTGTGTGTGCGCGCGCGTGTATTATACCAAATTGTTCATCCCTGTAGCGAGCGTAGTCCAGAGTATTCGATGTGAACCTGAAAACCGGGTATGGGCCATGAGGGGCGTGTTTGTTTGGCGATGGAATTCAAGGATTGGGGCAAATACTACCCTGTCATAATCCCTACTGAACCGACCCGAACTTGGTGGCTCCGACATTGATGATATACCTACTGAATGAGGTGTGGAGTCCTCAATGCTGGATATTTCGGCGAGATTGAGGGCGGCGTGGAGAGATTTCACGGCGGGGAGGAGGTGGGCGATGAGGGTTTTGTCGGCGGTGGCGATGACTTCGTCCTCGACGGCGATGCTGTGGATTTGGCGGTGGGGTAGAAGGGGAGGATGTTGTTAGCCACCCAGGTCACGGCGGCAGAGAGTTTGGAGACGACGGGGATGTCGGAGTTTGGCGACGATGATATTTGGCTCTGTCGATGTTGGTGTGGTATTGAGTGTGTGTTGTGAATGTTTGTGTATCTGCCTGTGTGAACCCCCAAACACACCAACCTAGCCCAAAACAAAAACTCCTTACAACGCTTTGCCATTGTGTGACACCCTCACAATGTATCACATGCAACACACCACACATCTATTTACTAATTATGCACGAGGGTAATTACGTCCCTTACAATTGAATGGGACTAAACGGTTTAGTAGAATAAAAATGGGACCAATTGGTTCATAAGTTCAAAATTTGGGATTTATTGGTAAATCTCCCTTTTTTTAATAGGAAAATTGTAATTCAGTCTAAGTTTTCAAAATAAATTGTAAATCAGTGATAAAATTTATTAATTTTAATAACTGAAGTCATAAACATTTTCATGATATTGCAATTTGTTTTTGCTTATTAAAGTTGATAAACTTTATCACTGATTTACAATTTTTTTTTTAAACTTACACTGAATTACAATTTTTTTTTTCTTTTTATTTATCTTCCTAGCCTTTAGTTTTGACACTTTGTAAATGACCCAAAAGCCCAAACTAAAAAGGCTATTAATTGAACAAATGCTTATGAACAAAAATAGAAAACAACAAAAAAAGCCCTAAAAGATTTGGTTTATATCAAGGGTGGAAGTAATTATTATATTTATTTATTTATTAAACTAGGTTGTAGATGCATTGTATGTCCTCATTCACCCACCGAATCTCACTATAAAATAACACTTTTATACAAAATATTGAAATATTACCTTTCAAATAATAAAAAAATATTATACTGTTTTTATTATAATATTTCATTCAGTTTTCGTTTATATTATAAAAATAACATACCTAGTATAATGTACTCATTAGTTGACAAAGGTCTTAACTTATTTATGTCATATAATAGATAGAACTTCTTTTTGCAATGAAGATTGGTTTTTTTTTTTTTGGGTGGGTACTATGAAGATCGTAAAGAATTGATTTTGTAATCCCATGAATGATTAGGAAATAAATCATTACTTGATTATGGACATTTTGGCAACATAGTAAAAAGTTAGTCTTTTGACTTTTTGATTTTTTTAGGTCACATTACCTCTTTAATTTTTTTTTTAACGTAAAAAAGCCAAAAAGTTATAAGAAAGTCAAAAAATTAACTTTTTATCAATTTTCCAAAACACCAATATATATGGTAAGAAAAACAATTTTAATAGCATTTCAATAGAGCAATTATGCATTCCCATCTAAAAATTAAATAAAAAAAAAACTATTATGCATCATTTTGAACATCTAAGAATTCGTTGGTCATTTAGGCCATCTCTAACGGTAAACCAAACCTTACATCAGATTTAAAATTTGGTAAAAAAGTCACTTTTTGGAGCTCCAATGGTTTCAGCAAATTGGTATCAAAACGAGAATGGAACAAAAATTCATCAAAGTGAGAACAGCTCAGATTTCACTACTTTACTGTACGTTACCATTGGGAGAGCCCCACCGGTCAAGCAGCTGGTTGACCAACCGGTCGACCGGTTCTCTTTCAAATAGCTAGGTTCAAACAGGTCGAAAAGTTCAAATAAGTTAAAAAAAAAATAAAAATTAGTCTTACCGGTCGACCAACTAGTTGACCCTTCCCTCAATTCTGCATATATTTTGTTCGACAGGTTTGATGCACACCGTTGGAGGAAGCTGTATCAAATTGAGAAAACAACCTATTTTTTACTCAGATTTGGTGAAAAAAGAAATGAATGATTGGAGATGCTCTTACAAATCAAAATTTGTATGTCATCAACAAAATATTTGTATTATAACTTTTAATTAAAAAAAATCTCCTCTATATTTTTATATAAGTTTCACTTTCACTGAATAAAATTTTAAAAAAATTTAAGTACACAAAAAAATTTCACAAGATAAATAGATTCCACATGTAAACTCCACTCATATGAATCTCTCACTTTTGACACTTCTCTATATTTCTCGAATGGGAAATACTAAATGATGTGTACCATATATACACCTTATAACTTAAAAAAAAATTTATATTTTCTGAATCATAACTAAAAAAAAAATATCATAACTAAACATAATATGCGGCTTAACTAAACAACTTATGAGTCATAATTAAAATAATATCATAACTGAAGAAAAAAAAAATAGTAATAATTAAAGAAAAATATGACATAATTATGAATGCATATATTACGCTTCTAAAAAGGGTGTGTATATTAAAATTTCTCTTCTCGAATAGTGGTAAAAATTCTAGATGCAGCTGATTCTAATTAAAACAAATAAAAGAAAAAAAAATTTATTTTAAAATAAAAAAGGGAAAACCATTAGGGCAAGTTAAAACTACCCCAACTAACCATCATTCCCGCCCCGGATGATTTTTAAAAATTCGTTGACTATACATGTAATGTATATGTATCCAAGTCTCACCTGTATCAGTTACGATTACCATTTGAGCCCAAATCCCTATTTCTATTGATGGACTATCAAACCCTTTTCTATCTCACCACCAAAACCCTAGCTCGAATTTGTCTAAAAAATGGCGGATCAGATCGAGCTCAATCGAACCTCTCTTCCCCTTCCCTATCAGCTTCAGGCGAAGAGGAAGGGCTCCGGAGTGAGGACCTGGTTCGTCGTCTCAAAATTGGGGAACTCTCGAATTGAAGAGCTTGGGAAGCAAGCGATCATGCTGAGGAGTGGAGTTCAGGCTAACGATTTGAGGGTTGTTGAATCAGAGCTCTCGAACCCCTCTGCAATTCTCCGAAGAGAGAGGGCTATTGTTGTGAATTTGGAACATATTAAAGCGATTATAACTGCGGATGAAGTTCTGGTACCAAACCCTAAGGACCCTTTTATGGGTTCATTTGTTTGTGATCTCGAATTCAAGCTCTCTGATTTTGGTGTAAGTACTTTTCTTCATTTATTTCATGAAGTTAACTTGATTCTGATTTGATTTGTGTGATCGTTCTTCTTCTGATTTATTTTAGTGGGTTGATCTGTGAATATGTTGGGTGAAATTTGTATAATTTTGTTTTTGGAATTTTGAGTCAATAACACAACATGAAAAAAATGAGCAAGCTGAGAAAAAACTTTTAACACTTTTTCACAGAATTAAAAATTAAGACATCCTGTTTTTTTAAATATAATTAGGAACCACTACTTGGTGAAATTGTTAAAATTCTGAGCTTCTAACTGTGAGAAAGCTGGTTTTAGTGCAATGAACTACGGCTTTGCGTAAATAAGGAGAAAAGTTAGATCCATTCCGATCTGCCCAATCTGGAATCCTTGATTGATGGAGACCAGCTCTGGGTAATGGCCATTTCGTTTTTGCTTATTATGGTAAACATAAGTGGACAGATAATAGTTAGAACCATAAATTGTTGGCGAAATTATTTTTTTCTATAATGCTAAGCAGAGAACATTATATCCAGTTTATTGTTACTTTAATCAGAAAAAAAAAAAAAAAAAAATAGCATCACGACACCACCTAATGATTGATATAATTTAAAAAGAGGTGTATGGTTGATTGTGTTGCTGTGTGAAGGCCAATATGGTAAGCAATAAAGCTATGGAGCAATCACCTTCTAATATGCCACCAGAGGCAAGTGATAGGAGTCATAAATCACCAACTGAATGGTCAAATAGGGCCAACTCAAAGCCATTACCATTTGAGTTCAGAGCTTTGGAGATTTGCCTAGAATCTGTCTGCAGGAGCCTTGAATCTGAGGTATGACTACTAATATATATGTCCTAATGCTTTTGCTTTGTATTTCTACTTCTTCACTCCAGCTGTGATGTTGAATTTTATTAATGTATTTGATTGAAACTAGCATATCAGTTTTAGGGAAATTGACACTTCTGATCAAGCTTTCTTTATGATCAGTGGGTAACAAACTGCACTTACATCATCTCTCATATTTGCAAAGTGGGATTTCTCACCCGTCTCAAATAACAAAATTCATTGATTTGATGGTAGTTTATTAAACTTCTTATTTATGTTTTTCTCTATACTTTCTGTGTACATCATGAAATATACAAGCACCCTCATTTTTTGAGTATCTCGGATGAATTTATGACATCATTAACCACCTCATAATCTTGCAGCCATATTCTCAACCATAATTTGGCATCACACAACTTTTTAGGTCCTCTACACCTTTCACGAGTTCAATCTATCCATCAAAGAGAGTTAATATGTCCTTTATGGGAAAAGATGAATTTGCCAAGTACTATAAACTTTGACAACGTTGCCTATATATTCTTAAACTTGTGGTAACATCCTTCAGTCAGCACTAGTACTGGTGTTTTTTGAACTTTTCTGGCCTATCGTTGTTATCTATATCTTATCAACAGATAGAACTATAGATTTAATCCTTTCAAACAATGTAAATCGTGCATCAAATGCTATGAATCAATCTTCTTGTTGGTTGTGGACCTTCTACTGAGATATCGTCGAAGCATGTTTGGTCTTTGAATGCATTCGCCCCATCTTTTTTTTTTTTCACAACTAAGGCTTCACTAGAAGTTGAGTTTTCAGTTTTTAGTTTCTTTAGAGATGTAATTTTTACAAATCCATGTTGATATATTTATCCAGACTTCCACATTAGAAGAAGAGGCATATCCGGCTTTAGATGAGTTATCAGCTAAAACCAGTACGCATAATCTCAAACACGTGAGAGTCATAAAAGGTCGTTTGGTTGCTCTGTCTGGGCGTGTGCAGAAGGTATAGTATTATCTCATTGACTTCTTTAATACTCATCCCTTTTTAGTGTCATTAATTGTTTTCCATTTCATCATATTAATTCTTGATAAGGGATTTTTCTTTTCTTTTTCCTTTTTCTATAAAAAAAAATTATTCTTGTTCGGAAAAGTAGCTAATTGATCCAGTATAATGATATTATGCCATATATTTTATAGGTGAGGGATGAGTTTGAACATCTACTGGATGATGACTTAGATATGGCTCAAATGTACTTGACTGATAGGCTTGCCACCTTGCAATCTGAAGGTTTAGAAGATGAACTAGAGAATGATGCAAATGCATTTAAATCGGGCAATGATAGGTAAATTATTTTCCATTTAGATTCTTGTAATATCTTTGCATGTGGAATACTTTAGATGTTTTCTTTATTATACACAGATCGTCAAGACATTATTGCAAAACTACATTGTCAATGTTGGTTTTGCAGCAACATAACTGAGTCTAACTTCGATAAATCTCATATCTATGTTGGTTTAGGTTTGATCTTGGTTTTGCCCGATAAATCTCGTAGTCTAATTTGAACCCTGTCTAGGTATTGATTTTATCTTCACCTATTACTATTATGGCTATAATAAACAAAGAAGTTGTTCTTATTTTTCAATAATTTTAATTCAATGTGCTTCATCATGCTTCTTGGTTTTCAATTTTCAGTGATAAGGACATGAGCAGCAAAAGCAGTACTATAGATGTAAGTGATCTCAAACCAAATGTTGAAGAGTTGGAAATGCTATTGGGAGCCTACTTTGTGCAAATAGAAGGAATATTAAACAAACTATCGACAGTACGTTAAACTTCTCTTTGTTTTTGCTTTTTAGATAATGCTATGCTACTTCTAATCCCTAAAGTAGATTTGTTTGGTTATTTGGAAACTTTAGAGGAAAAAGAAGAGTTAGGAGGGATGAAAAGCACAACAGAGCAGAGGGTACTCTCTGTCTGTCTGCTTGGTTGAGCAGAAAGTGTTACTTTGTTTCACCAAAATATTTTCACTGTCAGCAAAAGGGTGTTCATTTGAAGGAAAATGTGAGTAAAATGTTTCCTTTTTCCCTTCTTCCTTCTTCCTCTTCATACATTTTGGGAAAATTGATTTTGATGAAGTTTTTCTTTCCCTACCCCTTTCTTTCCTGCCAAATGAAGGAACTGTTTCCATCCTCCCATCTACTTTCCCCGCTTCCTTTTTCCCAATCCTCAACCGGGAAATGATTAAGTGTTCCACATGTGGGCTCCACCCTTCTTCTGTGATTGGTTTTATGAAAAATTTATGTGCATATAGCACAACTGATCTTCCCTTCAATGACGCGTATACGAAATTACAATGATGTTATATGACTTTAGTATGGTATATGAAAATATAATAACAACTCCTTTTAACCACACAAAATCAAGGAACATGTGAATATTTCTAGTTGGTTAAATTCTTTATCATGTAGTCCTATATCTCATGTCTTGTGTCTTTGATTTCTTTGTACTCCATCCAAAAAAAAATTCTTTTTAAAATTTTTAGCAATGAAGAAAAAAGAGAAAAAAAATAAAATAATAATAAAGAAGAAAATGAGCCGGTGTTTCGTCTGAATCTGTGAAGATCATTCTAATGTTGTAATTTTTCTTGTTTGGTTTTTAAAGCTGCGCGAATACATCCACAACACAGAGGACTACATTAACATCGTATTGGATGACAAACAGAATCAACTCCTACGAATCGGCATAATTATTACTACAGGGGGTTTGATGCTCAACTCAGGGGTCGTGGCTTCAGGTTTCTTGAGCACTAACATCGACATTCCTCTCTTTACTTCCGGAACCTTTGCACAGTGGTATGGGGCTGCTGGGGGTATAATTGCTTGTTCGATTGCTTTATTTGCCATAGTCATCCTGTTGTTCAAGTGGTTAAAACTACTTGTCTGAGGACTAACTAACTTCTCATGAGTGGTTAGATACAAAAATATCTGCTATAAATATATCATTATCTATCTCCAAATCAGATACAATTAAATAATCTTTGGATCTTGTGTATCATATAAGAGGGTATGTTTAGTGACATATATGAAGTCTCTGGTGTATTTTGATTTTTTCTTTTTTCCTTCTCTGTACTGAGGTTATGTATGTAAAATGATATCAAACCTATAACTAAAATATCTAATTATGTGTATTCTTTTGAGCTTTTCCTCCAGGTTCATACAACAACAACAAACACAAACTAGATCTACAATATAACAGCAATTACGTATTCTTTGAGCTTTTTTCCAGATCTGTTGATTTAAAAAAAGAAAAAATAAATACCCAATTACTTAAATGTTTAACCTGTGGGGCCATTTTCTAGGTATATTGAGCTTGAAATTACTTGGGTAAACTTTGAGTGGTGGAAATTCCTTAATTGATTTAACAAGGTGAATAATTCGATGGAGGGTTGTAGATTAAGTGATTTCACAGAACAATTTTCCAAATCTGGGTTTGACTATAGTGGGGGTGGTGGTGTTTATGGAATGGAGCATGTATGAGCACGAAATAATCTTCTCGTATAATCCTGTTGATCAAGTTTGCACTCTTCCAAACGTCATCGCTTTACTCCCTGAAAACAAAAACGTGAGCTTGCCGGCAAGTGTGTGCCGAAAATCTCTCCGATGCCTAAGTCAGCAAATAAACAATAGACATAAAAACTCTGTGTATTCTAAGGTGAAAATTGTGATACCTGTATATAGGTCCTGCCATGAGCTTTTATAGATTTCACCTGGTACCATCCTAGTAGGACTCCAATTCTTCCTATAAGAGACCTCCTAGGATTCACTCTCCCAGTGAAGAGTGTCTATCCTGATAACACTTCATTCATAGCCGAACAAAATGAGATGGCCAAACCTTTAGATTAAATTGCGATGCCAAATCGAGATATCCTACTGAAGCGCCAACACATACCGTAGTATAAATTAGCATAGTTCGACCTTCTAGAAAAACACCATGGTTTTTTGTGGACTCGCCAAGTAATGTAATTTTAGGTCCAACAGTTACCTCCGATCGGCCTACAATAGGCTCAACGCATAGTGGGCCACTTACAGGGGTTACCACGGCCAATGAACAGCCCAACATGCGCAATCCATTTCAGGTAGCTCGGCCCAATTGTGGTTTACACAAATTACCCTCTCAATTGCCCCTTAATCCCATCTACGAAGTATGATTGGGATTACTTATCTTCAACCGAGCTAAAAAATGCCCAATCTACCCGAGCCAAAATTTGAGCTTAGTCCTCCAATTTGCACGGTTTTCAGTAGTCTTCTCAGCTGTACAACATGTCTGACACTACCTAGGCCTAAGATACATGGCATACCCCTGTAGGCTCTGTATCTCTGTCACAGCCGTCAAGCGTGGATCCCAATAATTTTTGAAACGTCCCGCCTCTATCTTCAATAAATATATCTTATGTCTAGTGAAAAGTCTTCTTCACTGTTCGTCTTTTTCACTGTAGAATCTCATAACCAGAGCTTGAAGCCTCAACTTTTCACGCCCAAGCCTTGGTCCATGCATCACCAGTTCTTATTCTCCCTTGCTGCTGCTGCCCGTTTTTTAGATTGGATTTGGATTCTACACCCAAAATCGTAAGTTTCCCATGCCCTTGTTATTTTGGTACTAACATGTTCTCTTTTATGTTTGGAAATAACATTTTAACACCTAAAATGTATGCTATACACATTTTAAAGCTGAACTTAGTAACCTACTTTCTTCAAAACTTTCATGTTCACACTTGGAAACACATTGACTGGACTTTAAACCAGCCAAGAACAGTGAAATATATGCTATGCACATTTTAAAGCTGAACTTAGTAACCTACTTTCTTCAAAACTTTCATGTTCACACTTGGAAACACATTGACTGGACTTTAAACCAGCCAAGAACAGTGTTTTTGATCAAAAATCGTAATACGGCCGAACTAAGAATGTGTTTGCGACCTTTAGGCTTGAACCTGACTGAACTAAAAATGCCTTGACCAACAACTGAGCTAAATCCTTGAGCCGGTCCTACTCTTGTGCCGAACTAGGAATAGCTTGTGACCCATCTATAGTCGAGTTAGGCTTATTTTGCATTGACCATTTACTTAGCCAGGTCCTTTAGCTAGGAATAACACTTTTTATTTCCACTTTGCAGACTTTGACTAGGTTGGCCAAGCACACCCTTGCACTTCGCCCCCTAGTGGTTTTTTACTCAACCGAGCCAACCAAGGTCACATCAGCGCCAAGCTAGGCCGCCGTGTACAATTTTAACTTAGCAGTTTTTTAAGTTTTAATAGGTAAATACCGATTTCTGGTAGACTCCCCTAGAGCCATGGCCGAATTTCGAAGAGACTACCACATTCCAGACGATGTCCACCTCTCCTTGGCGGTGGACACCACACCATGGGGCAACCGTCGGGCTTTGTCCCCTTTACCATAGTGTTCATTGTAGAGGGGACTTCGGTTCCCCATCCAACCCTTGATCTGTGAATTCTTTAGGCAGACTAGGCTATACCCCACTCAATTATCAACCAACACCTACAGAATTATCAATGGGATTGCTGAGCTAAATCGCCGCCTAGGTCTGAACCTCGGTTTGGCCGAGCTGTTCCATCAGTACTCGCTTGGCCAGAATGACGACAGTTGGGTTTATTACCTTAGAGTCAGGAGAGGTCGAGAGAAAATTATTAAGAGAACACCGGACAAGGACTTGAACAAGACAACTTTTTCTGGGTGTCGGGTAATTTTGAAGACCAAGAAGCCCAAATACCGAGTTATAACATAAACTAGAATAAAGGAACAACTGGTAAAATCAAACCGGTTTAATTTCCTTTGTTATTTCAACAATCATTGTGCTAACCCTTATGATTGTCCTCTGTGCAGATTTGAACCAGCTTAAATCCAACTATGCCTATGCAAATCAGGCCACACTTCAAGCCGCGCTTCGATACCGCCATAGAGATTGGA
Source organism: Camellia lanceoleosa (assembly GCA_025200525.1). Classification (NCBI taxonomy): domain Eukaryota; kingdom Viridiplantae; phylum Streptophyta; class Magnoliopsida; order Ericales; family Theaceae; genus Camellia; species Camellia lanceoleosa. Next base: position 9,405,527 of record CM045770.1, on the reverse strand, counting down.
CTGAGCTCCTAAACTTTGAGCCGACCTACCAGTGTAATGGAAAGAGAAAAACAAAGGTTACTGACTTCCTTCTTGAATCATCACCCGAACCAAACCCCAACTTGCCCCAGATCAACCTTATCCCACTTATCGAAGAGCAAGAAATGGCCAAGAGGAGAGCCGTCCGGGCTTTGATCACCGAACAGGCATCTAACACGAACGCTGAGGTCTAGACCGAGCAAACTACAACCAGTCAGACCATTGAAACCATCGTTGCGTTGCCTTCCTCCTGGGCTACCTCATCTCGGCCCAATAAGAGGCCGCGCACCTCGGCCTCTCAACCGCAGCGGCTGATAGACGAAGATGACGCCGAACCAAAAGAGACCGAGGCACCCGTAAGCCAACCGAGGCAAGGGGGAGGCGCCCTCGGCCGTGCTAGTTCTTCTTCGACGTGGGCACCAGTTGTAACTTTCAAAGGCCATGCAGTTACCACGGCTGACTCTGTTACCGCCGAAAAAGATCACTTACTGGCGTTCGGTTTATCCAAAAGTTTGTGCCTTCCAGTCGATATGGAAAGGCACAAGAACTTGACCGAGCTGAAGGCGATCAGGTCCGCCACAAAGTCGATGGTCCTAGTAAGCTTTGAGCTTCTCAACAAAACTACTACTTTTCGTAATCTCTTAGTGCGGTTTAAACTTATCTTTTTCGGACATTGTGCAGGCCATCCAGAAAAATCACACTACCCACCAGCGTGCAATCAAATTGCGAAAAACGGCCAAGGCGGCCGTTGTCGAGGTCAAGAGAAAAGAGGCACCAGTTTTCGTTTATATTATAAAAATAACATACCTAGTATAATGTACTCATTAGTTGACAAAAGTCTTAACTTATTTATGTCATATAATAGATAGAACTTTTTTTTGTTATGAAGATTGGTTTTTTTTCTTTTTTGGGTGGGTACTACGAAGATCGTAAAGAATTGATTTTGTAACCCCATGGATGATTAGGAAATAAATCATTACTTGATTATGGGCATTTTGGCAACATAGTAAAAAGTTAGTCTTTTGAATTTTTGATTTTTTTGGGTCACATCACCTCTTTATTTTTTTTTTTTTACATAAAAAAGTCAAAAAGTTTTAAGAAAGTCAAAAAGCTAACTTTTTATCAATTTTTCCGAACACCAATATATATGGTAAGAAAAACAATTTTAATAGCATTTCAATAGAACTATTATGCATTCCCATCTAAAAATTAAATAAAAATAAAACTATTATGCATCATTTTGAACATCTAAGAATTCGTTGGCCATTTATAAATCAAAATTTGTATGTTATCAACAAATATTTGTATTACAACTTTTAATTAAAAAAAATCTCCTCTATATTTTTATATAAGTTTCACTTTCACTGAATAAATTTTAAAAAAATTAAGTACACAAAATTTTTTCACAAGATAAATAGATTCCACATGTAAACTTCACTCATATGAATCTCTCACTTTTGACACTTCTCTATGTTTCTGTGGGGATATATTTTCTGAGTACCAACACGTGGTAAGGTGACGCCGACGTGTCAGCCGAGGTGCCACGTGTCTTGGTCATAACGCCGAGGTGATCTCGGCAAGGCCGAGGTTATCTCTGAAGATATCGGAATCCGAGATAAGCGGATAAGGCACAAGAGTCCTAGAATGGGGGAAGACTTTAGTTGGGTAAGGATAAGACTCTTAAGGAGTTTATCCTAATCCGACTGGGAGTCCCAGATTAGCAGTAATCCTGAGTCCATTAGAGCTAGGCTTCTATGAGGACTAGGACTGAGTTAACTATAAAAGAAAGGCACCCCCGATGGGTCTAACGTATGCAATTTATATTCTGAATAGTGAGATTAGCACTATTGATTATCTTTGAGAGATATATTGATTTGAACGTCGGAGTGCCCCCGGATGGACGAACCACCGCCGGAATCTTCTCTTTCTGTTGCAAGTTTGCCAAGTTTCATTTATTCTGCCAGTGTTCTCCAGCTGAGTACTGAGTTGGTAGTGTGGTCAGAAAATCACCCACACAATTTGGCACCGTCTATGGGAAAGAAAAAAGAATAGATGGCCAGCAACGGATAGAAGGAAAAGATTGGGGACGACACTCCTGCTGGGAGTGGCAGGCCTATCGACCTTGACATCGAAGGAGACAACCGCAACACAGAAACTCGTGACCAGAATCACAGCAGCAAAGATGTCGGCCAGGATGGCGACGCACCAAAGAAGCCAGATCGAAGTGGGTACTACAAAGAGGATGACCTCCAGGTATGGAAGGATAGATGCCTGCGGAGGGACGAAGATGTTAAAGAGATGGCGAACAAGTTGGCAGACCTGCAATCAGTCATCAACTTTATGATGCAAAACAATGTCATGCAGCCACCATTCCCGCTGCATGACACGCCGATTCCAGCGGTCAATACCCAGAAGGGAGGACAGAAAATTATCCCAATAGCTCCTCAGCACACCAGGAGCAAAAGACACTCTCACCAACCTTCCAGGGAGGTCGGACGAGGAGAGTCAAGAAGGGAAGAATCACGGAGGACGTATCGTACAAAGGAGGAAGACCCCAAAGGACATCGGCATGTTCAGGGGCAAGTGCTGTGCTTTGACACAACTCATGGAGAAGGGTCAAAGAGGGTTCACAACGAAGTTGAGAGCAGTGCACCTAAAAGACTGAAATCAGGAGCTAGTCGAGCTCCTGGGCGAACAAAGGAGGACTTGAGAGATTACCTCAAAAGGAAGCAACAGAATACCTATGCCAAGGTAAATTCCCCAAATAAGCCGAGGACACCATTCTCGGTGGAGTTGGACAGGTTTGAGGCACCGAAGAGATTCAGTATGTCGAGGTTCCAAATATACAATGGTAAGTCAGACCCCAACATCCACGTTGGATTATACTTGAATTCAATGGCATTGTATAGTGGGAACGAGCCGTTGCTCTGCAAAGTGTTCCCCTTATCTTTCGGGGAGATTGCATCAGATTGGTTCCACAAACTACCAAAAGGAAGCGTGAAGACTTGGGAAGGCTTGGCCGAGATGTTTGTGGCTAGGTTCGTGACAAACAAGCTGCAGCCATTACGTGTGGACGCATTGATGGCTTTAAAGATCAGTAAGGATGAAGGCCTTAGGGCCTATGCAAAAAGATACTATGAGGTGTTCAACCAAATACCAGAATGTAATCAAGAGGTGGCGGTCGTATCTTTCAAAAACGGTCTAAAGGACAACTGCCCGCTACGAAAGTCTTTGGCAAAGACACTGCCAAAAAGCATGGAAAGCCCATGGCCAGAATTGAAAAATACGCCAGAGCCAAGGAAGATACATCGGGGACTAAGGAGACAAAGCAAGAGAAAGGAAACGGCTCGCCGAAGCGAGGCCGAGGTAACAATGGATCTAGCAAGCAAGAGACAGAACTAAGGGCTACCCAGGCAGTGATAATTGTGTTCCGAAACCCAATCCACAAAGTCCTGGATTGAATTCGGTATCAACCCTATTTCAGAACACCAGCGAGGGCACCAGGAGAATTTATGGGAAGAAACCTTGGCAGGCATTGTGCCTACCACAATGAAGATGGGCATATGACTCAGGGCTGCAGAGCCCTGAAAACACACTTAGAAGACCTGGTGAGGCAGGGTCATCTGAGAGACCTTGTTGATGAAGCCAGGACAAGAGAAGAGCAGGCAAGATTGCCTTAGGCACCAGCGGCCCCGCCCTCCCCAGCACAGCAACCTCAAGCAGGAGAACCTCGGGTAATTAATGTAATTCACTCGAAGGTCAAAGAAAACGAAATAAGGGGAGAGACTCAGAAGGTGAAGCACCTGCAGCATGTCTACCAAGTCGGGGAGAAGAGACATCGGGCAGAGGAGTGCCAAGGACTAGTAATATCCTTTTCCGAAGTCGACCTTGAGATAGTGCAGCATCCGCATAATGATGCCTTGGTAGTATCCCTCCAGGTTGGGGAATGCTAAGTAAAACGCATCCTGATTGACTAAGGCAGATCTTGTGACATTATGTACGTCCGATGTTACAAGGAGCTTGGCCTTCACCCAGACGATATGGAGTAGTCCAATAGCCTAATGGTCGGGTTCAATGGAACGCCGACATGGCCACTGGGAACAACCAGTTTGGAGGTGCAGGCAGGTGTAGACGTCCCCGAACGTCCTAGGAGGGAATCTCCCATTTTGTTCATTTGGGGCTTACTACAGTTCAGACTCGATGTCACGGTTCTTAATCTGATCTCACAATGTGCGATGTGAGATTGATAAATCACCAAAGAGTCCAAATTCGGCAAATTGTTTCGGAAAACTGATTTTTTGTAAAGAAGTGCCAAACATGGACTGCTTTGCCAGATACAGAGTCGCCACCTAAATATTTTATTTTTTTGAAAAAATTTAGGAAACCCTGACTCGTGTCTAAGGCCACGTGTCCGTCATCACCAAAGTTGCCTCAGCTCGGGAACTTGGGTACGATTGGGGAAGGTCAGCTATGAGCACCCTCACTCGCCCGATCAAAGATCGGCTACTACTAAACATGATATCTTGTTTTTGAAAACACATGTGCTCTTATTCCGGTTTATTAGCCTAGAATTACTATGTGATGCGCACAGCATATAAGTATAGACTGGATCGCCTAAGTTGGAACAAAACATTTCATGTTTGTTTATTTGAAAATGGTTTGATGGTGCTACTCGCAAGTAGGCTAAGACGTGGATTTTTCCACCCTTAAGTGGGCTTAGAAAACATGGTGATTTGCCACTCTCAAGTGGGCTTAAAACTCGTAATCGATGAATTGTTCCAATTTAAATAATCTAACCTTCACCCACAAGCATTCAGGCAGGTATATCACATAAGCAAATAACCTTATGGTAAGCATGCTATCATGGCAGTCACTCACACTCATGCAAGGATGCTAAAGCATAAATACTTACCGAGTACTCCAAGCTAAAACAGAAACTAGTTAGTAATCAAATGCATGATTCTAGTTCATGTTAGAATGGCTAATGCAATGCATGCAAAATGCAACTAGAAATAGGCTCGGCTAATCTAAAATGGCATATGAGATGCGACAATTCGATACACGTATTCAACTTGGAATTGAAATACAATGCAGTTAGTATGATGTGTCGAGCCCGGTGCATGCAGTACAGATGAATGATGCAAACATGGGAGCATAAGGATGCTAATTGAAACATGACCTAAAACTAACCATTGAAAGCAGGTAAGTAAAAGGGAGAAAGACGTGGGGTTGGAAGACATTCACACACGCACGCATGCTTATTACAAAATTTGCCCTCTCGACGGAGGGTCCGAAAAAATAATACAAATTAACTAACTAACAAGCTAATTAATTAAATAAGGCTAGAACATGCGTGGGGTGAGGCCAAAACATGCTATAAAGATGGGCACAAAACAGGATGCATACAAGGCCTAAAAAGGCAAATGCACTACACCTCTTACAACCATTCATGGCATGGCTTAAGACAATAAAATGAGAGTTATAACACACCAAAATAAGCCCCAAAACCCAATGAGAAGGTCTCCCAAAGACCAAATCATGGAGGCACATGCAATGGTCCAAACAAGGAGCATGAAACAACAACTCTCCAAGGCATGGAATAGGTGACAAATGCGAGTGTGTGGCCACGAAATATGGACTAAAATATGATGACAAGTGATGCCAAATCACTGAAATAGCTCAAATGAAGCATGTTAATGACTCACACACCCGAAGCCAACAAGCTAGAATGAAAAGAGGCTATATAAAGCATGGCAAGTATGACCAAATTGACACCAAATAGAACTTAAACATGTTAAAACATGACTAAAAACTTCACAAAGCTAAGTCAAAACATGCAAGCATGGTGGTCTAAATGCATGATGCATTTTTAGGCAAAATAGAAGAATGCAATGCAAGTGTATGGTGCATGCAAGGGGTCAACAAATCAACCTAAAACAGAGGTAAAGCATGACCAAATAACACCAAATACCCACTGAAATGGAGCCAAAATCGACTAAGCATGCATGCTACCCTTATGAGCCAAAAACACAAGCAAATGAGACATAAGGGGAGAGGGGTGTCCCTCCCCTATACAAGACCTCAAAACCACTTCACCACCATTGCAAATCCTCTGGATTTCAGTGGTATGAAGGCCAATACACGAAAGTTCCAAAGCTCAACAAAGAAGTCACAAAAAGAGGCCAAACAAGGCCTAAGAGGGGGTGGACGACCCCCAACACCAAAATGACCTTAAACAAACATATTAAGCATGCAAATGAAAAACTTTTTTCAGTTTATAGCTAAGCTTAAATCAGTGTGCAAGATAGGCTAAAAGCTTGTACAAAAAAAAAAAAGAAATAAAAGGATAAGTGTCTCACCCTTGAAGACCTCTTCCAAGAACACTAAACCAGCAGCCTCTTTGGATCAAAACCAGCTCAAACCCCCCCCTCCCCAAACAAGTCTTTAGCACCTTAGTAACCAAAGAGTGGTATATTCCTAGGTGTTCTAGTGCAAAACAAGAACAAAACTCACTTTAAGGCACTCTAACACATAAATGTAGAGAGAGAGGGAGATATATAGAGAGAGTGATATATATTTTATATATCAGATTTTTTCAACCCTTGGAAAGGGAGGAGAGGCTCCCTTTTTATAGGAAAATGCAATGCAAAGCTTCCAAGGGAAGCTAACTCAAGGAGCAAATCCCTCCATACACGTGTATGGAGGGCAGAGTTTGTGCTCACCAACTGGCATAGCTGGCATCCACTCAGCCTGTAGAACATGCAGGAAGGCCACCGACCAGTTAATTGGTCGACCGGCTACTTTAACTGGTCGGCCTGCTACTTATTTGGTCGGTCGGCTATTTTTTTTGGCCGGCCGGCTATTTTGGTGGCCGGTAGGTGGCTGCCAAGGCTAAACAGTGGTCAGTAGGTGTCTAGATTGAAGTCCCAGAAGTTAGCTTTCCAATGGCACCAACCTTGCATCAAAATTCCTCCTGTGCAAAAAGTTATGCCCGTTTCGGTGAAGCCGCGCAGTTTCGATCCAACCGGATTGATCCCCTACTTCAACCAACCATATCTCCCCCACCCGGACTTAGCTTTAGGAGATTCTTGAGTGAAAAATGAAGCCCCAAAAGTAAGCTTTCCAACGATGGTGGCCTCATAGCTAAAATCCAAGTATACAAACGAATAAGCTCGATTCAGCGAGGGCTGCTCGACTTTCTCCTACCCGAATTCATGTCGAACTTCTCCTAAACTAGTTTTCTTCTCTCCTTTCCTCTTTTCTTCAACCCCAAACCCCTAACAAAGTGTTTTGAAAGATTTTTCAAAGATTTCATCTCTCTTTCATTCATTCTCTACTTTGTTCTTGCTCGGTTTACCGAAAAGTGCATCATTTGACAAAATGCAAGCCTCGGAACATCGTAGGAACTTTATTTCAAAAATATTTTGAAAGAGAGGATTTTAAGATCCAAAATCTTTTGGTCCAACAATGGGGTGTGAGGTTTGGATTTGACGCTCTCCTTGCCAAAGAAACTGACCTTTTGCATAGCATAACACGCATCTTTCACCACCAAAGAAAACCATCGATGGCGCCCTAAGTCTTAAGGGCGCAAAAATGGGGTCTCTACAGTTGCCTCTCTTTGACAGAGCTCGAAGTCATGAAATGACGTGAGTGAATGTCAAAGCTCAGAAACGACTCATTTTTGACAAGGCCGAAGACTTGGACAAACAAACAAAATACCGATAAATAAATGGTTGCGCCACATTTGCCTCGTATCCGTTGCAAGGAATCAAACTGCGTAGTTGAGGCGGGATGCAAATGATATGGAAGACTTTGATAATTGGACTTATCGCTCTGGCCGGTTCAAAAATTGGACTTATCGTTCTTGTGGCCGGTTTGAAAATTGGACTTATCGCTCTGTGGCGGTTTGAAAATTGGGGATTTATGCCATGCAATGCAATGTAAAAATGCAATGTAATAGCTAGAAAGCGAAGGTACCTTACAGGGGCAATTGGCAATGACCTATCTCATGCTGCGGGGGACCTTCCCTTTCTTCTTGGTTGAACCGCAGGTAATACTTTTCTCCCTGGCCATGGTCGCAGCTTTCCCTATTCTCTAATAGGGTGACAGACTAGGTTGGATCAGTATCCAGAATTAAGGCGCATATAGACGATATCTCAATCTATGGGGCTGCCATACAGATTTCAAGCCGAGGATATATCCCTAGGTATTTAAACCAGACTTTAGTCTCAGAAATCCCGAACCTTTGCGTTCTAGGCATGAGCCATTTGAACTCTAGTTTCCACCGTCTCAGTTGGTCTCACGAACTCACAAGAACACAGCGGTGGCTATACCAGACCACCGGAAGTCGTTCGGGCACGACAAACACCAAAGGAATTGCACCTTTAGAGGATTTAAGGTCTCTTAGACCAGGCGATAAAACAGATATGATGCAATGGATGTAACAGATGTGATGCAATAGATAATAGATGCGATGCAACAGAGAGTACAATAGATGTAAATTGTGACATAATCCAACCACGTTGGACTCGTGAGTGGAGGAAGAACAAAGAAAATCAATCAGGAGCGCGTTCCACGCAACCTAAGATAAATTCCAAACACGCTGAAATCGTGTGAGGAAGAAGAGGCTCCAATCACGCTGAAATCGTGAGAAGAGGTAAACAAATTCCAAACAAGCTGAAATCGTGTGAGGAAAATTACACTCTAACCACGCTGAAATCGTGAGAAGAGGCCTAAAAAATAACCGCCCAGGTGCGCACTCGACGCAACCTCAGATGAATTCCGAACATGTTGAAATCGTGTAAGGAAAAGAACACTCTAACCACGCAAAAATCGTGAGAAGAGGTCAGAAACCGCTCAGGCTCGCGCTTTACGCGTCCCGAGATACAACCCGCCCAGGACTGCGCTTTACGCGTCCTGAGATAAATTCCAAACACGCTGAAATCGTGTGAGGAAAAGAGACACTCTAACCACGCAGAAATCATGAGAAGAGGTCCAAAAACAACCCACCCAGCGCGTCTACAACGCAACCTGGGATAAATTCCAAACACGCTGAAATCGTGTGAGGAAAGGGACACTCAAACCACGCTGAAATCGTGAGAGGAGGTCCGAAAATCGCTCGGGCTCGTGCTTCACGCGTCCCGAGATACAATCCTCCAAACACGTTGAAATCGTGTGAGGAAAAGGGACACTCAAATCATGCTGAAATCGTGAGAAGAGGCCCGAAACAAACTATCAGGCGCATGCCCGGCGTAACCTGAGAAAGTTCCGGAGGACAACGATCCCAAACGCTGCCTAGCGTAAAAGGATAAACGATAGAAGATAACACAAGATGCAAATAAATGCAAGTAAGGTGTGCATGACAATACAAGTGGAAGAGTGCATGACAATGCGGGTGGAAGAGTGCATAACTTTGAAGCAGGCTTGATCTTGCGCTTGAGGTAGAAGCACACTCATACTTCGGAGCATTGACAAGGCTTGACAAGGTACATCCGGAATATAATCATGGAATTTTCTAAAGTTAAAACACACTCAGATGCTTCAATTTTCGTTCTTTTCTTTTCCTTTGTAGTCTGGAACCTATATAGCTTCAGATTGGTCCTGGTTTTATTGTTCTCACATGACCTGGGTCAAACCCTGCGGTTTTACGAAAGAACATATTTTGCACGAATGTAGAGAATGGCACAGCACTCTGAGCGCAAAACGATTTTATTTTTGAAATTGAGAGATGAGTTCTTGGTAGGGTATTGAGCCTCTGAATGAACACACGCCTTCTGACTCAACAACGGAAAACAAAAGGTAAACAACCTAAACACATCGAGTAACACTCGAAACGACTCAAAACAAGAATCGAGATAAAACAAAAAGACACGACACTCAGACGTGCACAGGGAGCCTGTTTCTCTGGGTATTGTTTCCCACCCTTTCTCATTTGTGATTCTCACATCACTCGGCCCTCAGGCTCTTTTTTTTTCTCTAAAAAAGCCCTTTTCCTCACTTTTTGTCTCAGCACACATCTCTCTATTCTTCAATCTCTCATTTTTTATCCCTCCCCTGGGTGGTTGATGGATAAACAAGAAGTTGCGGGTTAATGCCCAACATTATCAGCTCGCGGCTATTTCCTTCGGTGACATTTAGTCGATGCCCTAGATGAAGGAGTGGAGTATCTTGATCCATTCAATTAGCCGCTTTTTCGACTTGATACCTCACTGCTTGGAGGATGAGAGAGCTTTTAGCCCTTTGTTGTTAACTTTAGTTGTGCCCTTCTTAGCGAATAGGGTGCCCTTTCCGGCAAGTATGTTGACAATGGGGAAAAGACAGAACACCTGACTCAGCTGTGCCCCTAATTCATCACTTTGACCATTTTTTGTTTTTGGCTTTCTACTAAAACAATTTTGACCAAAATGAGAGTTAGATTAACATGCTTGTTCGATTTTTGATTTGAAATCATGCAAGTCAGGTTATGAGCACTGAAAATTTTCCTTTTTGGGTCTAAGATATGGTCCAGTTTTTGGAAAAAATGAAGCAAATTTTTGAGAAAATTAGTCAACCTCAGTAAAAATTCTGAAAAATTATTTTTTTTGCAAATGGCCACTGCTCAACGAGCACATAACTTACTCTTGAGATGCGCAACCTCGGATCCATAGCAATTGAAAATTGCCCCTTGTTTGAAGGACACTGTACGGCAACGGAAAGTTGCCCCTTGTTTGAATGGCACCGCAGCGCATCGAATGGCAACGGAAAGTTGCCTCTTGTTTGAATAGCGCCGCAACATACTGTAAACAGTCCTTAAAGTGACGGTTACAACCGAACTCTCAAATTCAGAGAAGACAAAGATGATGAGAACCATTACATAGACACAATCGATTTGGAGGTGTTTGTGGCTGGACTTCAGAATGAAGTTGCCTACATATCCCAAACATGGGAATCAAGCCTTACGTAGTTCGGGTAAGGTATACTCGGGTATTTAACCTCTCCTTTTGCGCTCTAACTTTTCCCAAGGCCGCCCTTCTGGGTTTTCAACCTTGCGAGCTATGTTTTTCTTTTCTTTTCAATTTTTTTCATTTCTTTTCTTCTTTTCTTTTTCAAATCTTTCTCTTCATTTTTCTTTTTTTTCATTCTTTGCATTTTTCTTTTTTTTTTCTTTTTCTTTTTTTTTCATGCTCTAACTTTTGCCTGGGTCGCCCTTTCGGGTTTTCGGCCCAGTGAGTCTCTCAAGGGTAAAAGTGTAGCTTTGTCCATGTCAAATGGTTTTGAGATCCTGAAGTCATCTGAATCCAGGAGAATGGCTATTGTTTGCTGACGATGCAGGAGTCCATCTAATGGGGGACTGAATTTGCCCTTAGTGTTGTGGATAGGAACTCGGTTGTCCTTCAGCAATACTTTCTTCTTCCCTCCACGGGATTTGGCATTCTTGCCGATCTTTGTTAACGAGAAACATCCCAATTTTTGACTCTTTGAGCACCTTTAACATTTTGCCCTTAATTAGAGGGTGCTTGATCTAGCTTTGCAAGCTTCTTTTGACGACATCGATCCTCTTGATCGACTTCCTGCTCTAGTTTGAGGGTTGCTTGAATCGGCCACACAGCCTCACATTATAGTTGACGTTGAACATTAATTCAAGTTCAAGGTTTGAAAGTGAGGTCGAGTCTCGAGTGAGGCGATCTAAGTGCACAATCTCAAGAGTGATTCCACAGGTCTTCACAGGACCGCGCAAAACATATTTTGAAATCTTTTTAGAAACGACTAGTCGCTCGCGCTGAAGATAGTGTAGAACCAATCTGGATCAAGCCGGGATCCTTCTCAGTACTCACGTTAACAAGCATGATTTCATTCATTAAGGGCTTAGCACACCTCTCTTTCTCTCAATTTGATCAAATTTTACAAATCCCGAGGAATTCTTTCCTCTTTGTTTTCATCACAATGTTCAAAAAGTTTTGAAAAACTTAGGTCGATGCAATGATTTCAAGGCACAGAAAAGACAAAATTTTTAGTCAAATACCGCCGTCTCATTCAGAACTTTTGGCACAACTGGCACACGGCAGAAGCAAACACAAGAGTGTGAAAAATCACTGTTGTTCCATTCAAAAATTTGTATGCGGGTTCGAGCGAAATAGACTCAAAACAAAGCGAAAAGACAAATACAAAACAAAATCTTGATGCAGAGGTAACACCCCCGGAATCACCCGACCTTAACAAAATAGGACTGACTCGATACAACAAGACAGACCCAACTGACTTAGTATGAAAAGACTAACTCAATACAAAACGACAAGATTGACCCAATACCCAAGTCAGAAAGCACAAAACTAGCATTCGCAAAATGCTCAAAACAGTGCGTGCCATACGCCACATCCGGAGTAAACTGAGCGCCGCCCGCAGGTGGTTCATCCCTTGATCATATCGCATTATCCCCCACAAGTTCACTGATCAAGTGCCGATAGACTTTGCAGGTCCTGGTGCGGCGATGACCCTGTTGTCAATCAGATCTTGTATTTCATGGCGAAGACGGTAACAACTATAAGTGCCGTGGCCGACTTGTTAATGGAAGGCACAGTACTTGGCCGGATCATGGGAGGGAGGAAGTTTATCTGGCAGTGGCCGCAGCTCCAGGGGTTTCAGATCCCCCTTTCTAATCAGGACCCTCAAGGCCACTGATAGAGACATGTACAGTGGGGTGAACACCCTCTGGCCCCGAGGTGGGTGTTTTGAGGTTTGTGGAGTTTTGCTGGATGCACTAGCAAAAGGATTGACAGGCGCTGACTGGGTTTGCTGATCTCTTCCGAGCACGGGATTAGGGCTGAAAGGCACATTCCTGGTACAACGGCCCTTCTCCCGGTTTGCCCCTTGATTCAAACTGCCCCCAACTTGAGTGGCGAAAGTGTCATCCACAGTCTTTGCAACAACTACAATCACTTGCTGTTTGTTCAGCCCTTCGGCTTTCAAAGTCTTAATAGCCCACTGAAGATGTTCATGGGGACTAATGCTTGCCCCTGCCTTGTTCTTATCACTGGCCTCCACTTTGCTAAGAGATTGGTCTTCTCCCAATGCAGCCCGTCCCAAGGTTAGGGAGCCCTTTGACATGAACTCCCTGGTCTGTGATGCGGTTAATAACGGAGCCAAAACTCCAAAGGCCAGATCTGCTACAGTTCTTTGAAGATCTTCGATCATCCTCATCAGCTCAGAAGTAGTGGGTTCATGGGTTTGAGATAATTGGGGTTCAGATGCACCCATCATGCATAAGTCCATGCTTTCCGGGATAAACACCTCAGGCTTGGATAGATGGGCCGGGGTGATGTATACGCTGGGGTCGTAAGTGGATGGCAGCATATGGATGAGGTTGAGATGTAGAGGTGACGGGTCAGTACTAACCTGAGGTCCTTTTGGTGGAGCTAGGGTCTCTTCGTCAATAAGATCCTGAATCTTATGACGGAGGCGGATCTACAGTTTGTATCATGGCCGTCTTTGTTGATGATAGACAGATTTAAATGGGTCATATCTTAGTGGAAGAGGGTATGGAAGGGGTTGGGGTTCTAGAAGTTCTAGGTGCCATTTTCTCGCATGATTTTTCAAAGCTTGAGAGAGACTCATGTAAAGAGGATGGAATTTTCGGCTTGAAATTTGAGTTGAAGTGGTTGGTTTTTGGCCATTGAAGGAAGTGGTGATAGTATCTACTTCTGAGCATTTCGTAGCTGTGCTACCATCAGTAGTAGCATTGGAACTGCGAGCAACATTCCTCTTCAAAGGCTCATTATCTTACGCAAAGATCCCTTGTCGATGGCATCCTCGATTTGAACCCCATTTCATGAAGAGTTTGGAAAGGTAAACAGAGGTAGAACGACCATCTTTTGCAGCAACTTGCCATGCAGATTCCGAACAATCATCCTGATCTGATCTTTGTCGGAAGGTCTTGTAGTCATCATTGAGGCCTTTGCTCTCTATCTCGTCACGAACTTTGAGAAACTCTCCTTTGGCTCTTGGCGGGTGACTTCGAGATCACAAGTTGTGACCTCGATCTGTGTGTTATAGGAGTATTGAGCAATAAAGGCCTCGGTGACTCTTCCAACTCTGTTTCACGAGTTCTCCAATTCGCATACAGTTGCGGCTATCGAACGAGGTTTGACGAATAGTGACAATTTGAACGTGGTCAAACCCATTGGCCTCAAGATATCAGAAAACAGTTGGAGGTGCACCATTGGGTCTTCAGCGCCATCGAATCGATCGATATGTGGCATCTTGAACCGATCCGGTAATGTTACCACTGAGTCGGTATAACCATCCTCTATATCAGGAATAGAGTGGGCCCTTTGAGACTTTTTGAACAATTTCTCAAGCTTGCTTACTTTCAATGCTGTGGGGTCCGTCTCGAACTCAAAGGGGGAGTCTGGTAGGTTGGTGGTGTTTTAGATAGCTGGGGTAGAACCGGGGGCGGAGCCGGCCCTATTAGAATGTCCGTATCATCCTGGACGTGTATTGTCTCCCCAAGTATGGGAACTCTTGGTGGGGGAGGAGCTTGGTGTGAAGCAGATACTCCGGTCTGCTGCTGCAGCTTGGCGATTAACTCTGCCTGTTGGGCCATGACCTCAGCCTGCTGCTTGGCAAATTTTGCTTGATGAGCAGCGTCCTACTGCATGGTTTTCATACTCTCCTGGAGCTGATGCATCATCTCCTTTATACCTGCCATAAGGTGCTGATTTAGCCGAATAACAGGTGTATCTCCCTGAGGTAAAAGCAGATATCTTACCCCAACTGCGCACAGGCGAGATGGATAATGACTGTTGATCTGAGGACTATTGAACTGATGATCTGTGCCTGACTGCCCTTTTTTTTACCCTGCCTCTGGCGAAGGAACACTGATTTGCCCTTGAACTGAATCTCTGACTTGACAAAGTCTATCAACACAAGTCCAATGTATCCGGGGGATGTCGGAGCATTCTGAAGCTATGGTTCCAGGACTACCCTAGCAAAAGAGAAAACAGAGAGCATCTCAACCTAATTTCACCAAAAAAATATGAGCACAACTGAATGACTGCACTCTTTGTTGAATTTTGCCCCAAAATTCTGCCTCAAATATGATACCCTTAGGTAAAACTGATTGCCCCAAAATACTGATGCCCTCAGGCTTAATACTCAGACCTGCAAACTGATACATACATCCTGTAGAGGCACACTCTGACAGTACATAGCAAGCAAGTGAGAGCCAAAACACCCCTATGGAGGGGTAGGGTTTCCCTGTCCTATTTTGTCAGAAGCTAGGGTTTCACTACGCACGCAGCGGCTTCAAACAACCTACATTCGGGTAAGCAACCTGTCCTAGCTTGGGATAGTCACTATGGATTCCGATATGCACTAGGTCGAATGGTCAAAAAGGGTGCCTCGATAACAATCGAGGTTTGTGTTCCCATCGTGCAGAGCCCGTAACTATGGCACACTTCTCAAAGCGAGCCTCCGAAAAACCGTTCAGGAATAGCAAATGGCAAACACGGTGTCCTAGGCGCACCAATGCAAATGCAATGCAAAGAAACACATAAGTGCAATCAAAACAAGATATCATGAGTTCGAGTCAAGTTCTCTAACGTCCCTGAACGTCCCGGGAGGGAATCCTCCGTTTTGTTCATTTGGGGCTTACTGCAGTTCAGACTCGATGTCACGGTTCTTAATCTGATCTCACAATGTGCGATGTGAGATTGATAAATCACCAAAGAGTCCAAATCCGGCAAATTGTTTCGGAAAACTGATTTTTTGTAAAGAAGTGCCAAACATGGACTGCTTTGCCAGATACAGAGTCGCCACCTAAATATTTTATTTTTTTGAAAAAATTTAGGAAACCCTGACTCGTGTCTAAGGCCACGTGTCCGTCATCACCAAAGTTGCCTCAGCTCGGGAACTTGGGTACGATTGGGGAAGGTCAGCTATGAGCACCATTGCTCGCTCGATCAAAGATCGGCCACTACTAAACATGATATCTTGTTTTTGAAAACACATGTGCTCTTATTCTGGTTTATTAGCCTAGAATTACTATGTGATGCGCACAACATATAAGTATAGACTGGATCGCCTAAGTTGGAACAAAACATTTCATGTTTGTTTATTTGAAAATGGTTTGATGGTGCTACCCGCAAGTAGGCTAAGACGTGGATTTTGCCACCCTTAAGTGGGCTTAGAAAACATGGTGATTTGCCACTCTCAAGTGGGCTTAAAACTCGTAATCGATGAATTGTTCCAATTTAAATAATCCAACCTTCACCCACAAGCATTCAGGCAGGTATATCACATAAGCAAATAGCCTCATGGTAAGCATGCTATCATGGCAGTCACTCACACTCATGCAAGGATGCTAAAGCATAAATACTTACCGAATACTCCAAGCCAAAACAGAAACTAGTTAGTAATCAAATGTATGATCCTAGTTCATGTTAGAATGGCTAATGCAACGCATGCAAAATGCAACTAGAAATAGGCTCGGCTAATCTAAAATGGCATATGAGATGCGACAATTCGATACACGTATTCAACTTGGAATTGAAATACAATGCAGTTAGTATGATGTGTCGAGCCCGGTGCATGCAGTACAGATGAATGATGCAAACATGGGAGCATAAGGATGCTAATTAAAATATGACCTAAAACTAACCATTGAAAGCAGGTAAGTAAAAGGGAGAAAGACGTGGGGTTGGAAGACATTCACACACGCATGCACGCTTATTACAAAATTTGCCCTCTCGACGGAGGGTCCGAAAGAATAATACAAATTAACTAACTAACAAGCTAATTAATTATTACAAAACACTTAATTAATTAAACAAATTGACTACAAAATAAACTATGTATGAAATTAAAAGAGGCTGCCGCAGCTTCGCCTCGGAATGCTTGAATGATGCATATTCGATCGCCCAGCTCGGAAACCCGTTGCCATGCCACTGTTGCCTCTGTTTGCATTGTTCTACACCTCTGAGGGATGTGAAAATCCTTGGGATGCCTTTGAATTGCTTAATAGTCATGCTGAGAAGTCACCGGCCAGAACACAAGGTCACTGGCCACAGAAATACAGTTATCGGCCAAAAGTGGGACCACCGGCTAGACTTTGGAAGCCGGTTGGCACTTAAAGTGGCCGACCGGCCATTTCTTCTTGCAGAGCACTGGTTTTGTTGCAGCAGAGGACAGACAGTGCATGGCAAAGCATTTTCAAGACAATGTGTGCATAGCCACTCTCCCTATTATGCAATGAACTTAAGGGAGCATGGGCCTCGGTCCTTGGGCCACCAATCACGCATTTCGATGCATGATGGCCAAAGGTACCAAGTTTACAAATCAATGTAAATGAATGCAACAAAACAAATGAATGCTACACGCCCTATCATGTTGAGATCAAGAGCGTCGGCGACTGAGGATTGAGGTACGTTTCGTCACTTCAAGTACGAAACGTCCCTCGATCCTTGTGTTTGGTTTGACACCCCAAACTAAACACAATGTAATGTATGCATGCAATATGGCTCAAGTATGTACATGAGGCTACGGTAACAAGCATGCCAAATGCAATGCAACCTATCATGCAAGCTAAACAAATGTCACATTAATATGCCAAGTATGCAACAAGGTTATGTAATGCAACTAGCTAAACAGTATGCAAATATGCAAACATGATATAGTGCAAGCATGCAACTAATGTAATGCAACTTGTCAAACATGCAATTATATACAAAGGTGGACTTAAACCGGAATGGGGGACCTCAGCCATGCCCCAAAACAGTGGCCAAAATACCAAAATCAAGGCACCAAAATGCAAGACGGACATGCACACATATTGGTCCATCGCTTAGGCCACAAAGCACAACCTTCAAACATGAGCGAGATGTGATAAATATGAGGATATAGCATTACAATGAGCTCTGAAATCACATGAAGAACGATGCCAAATCGACTACACAATGCAAACATGGCATGCCAATGGAGTTAAAACTCAAAGCTAGCTACAGTACTTGAACCATGGCTATATCAACCAAGCCCCAAAGAGCCAAAATGACTCAGGACAGTCCTAGGGCAGGTCAAAATAAGGCTAGAACATGTGTGGGGTGAGGCCAAAACATGGTATAAAGATAGGCACAAAACATGATGCATACAAGACCTAAAAAGGCAAATGCACTACACCTCTTACAACCATTCATGGCATGACTTAGGACAATAAAATGAGAGTTATAACACACCAAAATAAGCCCCAAAACCCAATGAGAAGGTCTCCCAAAGACCAAATCATGGAGGCACATGCAATGGTCCAAACAAGGAGCATGAAACAACAACTCTCCAAGGCATGGAATAGGTGACAAATGTGAGTGTGTGGCCATGAAATATGGACTGAAATATGATGACAAGTGATGCCAAATCACTGAAATAGCTCAAATGAAGCATGCTAATGACTCACACACCCGAAGCCAACAAGCTAGAATGCAAAGAGGCTATATAAAGCATGGCAAGTATGACCAAAGTGATACCAAACAGAACTTAAACATGTTAAAACATGACTAAAAACTTCACAAAGCCAAGTCAAAACATGCAAGCATGGTGGTCTAAATGCACGATGCATTTCTAGGAAAAATAGATGAATGCAAGGCAAGTGTATGGTGCATGCAAGGGGTCAACAAACCAACCTAAAACAGAGGTAAAGCATGACCAAATAACACCAAATACCCACTGAAATGGAGCCAAAATCGACTAAGCATGCATGCTACCCTTATGAGCCAAAAACACAAGCAAATGAGACATAAGGGGAGAGGGGTGTCCCTCCCCTATACAAGACTTCAAAACCACTTCACCACCATTGAAAATCCTCTGGATTTCAGTGGTGAGAAGGCCAATACACGAAAGTTCCAAAGCTCAACAAAGAAGTCACAAAAAGAGGCCAAACAAGGCCTAAGAGGGGGTGGACGACCCCCAACACCAAAATGACCTTAAACAAACATATTAAGCATGCAAATGAAAAACTTTTTTCAGTTTATAGCTAAGCTTAAATCAGTGTGCAAGATAGGCTAAAAGCTTGTACCAAAAAAAAAAAAGGGAATAAAAGGATAAGTGTCTCACCCTTGAAGACCTCTTCCAAGAACACTAAACCAGCAGCCTCTTTGGATCAAAACCAGCTCAAACCCCCCTCAAACAACTCCTTAGCACCTTAGTAACCAGAGAGTGGTGTATTCCTAGGTGTTCTAGTGCAAAAACAAGAACAAAACTCACTTTAAGGCACTCTAACACACACAAATGTAGAGAAAGAGGGAGATATATAGAGAGCGAGTGATATATATTTTATATATCAGATTTTTTCAACCTTGGAAAGGGAGGAGAGGCTCCCTTTTTATAGGAAAATGCAATGCAAAGCTTCCAAGGGAAGCTAACTCAAGGAGCAAATCCCTCCATACATATGTATGGAGGACAGAGTCTGTGCTCACCAGCTGGCATAGCTGGCATCCACTCTGCTTGTAGAACACGCAGGAAGGCCACCGACCAGTTAATTGGTCAACCGGCTACTTTAACTGGTCGGCCTGCTACTTATTTGATTGGCCGGCTATTGTTTTTGGCCAGCCGGCTATTTTGGTGGCCGGTAGGTAGCTAGCCAAGGCCAAACAGTGGTTGGTAGGTGTCCAGATTGAAGCCCCAGAAGTTAGCTTTCCAATGGAGCCAACCTTACATCAAAATTTCTCCTGTGCAAAAAGTTATGCCCGTTTTGGTGAAGCCGCGCAGTTTCGATCCAACCGGATTGATCCCCTACTTCAACCAACCATATCTCCCTCACTCGGACTTGGCTTTAGGAGATTATTAAGTGCAAAATGAAGCCCCAGAAGTAAGATTTCCAACGATGGTGGCCTCATAGCTAAAATCCAAGTGTGCAAATGAATAAGCCCGATTCAGCGAGGGCTGCTCGACTCTCTCCTACCCGGATTCATGCCGAACTTCTCCAAAACTAGTTTTCTTCTCTCATTTCCTCTTTTCTTCAACCCCAAACCCCTAAACAAAGTGTTTTGAAAGATTTTTCAAAGATTTCATCTCTCTTTCATTCATTCTCCACTTTGTCCTTGCTCGGTTTATCGAAAAGCACATCATTTGACAAAATGCGAGCCTCGGAACATCGTAGGATTTTAAGATCCAAAATCTTTTGGTCCAACAATGGGGTGTGAGGTTTGGATTTAACTCTCTTCTTGCCAAAGAAACTGACCTTTTGCATAGCATAGCCTGCACATCTTTCACCACCAAAGAAAACCATCAGTAGCGCCCAAGTCTTAAGGGCGGTCAAAAATGGAGTGTCTCTGGCGAGCACCGAGAAAATAACAACAGAGTTCACCATAATCGACACACCTTTCCCTTACAACATCATTTTGGGAAGGCCATGGTTGCATGCAATGGGGGCTGTTCCCTCAACATTGCATCAATTATTGCGGTTCCCAACAAAGCATGGAATTGAAGAGGTTAAAGGAGACCAATTGCAAGCAAAGAATTGCTCCATGGCAGCAATGAAATCCATTTGCAGCATTCAAGAACCAGAGAAGGCAGAGATCGAAGACGAGGACCTGGAGGTCCTAGAGGATGTCGGCAAAGAGCCAGCCGAGAAGAGTGAAGAAGCACTGAAGAAGATCCTCGGCCAGGGGTGGATGAAGAACGCTTCTTTCTTCTCGGCTCGGGTTTAGCCGAAGAAGAGGAAAAAGAGTTGGAAGTTTTTTTAAGAGCAAATATTGAGGTGTTCACATGGACGCCTTACGAAATGCCAGGCATTGACCCCGAGGTCACTTGCCATAAGTTGAACGTTGACAGGTCGGCCAAACCTGTAATCCAACGAGTAAGAAGACCGACGTTGGTACACGTCGAAGTAGTGGAAGAGGAAGTAGACAGGCTTCTCGAGGTCAGGGCCATTCGAGAGGTAAATTACCTGACATGGCTATCAAACACAGTAGTGGTGAAGAAGAAGAACGGTAAATGGAGGGTCTGCGTAGACTTTACCAGTTTAAACAAGGCCTGTCCCAAGGACAGCTTCCCTCTACCCAAGATTGACCAGCTAGTGGATACCACCTCGGGGCATGGAAGGATGACCTTCCTGGATGCCTACAAGGGGTATCACCAGATAGCTATGGACCCTGCGGATGAAGAGAGGACTGTGTTTATCACTCCCAAAGGGCTGTACTGCTACAGAGTAATGCCCTTCGGGTTGAAAAACACAGGAGCCACTTACCAAAGATTGGTAACCAAGATGTTCAAACACTAGATTGGTCGAACGGTGGAAGTTTACATTGATGACATGGTCGTAAAGACCAAGGCACTTGAAGGTCATCTGGCCGACCTGAAAGCAGTCTTTGACATCCTAAAAACATATCGGCTCTGACTCAATGCAGCCAAGTGTGCATTTGGAGTGGGATCTGGTAAGTTTCTGGGATATCTGGTGACCAGAAGGGGCATTGAAGCCAGCCCAGATCAGATTAAAGCCATCATGGAGTTGAAGAGCCCGACATCGGCAAAGCAGGTACAAATGCTAACCAGAAGGGCCACAGCCCTGAATCGGTTTATCAGCAGAAGCTCAGACAAGTGCCGACCTTTCTTTAACTTAGTAAAGAAAGCCATAGACTTCCTGTGGACCGAAGAATGCGAAGCCGCCTTGGCCGACCTAAACAAGTATCTGACCACAGCCCCAGTTCTTTCAAATCCAGAACCTGGAGAGGAGCTGTTTTTATACTTAGCAGTTTCAGAACATACGATAAGCGCAGTGGTAGTCCGAGAAGAGAAAGGAGAACAAAGGGCTGTTTACTACGTAAGCCAAACCCTGGCCGATACAAAAATGAGGTATTTACCCTTAGAGAAATTGGCACTGGCCTTAGTAATGGCTTTAAAGAAGCTAAACCATTACTTCCAGGCCCATAAAATTGTGGTGCTAACTGAACACCCCTTGAAGTCCTTACTGCAACAAGGAGACTTGACAGGAAGAATAGTCAGATGGGCAGTCACCTTGGGCCAGTATGACCTGGAGTACAGACCCAGAATAGCAATCAAAGGCCAAGTTTTGGCCGACTTCGTGGCAGAGTTTACGCCAGAATCCATCAAACATCGGGCTTCGTTGAGCCAAGATGAACGATGTCCAAACAAGCAAGGAGGAGCCCAGCGAAATGCAGCAGAACAAAGGAAAAAGGAAAAACTCAGATCCTGCAGCATTTACATCGGCGACTCCTTTCGACTGTTTGTCAATGGGAGCTCAAACCGACAAGGAGCAAGGGCAGGAGTAGTACTGGTATCTCCAGATGGAGAGATATTGGAATAGTCCATTCAATTGGGGTTCAAGGCCTCAAACGATGAAGCAGAGTATGAAGCATTGATTGCAGGACTAAAACTGGTATTAACAGCAGAAACAGATGAAGTAATAGTCTTCTGTGACTCCCAGCTCATAGTTAACCAGACAACGGGCGAGTTTGCAGCCCGAGATGAAAGGATATTAGCCTACGCGAAGGAAGTCAACAAGTTAGTGGCCTTGTTTCAGAATTGCCAACTACATCGTCGGTAGAGATGATACTTGATCCACGCCGTCGTTGACCAACCTAGCTAGCGCAGTATAACCTGGAAAAGCGAGGACAATAATGGTTGACTACTTGTCGGGCCCGAGCATCGAACCACTGACCACAAAGCGTGAAGCAATGTGTGTGGACATGGGACCAAGCTGGATGGAATGCAATTGTTACATTCCTGAAAGAAGGAAAGCTGCCAGATGACCACAAGGAAGCACACAAGATCAGACTGAAGTCGGCAAGATTTAGTCTGACAACTGAAGGACATCTCTACAGAAAATCTTTCACTGGACCACTTTTAAGATGTGTACACCCTTCACAAGTGGAAGAATTTTTATATGAAATACATGAAGGAATTTGTGAAAGCCACACCGGGGGCAGATCATTAGCCCATAGGGCCATTACCCAGGGGTATTGGTGGCCCTACATGCAGAAAGACGCAGAAGCTTACGTCAAAAAGTGTGAAAAGTGCCAAAGGTTTGCACCTCTGATACACCAACTAGCAGCAGACCTGAACCCAGTATCCAGTCCTTGGCCGTTTGTCCAATGGGGAATGGATCTTGTCGGCTAACTGCCCCAAGCAACTAGGCAAAGGAAGTACCTGTTGGTAGCAACGGATTACTTCACCAAATGGATAGAAGCTGAGTCCTTAGCCAAAATCCGAGATGTGGACGTAAAGAGCTTCATATGGAAGAACATAATCACAAGATTTGGGATCCCAAGAGCAATAGTGGCAGACAACGGAACACAATTTGACAGTAAGCTAATCAAGAGCTTCTGCGCAAAGTTCAAGATCAAGAATTACTTTTCAACTCCAAGCTTTCCTCAAAGCAATGGACAAGCAGAAACATCTAACAAAGTTATCTTGGATGGGATAAAGAAGAGGCTGCAGGTAGCAAAAGGAAAGTGGGTGGATGAACTACCAACTGTGCTCTGGGCATATCGGACTACTCCGAGAAGATCAACGAGGGAATCCCCCTTTGCCATGGCCTATGGCACAGAAGCTATCATTCCACTGGAGGTCGACATCCCTGGGATCAGAACCCAGGGAGTAGAGAATGGGACTAACGATGTACTCTTAGCCCGAGATCTGGACCTACTAGAAGAAAGAAGGGAGAGAGCTGCAATTCAACTGGCAGCATACCAGCAACAACTTGCCAGAGCTTATAATAAAAAAGTTAACCCAAGAGAGTTCCAAGTGGGCGACCTAGTCTTGAGAAAAGTCGTCGGTAACAAGAAGGATCCTAGGGAGGACAAGCTTGGCCCAAACTGGGAAGGACCCTACAGAATCACTTCGGTATTGGGCAATGGGGCTTATCGGCTTGAAGATAGTGAAGGCAAAGAATTGCCAAGGCCTCGGAACACTTGCAATTTGAAAATTTTCTACCATTAGAATTGTTTATTCTCTGACATTTGCCGATATCAATAAATAAAGTTTTAGCTTGATTTGTTCATCTGTACACTTATGATTGACAAACATACTTGATGTTGTTCCTAGAATGCATGTACAACGAGAACCCAAGTGGAACTCAGGCTCACATTAGAGGGCAGAGAGATAGATGATGTTTAACACTTGTTGAAACTTGAGAAAAGTTTATAAGTTAAAGTTAAACCGAAATGATGTTTAACACTTGTTGAAACTTGAGAAAAGTTTACAAGTTGAAGTTAAATCAAGATTATGTTTAACACTTGTTGAAACTTGAGAAAAGTTTACAAGTTGAAGTTAAACCGAGATTATGTTTAACACTTGTTGAAACTTGAGAAAAGTTTACAAGTTGAAGTTAAACCGAGATGATGTTTAACACTTGTTGAAACTTGAGAAAGTTTACAAGTTGAAGTTAAACCGATATGATGTTTAACACTTGTTGAAACTTAAGAAAAGTTTACAAGTTGAAGTTAAACCGAGATGATGTTTAACACTTGTTGAAACTTAAGAAAAGCTTACAAGTTGAAGTTAAACCAAGTTTGTATGATCGAGGTGTGTCACCTCGAGAAAGTTGCACAAGGGTTGAAGTGTATATTAAAGATATACAAAATATTCTAAGTATGGAATAATGCAGAAGCAGTAATACAAGCATTCAGAGAGGGAAAGTTGTATTAACATTCAATAGAAGGTGTGTCGGCCAAAAACTTACAAACTGTTCTACAAATTGTTCCAAAAAAGAGAAGAATAAAAGTGTAAGGCACAAAACAAAAAGACATCAAAATCAAGATTCTTCGGCATCATTAGCAGGCTGGGAGGACATCTCGGCCACCTTCTCGGCCGCAAGCTCAGCATCAATCTCCTGAAGGGTCTGGTCAAGGCTCTTGTCGGCAAGAATCACGTCGGCTGATGCCCCCTCTGGAGCAGCATCCTTAGGAACCTTCTCATCCTCCTCTTCTTGAGTCAAGTCCAGGACTTGCTCACTCTGAGTAGGGGACTTGGCCCCAGCAACTTCCTTGGACTTCCTTACCAGAACCTCCTCCTCAGATTCAGAGTCGTCATCAGATTGAGCTGGAGTTGAGGGGAATGGAAGAGGAATAGCGTCGGCGTTCTTGAGGGGTGAGTCCTCGGGGACTGCAAAATTTTTTAGAAGAGACATCCAACCAAGGGTGAAACCCTTGTTGCATGCCTGCTTCACTTGCTTTTCATAGTCCGCCGTGACATCGGCCACCCCTTCGCTGTAGCCCTTTTCGTCGGCGACTTTGACTTCAGCCTCTTTGGTGGCCAGGGTGTCTTGAAGCTCCTTTTAGGCCTCGGCTATCTTGTCCTCGGCCTCTTTTAGCTGGGCTTGAAGGACTTTGTTTATCGCCTCAGCAGCACCAACCTTTTCTTCAGCCGCGTCCTTTTCTTTGATAGTAGCCTCGGCCTGGTCCTCCAACTTCTTCATTTTTGATTGTAGACTTTTGTTGGTCTTTTGCAGACTGGCAACGTTCCTTTTCTTCTCGGCCAACTTCTCCCGGTTCTCGAAGGATTGTACTGAGAAAGAATGAGCATGCTGGATGGCCTGAAAGTAAAACAGAGCGGAAGTTATTTCAAAATTTTCTAAAGTAAGGTAAAAGGAAAGAACAATGAACGAAATAAGGACACTTACTTGAACAGAATGTTGGAGCATCAGGGCGTAGTTCTCATATTCGCTCAACTCGACACTTCGGTCGAGATCGCCGGGGAGCAGTAGAGCAGTATTGAGGGCAACACCGACATTTATGTCATCGGCACTATCACTGGCCATAACCGGCTTATCTTCCAGAGTGATTTTGGGGGCCTAGGGGGCATCGTGTTTTTTGGACCCCGAGGTGGTTGCAGAGGATGACCTCGGCCTTTTTGCTTTGGTAGATTCGGACGGCTGTGTTTCGGCAGACCTCTTCGCAGGGACAAAGGCGGTCTTCTCACTTTCAGCCAATTTGGATATTGGCAAAGTATCCTCAGTTTCAACCTGAGTCACCTTTACCTTTGGTTGGGCCTTCTTTATTCTTTTCGGCTTTGATTGAGTTGGTGCTGGTTGAGCATCAATTGAGTCTGGAATGTTGGCCAAAAGATCCTTGGCGATTGCTTTTTGACGGCCCATCTCGGCAGCAAGAACAAGTCGTCGCTGACGTTTTCGTTGGGATATTGGGATCAGGTATGGAGCCAAGGTTGACGGCTGCTCAGCTGGATCAAAGGTTGATCCCTGGTCTGTCCGAGATGTGGACGCGACTTGTGGAGTTGTGGCGGAAGGTGGAGAAAGGCTTTTCTTTTTCTTTTTTGGGACGTCGGAAAGAGTAGACTTATAAGTGGGGATGAAATTGAGAAGCAGAGGGGCCTTCTGCTTGTGAATTGGCAAATTCAGTAGTTTCTTCAAGTCTTTGCTAGGGAAGAAAGACTGACGGAAGCCCTTTGGTGGCTGAGGAAGAACTGCAAAGAAGAAAAAATAGACATTAGAGCAGAATGTTGAAAACTTTATGCAAGAAAGTAAGAAAATTTGTGAAGGATGGCCCTTACCAGCTCCTTCGCCGAAAACTGTTCGACTAAGGGGATAAAGATGGAGGTCATCGTTTGGCTGAAACTCCCAGTTACCCGAAACAATGAAGTAATCATCCCCCGCTCCCTTGTTGGAGTCAGGGAGATCGGTAACGATTTTGTATTCAGTGGACCTCGGCTTGAGGCAATAGATGCGGCCTTTTTTCGATTTCAGGCGACACATGGTATAATAATACTGGAAATCGGTAAGAGTAATCCTAGCATTCTCTTGTTTGGCTAAGGCTATGGTACCATTAATAACTCGGTAAGAATTGATGGCAAGCTGCATTGGATTCAACCTATAGAAATGAAGGATTTCATGGAAAAAATGGTCAAGTGGAAACCTAAGTCCACATTCAATAAACGCAACTACTGGGAAAGGCATTAGGTTTTCATCGGGCATGATAGAGTCATCCTCCTTAGCCAACCTCAGATGAACGTCGGCCGGGATTTCGAACTCTTGCTTAAAGTACTCTAATTTGGCCGGGGTGTCTACTCTGTGTTTCCATATACCCATAAGGTCGGCTTAAATAGAGGTATCAGATTTCAGGAAGAAGTATTTTTGGAGGGTTTAAAGGACCTCGGCTAAAAACCTAAAAGAG
Organism: Camellia lanceoleosa; assembly: GCA_025200525.1. Lineage (NCBI taxonomy): Eukaryota > Viridiplantae > Streptophyta > Magnoliopsida > Ericales > Theaceae > Camellia > Camellia lanceoleosa. The sequence goes on along the minus strand of CM045770.1, from coordinate 9,378,402 downwards.
TACTATGGTAAGGATTTGTACGGATCTGGAAGGAATTCGTTTCAATTTTCCCTAAAAATTTTGGGTTCTATCAACAAATCCCAAAACCTATGTCTATGGAAACCAAGATTGAAGGCACGAAATCTGGAAAAACAAAAAAGCAAGAATACGCTTCAGGATCAAGAACAAAGATGGACTATCAAGAACAGTGGCAAAAGTGCAGAAGAGTTATGAGCAGTGCGTGTGTTCAGGACATGGGAAAAAAGCAAAATCGTGAAGTAAACACACTCAGATGCATGATTCGTAGATCAAAAGCTTGAGTAAAGCAGTAATGACGATTAAAATAATGAAGCAGAATTTCTTGGAGAGCAAGAAGGAAGGAAACCAGAAGGAATGGAAGCTTACCAGAAAGAGAAAAGCCGAAATAGGATTTGCCGAAGTCTAACGACGGTTGCAGAGGCGGAAGATCGGTGGAAATCACGCTGGAGGTAGTAAACGGAGCGAATTGCAGAGCTGTGGAAGCTTGAAAAATGGAAGACTTGAAAGAGCTAGAAGGAGAGAGAAAGCTTCAAGAACGATGTAAAGTGAAGAGACGGAAGGGAAACAAGTTTTGTTAAAACTTGAAAACGGCAGCAAAAAAGCAATCAATTCGCCTAGAACGACGGATTAATCAAGCAGCGGCGCCTTGACGCGAGGCGGCTTCGGGCAAGTGGTATCGAAGAAAAGGCACATGGCTAAACGGTTGAGTTGTTATGTATAACAGCTCATACGCGTAAGGAAGCCCTTGTAATTCTTGATCTTTTTGAAGACATGTCGGCCTATGATGATGATTTCGACTTAAACCGATGTACTGGCACTAAGTACCGATATAGGTTCCATCACCTCAGAATGCCGAGGTAATAGAACTTAGGGGGCAGTTGTGGGGATATATTTTCTGAGTACGAACACGTGGCAAGGTGGCAGGCGTGTCGGTAGAGGTGCCACGTGTCTTGGTCATAACGTCGAGGTGATCTCGGCAAGGCCGAGGTTATCTCCGAAGATATCAGAATCCGAGATAAGCGGATAAGGCACAGGAGTCCTAGAATGGGGGAAGACTTCAATTGGGTAAGGATAAGACTCTTAGGAGTTTATCCCAATCCATTGGGAGTCCCAGTTAGCGATAATCTGAGTCCATTAGATTTGGGCTTCTATGAGGACTAGGTGAGTTAACTATAAAAGAAAGGCACCCTCGATGGGTCTAAGATGCATAATTTATGTTACGAGCTGAGATTAGCACTATTGATTATCTTTGAGAGATATATTGACTTGATCGTCGGAGTGCCCCCGGGTGGACGAACTACCGCCGGAATCTTCTCTTCATTGCAGTCTGCGGGTTTCATCTATTACGCGATATTCTTGGTGAGTCTTGAGTTAGCGATTAATTGGAAAAAAATCACTCACATAGTTTCTCGAATGGAAAATACTAAATGATGTGTACCATTTATACATCTTATAATTTAAAAAAAAAAAAAAAGACATAATTTTATATTTTCTGAATCATAACTAAAAAAAATATCATAACTAAACATAATATGCGGCTTAACTAAACAACTTATGAGTCATAACTAAAATAATATCATAACTAAAGAAAAAAAATTAGTAATAATTAAAAAAAAAATATGACATAATTAGAAATGCATATATTACACTCCTAAAAAGGGTGTGTCTATTAAAATTTCTCTTCTCGAATAGTTGGAAAAATTCTAGATGCAGCTGATTCTAATTAAAACAAATAAAAGAACAAAAAAAAAAAAAAATTTTAATTATTTTGGTAAATAGGAAAAACCCATATAAAAATAAAAAAGGGGAAACCATTAGGGCAAGTTAAAACTACCCCAACTAACCATCATTCCCGCCCCCGGATGATTTTTAAAAATTCGTTGACTATTCATGTAATGTATATGTATCCAAATCTCACCTGTATCAGTTACGATTACCATTTGAGCCCAAATCCCTATTTCTATTGATGGACTATCAAACCCTTTTCTATCTCACCACCAAAACCCTAGCTCGAATTTGTCTAAAAAATGGCGGATCAGATCAAGCTCAATCGAACCTCTCTTCCCCTTCCCTATCAGCTTCAGGTGAAGAGGAAGGGCTCCGGAGTGAGGACCTGGTTCGTCGTCTCAAAATTGGGAAACTCTCAAATTGAAGAGCTTGGGAAGCAAGCGATCATGCTGAGGAGTGGAGTTCAGGCTCATGATTTGAGGGTTGTTGAATCAGAGATCTTGAACCCCTCTGCGATTCTCCGAAGAGAGAGGGCTATTGTTGTGAATTTGGAACATATTAAAGCGATTATAACTGCGAATGAAGTTCTGGTACCAAACCCTAAAGACCCTTTTATGGGTTCATTTGTTTGTGATCTCGAATTCAAGCTCTCTGATTTTGGTGTAAGTACTTTTCTTCATTTATTTCATGAAGTTAACTCGATTCTGCTTTGATTTGTGTGATCGTTCTTCTTCTGATTTATTTTAGTGGGTTGATCTGTGAATATGTTGGGTGAAATTTGTATAATTTTGTTTTTGGAATTTTGAGTCAATAACACAACATGAAAAAAATGAGCGTGCTGAGAAAAAACTTTTAACACTTTTTTACAGAATTAAAAATTAGGAAATCCTGTTTTTTTAAATATAATTAGGAACAACTACTTGGTGAAATTGTTAAAATTCTGAGCTTATAACTGTGAGAATGCGGGTTTTAGTGCAATGAACTACAACTTCGTGTAAATAAGGAGAAGAGTTAGATCCATACCCATCTGCCCGATCTGGAATCCTTGATTAATGGAGTCCAACTCTGGGTAATGGCCATTTCCTTTTTGCTTATTATGGTAAACATAAGTCGACAGATAATAGTTGGAAGCATAAATTGTCGGCGAAATTATTTTTTTCTTAAATAATGCTAAGCAGAGAACAATATATCCAGTTTATTGTTACTTTAATCAAGAAAAAAAAAAATAGCATCACGACACCACCTAATGATTGATAAAATTTAAAAAGAGGTGTATGATTGATTGTGTTGCTGGGTGAAGGCCACTATGGTAAGCAATAAAGCTATGGAGCAATCACCCTCTAATACGCCACCAGATGCAAGTGATATGAGTCCTAAATCACCAGCTGAATGGTCAAATAGGGGCAACTCAAAGCCATTACCATTTGAGTTCAGAGCTTTGGAGATTTGCCTAGAATCTGTCTGCAGGAGCCTTGAATCTGAGGTATGACTATTAATATATATGTCCGAATGCTTTTGCTTTGTATTTCTACTTCTTTACTCGAGCTGTGATATTGAATTCTATTAACGTATTTGATTGAATTTTGTTTGAAACTAGCATATCAGTTTTAGGGAAATTGACACTTCTGATCAAGCTTTCCTTATGATCAGTGGGTAACAAACTGCACTTACATTATCATATTTTCAAACTGGGATTTCTCACCCATCTCAAATAACAAAATTCATTGACTTGATTGGTAGTTTATTATACTTCTTATTTATGTTTTTCCCTATACTTTCTGTGTACATAATGAAATATACAAGCACCCTGATTTTTTGAGTATCTTGGATGAATTTATGACATCATTAACCACCTCATAATCTTGCAGCCATATTCTCTAAAAATTATTGGGTACCAATAGGGTACCAAGTGGCATGCCATTTGGTACCTTCTAACCAATCATAAATTATGTAGTCCCCTTCATGTTCCCCAAGTACCTAACATAAATATAATAGGTCCTACAATCTGAACTAATGAGAATAAAGGAAGGCACCAAGTGGTATTGCCACATGGTACCCTATCCGTACCCAATAATTTCTCCATATTCTCACATCATTAAACTATAATTTGGTATCACACAACTTTTTAGGTCTTCTACACCTTTCACGTGTTCAATCTATCCATCAAAGAGAGAGTTAATATGTCCTTTATGGGAAAAGATGAATTTTTCAAGTAGTAAAATTTTTTGACAACGTTCCCTACACATTCTTAAACTTGTGGTAACATCCTTCAATCAGCACTAGTACTGGTGTTTTCTGAACTTTTCCAGCCCGTCATTGTCATCAATATATTATCAACAGATAGAACTATAGATTTAAACCTTTCAAACAATGTAAATTGTGCATTAAATGCCATGAATCAATCTTCTTGTTGGTTGTGGACCTTTTACTGAGATATCGTTGAAGCATGTTTGGTCTTTGAATGCATTCACCTTTTTTTTTTTTCCCTCCCTCACAACTAAGGTTTCACTAGAAGTTGAGTTTTGAGTTTTTTGTTAATGCTTAACTATATCATCAAAGTGGTCTAATTTCAGTTTCTTTAGAGATGTAATTTTTACAAATCCATGTTGATATATTTATCCAGACTTCCACATTAGAAGAAGAGGCATATCCGGCTTTAGATGAGTTATCTGCTAAAACCAGTACGCATAATCTCAAACACGTGAGAGTCATAAAAGGTCGTTTGGTTGCTCTGTCTGGGCGTGTGCAGAAGGTATAGTATTATCTCATTGACTTCTTTAATACTCATCACTTTTTAGTTTGATTAATTGTTTTCCATTTCATCATATTAATTCTTGATAAGGGATTTTTCTTTTCTTTTTCCTTTTTCTATAAAAAAATTTATTCTTGTTCGGAAAAGTAGCTAATTGATTCAGTATAATGATATTATGCCATATATTTTATAGGTGAGGGATGAATTTGAACATCTACTGGATGATGACTTAGATATGGCTCAAATGTACTTGACTGATAAGCTTGCCAGCTTGCAATCTGAAGGTTTAGAAGTTGAACTAGAGAATGATGCAAATGCATTTAAATCGGGCAATGATAGGTAAATTATTTTCCATTTAGATTCTTGCAATATCTTTGCATGTGGAATACTTTAGATGTTTTCTTTATTATACACAGATCGCCAAGACATTATTGCAAAACTACATCGTCAATGTTGGTTTTGCAGCAACACTAACCGAGTGTAACTTCCTGATAAATCTCGTAGTCTGATTTTTCAATGTTGGTTTAGGTTTGATCTTGGTTTTGCCCGATAAATCTCATAGTCTAATTTGAACCCTGCCTAGGTATTGATTTTACCTTCACCTATTACTATTAAGGCTATAATAAACAAAGAAGTTGTTCTTATTTTTCAATAATTTTAATTCAATGTGCTTCATCATGCTTCTTGGTTTTCAATTTTCAGTGATGAGGACATGAGCAGCAAAAAAAGTTCTATAGATGTAAGTGATCTCAAACCAAATGTTGAAGAGTTGGAAATGCTATTGGGAGCCTACTTTGTGCAAATAGAAGGAATATTAAACAAACTATCGACGGTACGTTAAACTTCTCTTTGTTTTTACTTTTTAGATAATGCTATTCTACTTCTAATCCCTAAAGTAGATTTGTTTGGTTATTTGGAAACTTTAGAGGAAAAAGAAGAGTTAGGAGGGATGAAAAGCACAGCAGAGCAGAGGGTACTCTCTTTGTCTGTCTGTTCGGTTGAGCAAAAAGTGTTACTTTGTTTCACCGAAATATTTTTACTTATCGGTGAAAAGGGTGTTTATTTGAAGGGGGAAAAATGTGAGTAAAATGTTTCCCTTTTTCCCTTCTTCCTCTTCATACATTTTGGGAAGATTGATCTTGATGAAATTTTTATTTCCCTACCCCTTTCTTTTCTGCCAAATGAAGGAAACTGTTTCCATCCTCCCATCTACTTTCCCTGCTTCCTTTTTCCCAATCCTCCTTGGGAAATGATAAGTGTTCCACGTGTGGGTTCCACCCTTCTTCTATGATTGGTTCTATGAAAAATTATGTGCATATAGCACCACTGATCTTCCCTTCAATGACGTATATACCGAAATTACAATGATGTTATATGACTTTAGTATGTTGTATGAAAATATAATGACAACTCCTTTTAGCTACACAAAATCAAGGAACATGTCAATATTTCTAGTTGGTTAAATTCTTTATCATGCAGTCCTATCTCATGTCTTGTGTCTTTGATTTCTTTGTACTCCATTCAAAAGAAATTTCTTTTTAAAATTTTCAACAATGAAGAAAAAAGAGAAAAAAATAAAATAATAATAAAGAAAAAAATGAGCCTTCTGAATCTGTCAAGATCATTCTAATGCTGTAATTCTTCTTGTTTGGTTTTTAAAGCTGCGTGAATACATCCACAACACAGAGGACTACATCAACATCGTATTGGACGACAAACAGAATCAACTCCTGCGAATGGGCATAATTATTACTACAGGAGCTCTAATGCTCAATTTAGGGGTCGTGACTTCAGGTTTCTTGAGCATTAACATCCACATTCCTCTCTTTGATTCTGGAACCTTTGCACCCTGGTTTGGGGCTGCTGGAGGTATAATAGCTTGTTCAATTGCTTTATTTTCCATATTCATCCTGTTGTTCAAGTGGTTAAAGCTTCTTGTCTGAGGACTAACTAACCTCTCATGAGAGGTTAGATACAACAATATCTGCTACAAATATATCATTATATATCTCCAATTCAGATACAATTAAATAATCTTTGAAACTTGTGTATCATATAAGAGGGTATGTTTAGTGACATATGTGAAGTCTTTGGTTTATTTTGAATTTTTTTTCCCTTCTCTGTATTGAGGTTATGTATGTAAAAGGATATCAAACCTACAACTAAAATATCTAATTATATGTGTATTCTTTTGAGCTTTTCCTTCAGGTTCAGACAACAACAACAACAACAACAACAAACTAGATCTACAACAGCAGTTATGTATTCTTTGAGGCTTTTTTCCAGATCTGTTGATTTAAAAAAAGAAAAAATAGAAACCCAATTACTTAAATGTTTGACCCATGGGGCCATTTTCTAGGCGTATTGAGCTTGAAATTACTTAGGTAAACTTTGAGTGGCGGAAATTCCTTAAAAGAGAGAACATAGATAAGTGATGGTAGTCTCATCCTCTCAGTGTTGATAGGTGGATGTGGAAACTACCAGTTAATGGTAGGGTGGAGAAAGATACTGGGTTGTTTGTGGTTACAAGGTTTGGGATAAAGGTGGCTATGGCTTCAATTGAGTGGAGCTGGCATGTGGAAGTGGCTAAGAAGGTTTTTGTAGTGAAGGGGATGGATGGTTTGGTGTTTGGTTGGGTGGTGGTGGTGATATGTTTGATTGATGGCTATGTTGATGGTCAGAATGGTAGATTTAATTTCATTTCTTAGCAATTTCCGGGGGATCAGGTAAGATATTTCCGGCTGTTCATTCTTTTTCACCCTCGCACTCTAGATCTCATCATCGATTAGGGTGAGGGGGAGGGGGAGTTACTGAAGTAGCTTTTCAAGTTGACTATGCTTTGAGCCAATTTAAGCATCCATTTTTTCGACGTTGACTGATCCTGTTCTCCTCTTCCCGTTTTTCTGTCTTTTCTTTTCCTTTGTTTTTTTCCTTTTAGTGTTGTTCTTAAGTGTTGCAGATCTGGACCTTTTATCTTCTTTTTACAGCAGACCCCAGTTTCTCTTTTCCCAGTCCTCATATTACCGACTTGATCCTTGACCTTTAGTAGCATTGTTTGGCTCTTTTTATTGGGAGATTTTTGGGTGTGGGTTTGTTGCTGGTTATCTTAGTTTGTTTTGTGTTGGTTGCTTTTCTTACTTTAGTTGTGTTTGTTAGTTATCCTTTTTCTCTAGTTTTTGTGAGTCAGGGTTCTTTCCTTGTTTGTGTTTTTTCTCTACTTGTTCTCTTCTTGTTGTTCTGGGGAATTTGTATCTATGTTGCAAAAAGGATTTCTTCTCGACTCTAAATCGGCCACTAAGTGATTTTCAAGGGAAGAGAAAGGTAAAGCTATTGTAATAGACAGTGGTTGTAGTCCAAACAATAGATGTCTGACACCACAAGACATGCTCTTGTATATGGATCCACTTGAAATAGCTTTAATCAAAGATACCCTTTGTGATGATTTTTGTTTTGATTGGGAATCGATCGAGCGATCTCTAAAAAATGGTTCAGATTTTATGGTTGAAGATTTGGACAAGAAGGTTGCTTCACCTAAGAAGAGTCAGACAATACCCTGCTTTGCAAACCTTGGTGAGGGTAGTAGTAATGGTGTTCTAGATGTTGATTCTGAAAAAGTAGCCCTTTTTGGCCTCAATGTTCTGTTGTGGGTAGTGGCAGTAGGATTGGGGAAGATACAGTTAAGGGGGCTGCTCTCAAAACGCCCTTCAAGCGAAGGAAAAAAGTGGTCATGGGAAAACATTTTCTAGTCATTGATCGGAACTTGTGTCAATCTCTAAACGATGGTAAATTTCAGTTCTTACATCAGTCTAGCGTGGTAGTTATTGAGGTTCAATCAAAAGAGTTTTCCGAAACAAACATGCAATATGTTGGAAGTTCATATTCCTGAACCACTTAACCAGCTTTCAGAGTATAATTCCATGTTGGATGAACACCCATTGGTTGCCCCAAATCTTGAAGTTCAACCAATCACATCCGATCCTAATGAAGTTGCATCATTGCCAATGCCATCCCCAGTTTCTTAAGCACCTGACGAGCAATTGCAAGCATTGAATTCCTCTGCTGAGCAGTTACTAGTGTTGGAACAATCTTCTGTGTGAAAAATAAATTGAAACTAAATCAAACAAAATAAAATAAATAACTTACAGAATTTTTTTTACCGAACCGAAGTATAATAAAAAGATCAAGTCAAGTGTGTGATACTCTGTCCTTAAGGCAAATTCGCCCTGTTATGGTGCTTACGGTTATGTGGCATCTATCTTCCAGGATACAATGATCTTCACAAATTTGTAGTAGCACTCCAAACAAATTTGTCCGGCAAACTAGAACCTTGTGTTCTATACTCTCTTTAATTTTCTCTAAAACTAAAATGAAGATTATATATGCAAAGGAACGAAATCTGGACAGCAAAATGTATTTTTTCAGACTGTTTTCGATGCTTGAACACTACTGGAAATGTTGGCATTTATAGGCAAAAATTCTGTCCGAACAGGTGCAATAAAAAATTGAACAGATATGAAACAGTTTTGAACATGTGCAGTTTCAAAATTCAAACCGATAACTGCTATAACTGCAACAGATCTAGTGACAGTTTTAGACAGATAATTGCTTAGCAGTTTGGATTTGGTAGGCGATTTGAAACACAGAGACGCTTTGAATTTGAATCGAATCTGAATTTGTTGTGGATTGAAAATGGCACATTTATGGACATAAAAAATTAAATTCAAATTTTGAATTAATTTCCCACAAAATTCAAATGAATTTTGTCCAAAAAATTAATATAAGAACCGACCCGACCTATACCAAATACTTGCAAGATGGCATGAGATGGCCGACAGACGGACGGCGGCGGAGCGTGTGGTGGTTTGAGCTAAGGTTCCATTTATCCATAACTCCTCCCTTCTACAAACTTGGGATACCCCTTAGGGCCCAATCCAAGTATTGTACTCTAGAGATTATATACCCACAAAAGCTCTGTTAAAGTTTTAATGTCGGACAACCCATTTCAAGAAACCCACATTTACTTCTTTAAATTTCCCTTTCCACGAACCCAAAAACGACGTCAACTTTCAATTCACTCATAAATAGTTTTGATGAACCGTCTTCACCGTGTGACTTGCTAGACCCACCCTAAAAGACATTTGGGGCCGACTCAATTTTGGGCTCAAAGATAGCCCAAAATAAGCATATATAAAACCTATTTTCCAACAATTCCCCACATGAATGGAATTTGATGGAGAGAAAATGCAACAACATGATCTAATTACAGAGAGTACAGAAATTGGAAATATTCTGCAAATGATAGATAGTTTTTGGCTTTGAATCTTCCCTTGTGAGACACTATCGGATTTACTAACTAACCAGTGAACATGATGTCTTGAACTGTTCAATCATTTGTGTAAACCAAGACAATAGAATTCACATAGTATATCCCCAAACACTGTTTAGTTCTCACTATTGTGTTTATTTTGACCCTGAACAAACTGGTCTTTCATGAGTGCTCTACAGAATTGTAGCCCTACGCAAATTTCATAGAACCGGCCCAGTTCACACTCATTTAGGTGATTCTTATAAAGAGTATCCTACCATGCTCCACTAGATTTACCTAGATATAAGAATCATTAAAATTTTACTTAACCAAAAATGCTGCAAACATCACTATTTCATCATAGAAATGGATAGGAGTTTGATTCCCCAGTGATCCTTCTAAGTTATACACAACTCGATTGTCCCTTTGAACCTAGATCTTGGGATCTCCAGTCAACTAGGTTGGGTTGCCGTTGTGGTAACTCTTATTTAATAGGCTTTAGTCCCATTCCCCTTGATGAATTCTCAACTAACTCTCTTTGCTAACCCTTTGGTTAGTGGATCCGCTATGTTGTTTTTAGACTTCACATATTCAATGGAAATAATTCCATTAGAGAGTAGTTGTCTCACGGTGTTATGTCGACGACGAATGTATCGCGACTTACCGTTATACATATGACTCTGTGCTCTACCAATTGCTGATTGACTATTACAATGTATGCAAATAGCAGGCACCGATTTTGGCCATATTTGAATATCTTCAAGGAAGTGGCGAAGCCATTCTGCTTCTTCTTCAGCTTTATCTAAAGCTATGAATTCTGATTCCGTAGTAGACCTAGCAATGCAAGTCTGTTTGGAAGATTTCCAATATACAGCCGCCCCACAAAGAGTAAAGACATACCCGCTAGTGGACTTTGAGTCTCTAGTATCCGATATCCAATTTGCATCACAGTATCCTTCAAGTATTGGTAGATATCTAGTATAATTAAGCCCAATGTTATGAGTAAATCGGAGATATCTAAGCACCCTTATAATTGCTTTCCAGTGTTCTACTCCTGGGTTACTCGTATGTCTACTTAATTTACTTACTGCACAAGCTATATCTGGGCAAGTGCAGTTCATCAAATACATTAAGCTTTCAATAATTTGGACATACTCTAATTGAGAAATATTTTCTTGTACATTCTTAGATAGAAACAAATTAATTTCTACAGGTGTTCTAGCAAGATGATTATCATCTTTGTTGAATTTGTCAAGTATTTTCTCAATGTAATGAGATTGTGACAAAGCATAACCTTCTGATGTTTTGATAATTTTCATACCAAGAATTACATCAGTAATGCCCATGTCCTTCATGTCAAAATGTTTATTCAACATTTTCTTGGTAGTTTTAATCATGTCATTATTACTACCTATGATGAGCATATCATTCACATAAAGACATACAATGACATAACCTTTGTCTGTATTTTTAATATAAACACATTTGTCACACTCATTAATTTTAAATTCATTTGACATCATTGCTTGTCAAATTTCTCATGCCATTGCTTTGGCGCTTGTTTTAAACCATATAATGATTTAACCAATTTACACACTTTTTTTTTTTTCCTGGAACAGAAAAACCTTCTGGTTGTTCCATGTAAATTTCTTCATCTAACTCACCATTTAAGAAAGTAGTTTTCACATTCATTTGATGAATTTCTAGATTATATAGAGATGCAATGGCTATTAGCATTCTAATGGATGTTATTCTAGTAACCAGTGAGTATATGTCAAAGTAATCAAAACCTTTTTTTGTCTAAAATCTTTGACCACAAGTCTTGTCTTGTATTTGTCAATTGATTCATCCATTTTCATTTTTCTTTTGAGAATCTACTTGTACCCAAGAGGTTTATAACTTGGTGGTAAGTCCACTAATTCCCAAGTGTGATTTTGCAAGATGGATTCAACTTCACTATTGACAGTTTCTTTCCATAAAGGAGCTTCAGGACTGGACATAGCCTCTTTAAAAGTTAAAGGCTCATTTTCTAACAAATATGTAAGAAAATCTGGACCAAAAAATTTTGAGGTTCTAGCTCGTTTACTACGCCTAAATTCCTCTTCCTCATTTTGACCTATCTCTTACTCTTGATCTTGTTCTAGATCATTACTAGTAATAGCATCAAAAGATTTTTTTATTAGTACTAATATCTTGTCCAGTCTTATTTGGAAATACATGTTCAAAGAAAGATACATTCTGAGATTCAATAATAGTATTTACATGCATTTTGGAATGTTCTGATTTATAAATCAAAAACCGATATGTACTACTATTCTTGGCATAATCAATGAAAATGCAATTAACGATTTTAGGACCTATCTTAGTCTTTTTAGAACTAGGAATAGCCACTTTAGCCAAACACCCTCATACTTTTAAGTATTTGTAGGATGGTACTCTCCCATGCCACAATTCATAAGGTGTTTGATCCACTTTCTTTCGGAGTACTTTATTAAGTATATGATTAGCAGAAAGTATTGCTTCTTCCCACAAGTTCTGCGGTAATCTAGAACTTATTAACATGACATTCATAATTTCTTTTAAAGTTCTATTTTTCCTCTCAGCAATTCCATTTTGCTGAGGTGAGTAAGGAGCGGTGGTTTGATGAATTATTCCATGTTCTTTACAAAACTCACCAAAAGGTGATTCATATTCACCACCTCTACCACTTCTTAGTTTTTTTATTTTTTTACCAAGTTGATTTTCAACTTCATTCTTATATTGAATGAAAGTTTCCAAAACTTCATCCTTGGTTCGAATTAAATAAACATAACTATATCTAGTATAGTCATCTATAAAAGTGATAAAATATTTTTTCTCACCTGTAGTTTGAATTGATTTAAAATCACAAATGTCACTATGAATTAATTCAAGTGGTTTCGTACTTCTTTCAATTGAATGGAAAAGAGTTTTGGACAATTTTGCCTCAACGCAAATTTCACATTTATGATTTGTATCAATGTCAAATTTAGGTAAATATTTCATATTAATTAATCTACGCAAAGATCCATAATTAACATGTCCAAGTCTACCATGTCATAAATTTGAAGAGTCAATCAAGTAAGAAGAAGATGTATTTTCATTAATAACTGAGGGTACAACGGTCATTACATTTGTTAGGTTTAATTCTTGGCAATCTCGTTTGACAAGGATTTCTGTAAGAAGTGGGTTTTCTTCCAAAACTAGGATTACTTTTGGATTTCTTTAAGAAGTTGGTTTTCTTCCAAAATTAGGATTACTTTTGTTTTCTATAAGTAGTTGGTTTTCTCCCAAAACTAAATTAATTCCTCTAGATCTTTTTTTTGGTTCTTAAAGTTTATATCTGGGGATATTTTGTTAGTTTTCTTTGATGTTTTATTGAGTATTCAACTCATGGTTTAAAAAGAGTACATCAAAGGTTTTGTTTGTTATACACAAGAGAGAGAGAGTTGTTTTTCGGTGGATTCTGAAGAATTCGAGCCTGAAGCTTCGGTGGATTCTGGAGTGGCTCATCGTAAAGACAATTCCGAGGTGAAGACGGGGTTGGAAGAGGCACATAGAAGTTGGTTCAATTAGGAGTGGATTCGCTAGGTAATTGAGAGTATACTTGTGTAATTCCTTTAAATCTTCTTAGTGGATTGTTTTGTGGCTGTTGCTCGTGGTTTTTTAATCACAGTTGAAGGTGTCCAATTGTGGTTTTTCCACGTAAAATCGTTGTGTCGATTTGTCTTTGATTGTTTGATTGGGATTGTTATATTCTGCTTAAAATTGGTACATAATCACAAATCAACATCTAGGATTTTTAGATTTTTCAATTGGTATCAGAGCGGGTCGTTTTATTTTTTTTTTTCAAAAAAATTTCTTTTAGAACGAGATCTTATTTGATTTGTGATAATGGAGTCAATTCATGAGGGAAATTCTATGGTTCGACCACCCCTACTTGACGGATCCAATTATTCTTTTTGGAAAGCTTGGGATGAGATCTTTTTAAAATCTATTGATGAAAAAGTTTGGCAATCCGTCATGAATGGGTGGATGAACCAACAATTATTGTTGATGGAGTAACTTTCCCTGCACCAATTGATAAGTGGGACACAATTACCAAAATAGTATTTGGAATAGTAAAGCTATCAATTCTCTCTTTTCTTGTTGTCACACCTGAAGAGTTTAGTCATATTTGTAATTGTGAAGTCGCAAAAGAGGCTTGGGATATCTTACAAACTATTCATGAGGGCACTCATTCTGTGAAACGCTCAAAACTTCAAAGGCTCACATCTAGTTTCGAAAACCTTTCAATGAAAGATAGTGAGACCTTTGATGAATTTTATGCGAAGTTGAGTGACATTGTAAATTCCAGCTTCAATTTAGATGAAAAAATACTAGAATCCAAAGTTGTGGGAAAATTTTTGAGATCCTTGCCCGATCGGTTCCAACCAAAAGTTACGGCTATTGAGGAGGCTCAAGATGTTGACAACCTCAAGTTAGATCAATTGGTTGGAAATCTCCAAACTTATGAGGCACATAGGAATTTTAAAAAGAAACAAAAAGATGTTGCTTTTAGTAGTGCTCATAAAGTTGAAGAGGATTCTGATGAGGATTGTGAGATAGATTCCAAGATTATGGTTGCTTTTGTTAAACAATTTAAAAAATTCTTTTTGAAAAAGAATCTTAATCTTTTGGAATCTACTCATACTCATAAATCTAAAGGCAAAGATAAACTCAAAATTAGTCCTATAGCCAAGAAGGAGAAAGAAAAGATACAAGGGAACTCTGAAAGTGTCCAATGCTATGAATGCCAAGGATTTGGCCATTTTGCTTCAGAATGCCCCACTCGTTTGAAGAAGAAGAAGAAAGCCCTCGCCATCACTTGGGATGATGAATCAGAATCTGATGAAGATGATAGTGACAACGAAGATCAAGGCGAAGAGGGACATAAGCAATTCCTTGCTTTCATGGCGCTTCAAACCGAATGACTAATGAGTCTCCGAAGATGTCAATTGAGAATACCACTGATGATAAATCCTCGAAGAGTGATCATGAAGAGCTTGAGCAAGCTTATGAAAAGTTGTATAAGGAGTCTCTTAACTTATTCAAGTTGAATGACAAACTCACAAAGAAACTCAAAGCATGTGAAAGTGAGAATGTCAAACTTAAGGAGGAGATTTCTGAGGCTAGGGTTAATGCCATCAAGATAGGCGATGATCGACGAGCTCTTTGTGCAAAAGCTGTTGACTTGTGAAAGCGAGATGAATGAGCTACAGAAACCCATGCCATGTATGAAGAAAAGATTGAATCTCTCGAGATGTCTCAAGTTGTTTTGGAAGAACTAATGATCAAGAAAGAGGAAGAGCTAAAGTGTGCTATGGTTACCATTGGTCTTTGGAACAAAGGATTAAAGACTTTGGAGGATATCATTGGGTCTCAACAAATCTGTTCTGACAAGAGTGGCATTGGCTTTGAAGGTAAGAAAGAGCAAAAACAGAGTGCTTCCACATCTCATGATACAAAAACTCAAGGAAAGGGAGAACAAAAAATTCAACGTAAGGATGGACTTCTCAAACTTCCTAGAGTTGGTAAGGTAAAAGAAAAGAAGGTACACCCTGTATACCCTATTTTTATCTGTCATCATTGTGGTATGCATGGTCATATTCGCCTTTATTGTTATAAGTTGCATGGGAGAGTGTATTTGCCTAGACCTAGAAGTAGGAAGTTGGAAACCACGCTGAGACGGGTTCCCATTGAAAGCAAAGGGAACCACAACGTCAAGACACCACCCAAGAACCGCAATGCTCACAACGTTGTTCATACTAGAGCGGTTTGGGTGAGAAAAGTTGACTTGTGTTAATTTGTTTATTTGTTTTAGTTTTTGGGTTTCTGTGTGTTTTTTTAATGAGAAAAAAAAATGTGTGCATGTTTGTTTTTTTTTTTTTTTGTCTTGATTTATTGCTGAAAGAGAAAAAAAAAAAAAAAAAAACCCCAAAAGATTTTCTTGTATGGTTTTGCAAGCTTGAAATTTTTGAGCAGTCCTTGGTGCATATTGGAATTAATGAGAATAACCATTACATGTTAATATGTGTGTGCTTTCTATGGTCATTACTCATTTTGGAGTGTGTGTTCTTTGATTAGTATGTCTCATTCTGTACACACTCTTAGATTAGCAAATATTAGAGTCTTCCGCCTTAGTGATTATTTTTTTCTATGGACTTCTTGCATTGTATCTTTTGCTTTTCTAGAGGAATTGACCTATACTAGTATATCATGGGTGATGTTGAGTCTCTTAACCATCTTTCATCTTTTTGCATCTCCATGGCTTTCTCCTCTGTTCTTTGTAGTCCGTGCATGAGGAAAAGGCTACCTCAGAGTCACCAACCAGGCCATCCTTATTATATCCATGCTTCTCTGGTTCGGTTTCCATACTCTTGAGCGTGTCAGCCGCCGATGAGTGTGCAAAAGAAGAAAAAAAAAATATGTGCACAAGAAAGAAAAGAAAGAAAAAAAAATGTGCAAAAGAAAGAAAAGAGAAAAAAAATGTGAAAAAAAAAGAAAATAAAAGGATTCATTGATTGAGAGGGAGCCTCTGCCTTTACTCACCAAATATCCCTTGATTCCTAATGGTTTGACTTTCCTTAGTTGTGCTTAGATTCTCTTGTCGGAGGTCCAGCTTTCATATCACTACTAGGATCTGAATCTAGTGTTTGTCGAACTCCAAGAGTCACACACACTTTTATCATGGGATCTATACTTTTCACATAATGCATCACTTTCTTTTATGAGGAATTTTCTAGAGGATGTGCACATTGTGTTTTCAAGTAATTGTGCTTCTTGGATAGTCTTGTGTGTATTAAGGTACTAATCTGAAATTCCTTGCTTCCTCCACCATATTATTTTTTGTCTTTTTCTTCTTGTTCACTGTTTTCAGTGTGTGTGGTTGTTTTTAGTGAGGGGGAGTTTGGTTTATTGTCACAAAAGTTTGTTCGCATGATCACTTTGATTTGTTTGGTAAGGAAGATTGGCTTTAGTTGTTTTGCATGTTGCTTTGCATTCTTGCATGCTCCTGATATTTACTTCATCATATCATCACTTGTGTGGTTTATGATCATGCTTTAGTTGATTGAGCTTCCTTTGTCAATTCGTGACAAAAATGTGTTGTTCATGTTTTCATGCTACATGTTCTTAATATCTCCAAGTCGTATCTATTTATGTTTTCCATCTCATGCTTCAAGATAATCTTGTCATATGTTTATTGTTTTTTTCATATACTTTTGTAGCACTAATAGTTGTTTTAGAGATTATGGCACTAATAACTGTTTTGCAGATCATGACCTTGAGATAGAAGTTGGCTTTTGTTGGCTGTTATGGGTTGGGGTGATTAGAATTTTATTTGTTAGGTGTGTTTTGTCACGGCATTGCCAAAGGGGGAGATTGTTAGGTTTAATTCTTGACAATCCCGTTTGACAAGGATTTCTGTAGGAAGTGGGTTTTCTTTCAAAACTAGGATTACTTTTGGATTTCTTTAAGAAGTTGGTTTTCTTCCAAAATTAGGATTACTTTTGTTTTCTATAAGTAGTTGGTTTTCTCCCAAAACTAAATTAATTCCTTCAGATCTTCTTTTTGGTTCTTAAGGTTTATATCTGGAGATATTTTGTTAGTTTTCTTTGATATTTTATTGAGTATTCAACTCATGATTTAAAAAGAGTACATCAAAGGTTTTGTTTGTTATACACAAGAGAGAGAGAGTTGTTCTTCAGTGGATTCTGAAGAATTTGAGCCTGAAGCTTCGGTGGATTCTGGAGTGGCTCATCGTAAAGACAATTCCGAGGTGAAGACGGGGTTGGAAGAGGCACATAGAGGTTGGTTCAATTAGGCGTGGATTCGCTAGATAATTGAGAGTATACCTGTGTAATTCCTTTAAATCTTCTTAGTGGATTGTTTTGTGGTTGTTGCCCGTGGTTTTTTAATCACAGTTGGAGGTGTCCAATTGTGGTTTTTTCACGTAAAATTGTTGTGTCGATTTGTCTTTGATTGTTTGATTGGGATTGTTATATTCTGCTTAAAATTGGTACATAATCACAAATCAACATCTAGGGTTTCTAGATTTTTCAACATTCATCTTGAAAAGGCCATAAGACATGTAAGTTTTTCCTACATGCATCACATTCTTAGTAAGTACAAATTTATCACTCTTAAATACTAGCCTAAACCCATTCTTACTCAACAAAGATCCGGAAACAAGATTCTTGCGAATGTCCGGTACATACAGCATATTGTTGAGAGTGAGTTCCTTTCCAGATGTCATCTTCAAAACAATCTTCCCTTGTCCTTCAACTTTGAAAGTTGAGGAGTTGTCCATAAAAAGTTGTTCACCGTTGTCCACTGTAGAATAAGATGTAAACATCTTTTTATCGGCACAAATGTGGCGAGTAGCACCAGTGTCCACCGACCATTCTTTAGGATTTCCGACAAGATTTGCCTCGGAAACAACTACAGAAAGATTGATGTCATCTACACCATTAGAAATATTGTCCATTTCGGTCATATGGGCTTGAGCATGCTTCTTGTTTGTTCTTCTTTTGCTTTTGCCTGTGCTACAACAGTCTTTGGCCCGATGTCCCTCTTTGTCACAGATGTAACATTTGCCATTAAACTTGTACTTTTTAATTTCCCCTCATTTAGAGCCTTGTGATAAACTTCCTCCAGAAAACTTCCGTTTCTTTGCTTTTGGAGCATGTTCCACCACATTTGCCTTAGACTCCATAGGATGCTTACCAGCCCGCTTTTCAGAATTGTGGTTGTCCTCCTCAATCCTCAAATGCACAATTAATTCCTCTAAAAACATTTCTTTGCGCTTGTGTTTGAGGTAGTTTTTGAATTCCTTCCAGCCTTGTGGTAATTTCTCAATTAAGGCTACAACTTGAAAGGATTCACTGAGAGACATGCCTTCTGCGTGAATGTCATGCAGAATGAGTTGGAGATCTTGAACTTGGCTGATCACAGTCTTAGAATCAACCATCACAAAGTCTAAGAATTTGCCAATCACAAATTTCTTTGAGCCGGTATCTTCCGTTTTGTATTTTTTTTTCCAAAGACTCCCAAAGTTCCTTTGCTGTTTTGATAGGACTGTAGACATTGTATAATGTATTGTCAAGTCCGTTCAAGATGTAGTTCCGGCAAAGGAAATCAGCATGTTTCCAGGCATCGACTGTAGCAACCATTTGTCGGTCAATTTCATCCTCGTTAAGAGTAAGAGCATTTTCACGGAGAAAACGAACTAGGTTCAGAGTTGTAAGATAGAACAACATTTTCTGTTGCCATCTTTTAAAATTAGTTCCTGAGAACTTCTCTGGCTTTTCACCGTGATTTACCGGTACTGTCACACCAGGAGAGGGGGTTGGCACAATTGCAGCCACCATTCTAGTACTCGTTTGAGCATTTGTTTCAGTAGCCATGAATTTTAAATTATAAAACAAAATTATATTTAGAATTTATACTACACAGAAAATTAATCTAAATTCACAGAATTAAATTCTGTAAAAATAAAAGAAATAAGAATGTAACTTTATTTTTCAACTAATTTGTAAATAAAATAAAATAAAATTTTATTTAACCAAATTAATTCCACACAGAAAATTAAATTTCTGTAACACTTCAATAATTAAAAAAAACAAATTTATTTTTAATTAATGAACACTCAGAAATTATTTAAGAAAATCAAAATTAATTTCTGACAACCTTTACAAATAAATATTCTGAATTGTTAATGATACCAGTATATTACTACTAATTGTCAAAAGAAAATACACCGTATATTACTACTATCTGTCAAACAGTATATTACTATTATTTATTTTCCAACCAGAATATTATTTTGTAAAATCACATAAAATTATTCCTGTAAGAAGAAGAAAAAAGAAAGAAAATAAACGAAACATTCTGTAAATAGAATAATTCGAATATGTCTTAAGATTGTTGGAACAATCTTCTGTGTAAAAAATAAATTGAAACTAAATCAAACAAAATAAAATAAATAACTTACAGAATTTATTTTACCGAACTGAAGTATAATAAAAAGATCAAGTCAAGTACGTGACATTACATCTTTTAAGATGATTCGCCCATTCTGATGCTTGTGGTTATGTGGCGTCTATCTCCCAGGATACAATGATCTTCACAAATTTGTAGTAGCACTCCAAACAAATTTGTCCGGCGAACTAGAACTTTGTGTTCTATACTCTTTTTAATTTTCTCTAAAACTAGAATAAAGATTATATATGCAAAGGAATGAAATCTGGATAGCAAAATGTATTTTTTCAGACTTTTTTCGATGCTTGAACACTGCTGGAAATATTGGTATTTATAGCCAAAAATTCCGTCCGAACAAGTGCAATAAAAAACTGAACAGATATGAAATAGTTTTGAATAGGTGCAGTTTCAAAATTCAAACAGATAAATGCTATAACTGCAACAGATCTGGTGGCAGTTTTGGACAGATAACTGCCCAGTAGTTTGGATTTGTCCGGGCAATTTAAAACCTGTAGACAGTTTGAATTTGAATCTGTTGTGGACTGAAAATGGCACATTTGTGGATATAAAAAATTAAATTCAAATTTTGAATTAATTTCCTGTAAAATTCAAATGAATTTTGTCCAAAAAATTAATATAAGAACCGACCCAACCCACATCCGCGCCTGGCCCGTCGAATGGATGGTGCGCGTGTGGTGGTTTGAGCCAAGGTTCCATTCATCCATAACTCTTTCCTTCTATAAACTTGGGGTGCCCCTTGGGGCCCAACCTAAGTATTGTACTCTAGAGATTATATACCCACAAAAACTCTCTTAAAGTTTTAATGTGGGACAAACCATTTCAAGAAAACCACATTTACTTCTTTAAATTTTCCTTTCCACGAATCCGAAAACGACGTTAACTTCCCATTCACTCATAAATGGTTTTGACGAACCATCTTCACCGTGTGACTTGCCATGCAGTAAGAAACACGTCACCTTTTCGGACCCACCCCAAAAGAGGTTTGGGGCCCACTCAATTTCGAGCTCAAAGATGGCCCAAAATAAGCATATATAAAACCTATTTTCCAACAACTAGCACCAAATTTTAATCGAATTGTTCATATTCGCGCCGGTGGCTCTAAACGGATTCGAGCTCCAAGATGTTGCTTTTCAGGTTCACATGTATTGACCAATACAAATGACTTCTTTAAGCTCCATGCCCAAATCTTGGCAAGCGCAAAAGAGAGTCGAGGATTCAAGATAGCTTCTACAATCCAAGTCTTTTCCGACCACCTTGGCGCTGAGCTTTTTGATTCAATAGCTTGGGTTGTGCTAACATGTTTGTTTGCATTCTTGTTATCCTTGCAGGGTTGTGATGTTGCTGCATGTAGGTTTCTGATTGAGGTGCGGTTACTGGTGGCCGTCTTGGCTATTAAGTCTTGCAATTGTTTTTATTTTGCCCGTGTCTAGTTGGTTGCTTAGTTTCTTGAGTTTGTGGTGTATGTTGTGTCTGTTTTGTTGCTGACTATCCTGTTTGTGTTTGTTATGTTGATGCAAGTTAATCTTTTCTCAATAAAATAAATAAATAAAGGAAGAACATAAACAAGGGTTGTAAAGTAAATTCAATAAGGCATTAAATAGTGCTATTTGACAAAGGGGTGTGGAAGTGATATTTCAGAAAAATAGAGGGAGTGTCAGCGTAATTTACATAAACATATGGGTGTGGTTTTTAACGACAATATCTCAATTCTCAGGGAAAGAACGTACATGATCACTCTTATAGTATCAATACGAGGACATTCTGACATGTTTTTTATATCAAAATTACACTAAAATTTGTGTTGTAAAGTGCAGCACAAGAATAAAAAGAAAATAAAACAAATAAACTAGCTAGGCTAGTATGCAAAACAAATAGAATATATAGGTTCGAATCGCACTTTTGATGAAATACCTTCATATATATGAACCTCAAGAAGGGCAGTCTTCTCCTGAAAAGATTGCATTGCTGCCTTTTCAGCATTTTTTGCCTCAATTCGAACTGCTTTTTTCTCCTCCAAGGCCATCTGCAAGCAAAAATGGGAAAATGAAAGAACATTCAGTGGGGAAAATAAGGAAATAAACTAAGAAGGATAAGAGAAATTATTGATGAATGTTATCAAAGTACAGGAAATTCTCTAACCAATATCTTAACAGAAAATGCTCTGCAACTCCAATGCTCTAAAAAAAAAAAAAAAAAAAAGGGTTACTACAAAACAAAGTAGATATCTTCGGCTCCTTACAGTAATTGCCAGATGCAAGAGAAAGTAACTACCATTGAAACTTGATCTTGTCAAGCAAGTTGAAAAAAATGATTTGGCTATGTGCCAATTAACAAAGAACAAGGGAAACAAATACAAATATATGCATATATATTATGTGTATATGTACACATACACATACACATTGTAATAAAATATTGCTCATTTTTACAACTTAGACGTTTCAGTGAGAGCACTGGATGATTAAATTTACAATCATCATAACATAAGAGATAAAGTGTTAGCTTCTATAGCTAGTTGATTTTAAAGTATTCGGCTATAACTGGGCAAAATTATCCCATCCGCACCTTATTTCTTTCCTCAAATCATGACATTGTATTGTACCAATGTTCCTTGGTTACTGCTAGGACTACAGTTATAGTCAACATCATATGTCATAGAGCTTTTATGCACACTGAAATAAGATTCATAGCTCACCAGTCACCACCACAACTCACAATTATCCAAGTTTCATTGATGTAGATGGATATCTGAATATGCTAAAAAAGAACTAGCACATATTGGCCGAAACCGAAAAACCTGTAGCTTGTCTGGTGACTGAACAATTTTAGAGTGTAAATTGGCATTTTCTTGGACATTTTGTACCACTACAAACTCTGCATGGGAAATCTGGGGAGAAAAAAACCAATAGCAGTAAAAATTGTTGGTTCAAACATAGAAAAACATATTTAAATGACAAATCTGCCTAGCAAAGCTACAAAGAAAGTCTATCTAAAAATACAACTTAAAAGGCGACACAACTGAGCAGTCTGGTTGCAAAAAATAAGGAGCTAAATTCTTCAGAAACAAGAAAGAGGTACCAGATTGGATGATAATTATTGCAGGACTCTCCATATATCTAAAGTTAATACAAGGAATGATGGATATAGTGACAGAATAACTATTATGTCCCCAAAAAATGTTCGAGATATAAGCAACTTGGCTGGGGAAATTTTTACACTTGGTTGCTAGAATGTCAATAATTGAATCAAAAAAGGATATCTCTTTATGACGGGGAGATTCCAAAAGCTATAGATCATATTACTTTTTCTTTTATATAAGTAAATTGTTTTAATAGGCACCAAAGATGGTTAACTCTTAAGCAACAAATTGTTGGGAAAAAATGGTAGCATTAAATTTTTCTACAATTCTTAATTATGGTTCTGCTAGAATGTCGACAAAAAATTAAAAAAGAAAAAAGAGGACAACTCTTTAGAATGAGAAGATTGCAAAATATATAGATTATATTACCTTTTTACATAAGTAAATTATACTAAGGGTGTGTTTGATTGGGAGGGGGGGGGAAAAAGGGATTAGAATCCGAGGTTGGAGTCCCTGGGGAATGTGACTATTTGGATATATTGGGGATGATATATATATGTGTGTTTTTTTTTTTTTGGATTAGATATGATGTTGTGAATCCCCGGATTTTTTTTGTGAAATCAACGTTTGGTTGAATGATTTGGATAGGATAAATGAACAAATGACTATTTTACCCTTTTTAATAGTTTACTAAGTAATAGCAATATTAAACATATCTTTAATATTTTAATTATTTTAGCTAGATTAAATAAAAAATTATTTTATTTTATTTTTACACAATTAAATAAATTTATTTTTAAAAAATAAATAAATAAAATATCAATAAAAATATATATTATTTTTTTAATTAAGATTTTAAATAAATTTGTTTAAAAAAAATAATAATCAAAAATGAAATTAAATAAAACATCTATTACATTTAAATAATGAAATTAAATAAAACATAAACAAAATTTTAAAATAAAACATCAATAAAATATCCATAAAAATTATTTCAAAAATTAAATAAATAAAACATCAATAAAAGTTAAATAAAATTATTTTATTTTAAATTGAGACATTTAAATTAATTTTTTTTTATTAAATATAATACATAATTAAATTTAAATTTGAATTAAATGTGCCACAACAAATGAGGGCAAAATGGTCATCTCACCCCTCTAATCCAAACAGTAAACAATCCCACTAATTCTATCCCACACCCCCCGGCTTACTTTATCCCCATGATTGGAGGGGATTGGGAGGAGGGAGTCCATGGGGACAAAAAAAAAAAAAAAAACAAACATCGGATTAACTTTACTGTGCGAATTACAATCCGCACAGTAAATAGTCCCCCCCTAATCCCATGAATCAAACAAGTAGTAATAGGAAGGACAGGTAAAGCTCATAAGCAACAATTAGCTACTACGATTATTGTCTAAGTGAGATTACCTTTATTACTCTCGAATACAAGTCAACAACAGATCCTTTTCCCAAACATCATATCTATCAGACACAGTTAAATGACTTCTTTAGAGAGGTTGCATTCCTTCTATACTGTATTTGGTTATGGAATTTTGGAAAGGGAAAGAGAAAAGGTATATGAAACTAGGTGAAATTTAGGTATATTTTATTCATATATTTCGCCTATATTTTTTATTTCCCTTTCCAAACCCCTCGTTAAATCCCCAAACAAACACAAGGCAAAATGAGAAGTGCTAACAAGTTGAAACCTAACCTTGTCATCCATTACTTTAGCCTTATCCTTCATTTTTCTTATCAAAGCCTTCAAGGACATCGGGTGATTGTTAAGACCCGGAATGGTCTGACGTAGTTCTTTAAGCCATTCACAAAAACAATGGTTCAGCATGCAAAAAATAATGATTTTTTTTTTTCCTATCAAGAATGTGTACAAAACACCTTTCCTTTGATGATGTATATAGAAAGTATTGTGTTTAATGCTTACTGGTGTAGTTTGTGTACCAGATTATGACATCCACTGTTTGTTGATCACGAAGGCAAGCAATTGAAGTAAAAATTGACGTCATTAGAACTGGAAGTGTAGTAAATAAACCAATCGGCCAAGGCGTCAGCCTATATTTTCAAATTTTAAATATGACCTCCCTACCCTACAGCCAACAACACCGACATCTTCTTCAGGAATTTCTTTATTTTCAGAACTGCATTATTTCAGAACTCTATTATTTTCATTTGCTTTTTATACAAAATAAATAAATAACTCAGTAGACAAGAATTTTACTATAGTAGGGTCTGGATAGATGGACATGTTGCTCTTCATGACTATTTTCTAAAGTAGGGCCTGGAGTAGTTTTACTCCCATTTCTAAAGTGGTTGTTTTCATGACTAAATTGGTGTCCTCTAAATATTAATGGCAAAGTCTTACCGTTTAGTCAAGTGACAATTCTTTCTTTTTTCTTTTTCATTTGTGTACAAAAACAAAATTTGGTTGAGTTATTGTTGAAACATAGTTTATGATGATAGTAATCACAATAAGTTGTTAGCTGTAGCTTGGTAGAATGAAGGCTTTGCTAGTGATTTTAAGTTAGAATGGCCATATGTTATGGAACTAATCCCAAAAAAATTATAAAATTGCTTAAAATAAAAATGTGGGCTTCACATCCATATGGATGAGGCACTAGCATTTATATTTTATGTTACAAAAAGCAACTGTCCTAGATTTATCGGCCCATAATTTTCTGGGTGAGGTGTTTGTATGGTGGAGATTGAATCTAAGCCACATTGAAGAGTTGATAGTTCGAGCCTCTCTTATATATGTCAAATGTTTTTTATTCTTCACATTGTCATTAGCTTATTGCTTAATAAAAATAAATATTTGTTTTATTATTATAACGAATGACATTATCGTCCTATTAAATATTTATTTTTATTATTTTTGCAAAGGTTAAGAAAGAAATATTTTATTTCATTTTCATTTTAATCAACAAAATGCAGCATAATAATCACACTTATTTTGGATTTTTTTTGTTTTGTTTTGTTTTGTTTTTTTACATTTTTTTATAGGAAAATTGCAACTCGCTAGAAAGACCAAAAACAAATTGCAATATCATGGAAAAATTTATGGCTTCAATTATTAAAGTTCATAAACTTTCACTAATTTGCAATTTACTTTGAAAATTTACGCTGAATTACAATTTTCCTTTTTTTTAAAAAAAATTTATTTTATTTATCTTCCTAGCCTTTAGTTTTGACATTTTGTAAAAGACCCAAAAACCCACACTAAAAAGGCTATTGATTGAACAGTTGCTTATGAAAAAAAAAAAAAAAAAAAAAAAATCCTAAAAGATTTGGTTTATTTCAAGGGTGGATGTAATTATTATTTGAGTATTTTTATTCAGACCGGAGAGTTAGATCTATTTTCTAAACTCAGCAATGTGTTAAGAAGATAATTTTCTAAACCCAGTAATGTGTTAAGAAAATGATTAGTTATCATTTTCTTGACAATAGATCTAAAAAATGAGTCTAAAAAGTAAACTTATATATCATTTTTCTTATTATTTATTTGTTTATTGAACTAGGCTATAGATGTATTGTATGTCCTCATTGACCCACCAAATCTCACTATAAAATAACATTTTTATACAAATATTGAAATAATACCTTTCAAACAAATATATATATATATATATATATATTATATAATGCGTTTGATTTTAATTTTCTGAAAATTGAGTTTTTTTTTTCGTATTTTCTTGTTTTTAGTGAATATTTTTTAAATTTTAAGCAAATTTTTTATTTTTTTAAATGTACCTTACTTATATGTATCTAAATAGTAAATTATTTGTGAAAAAATATTTTAAAAAATTAATAAATACACAAAAATATGAAAAATGTACTTTTATTTTTATTTTATTATATTTTTGGTATTTAGTGAATTTTTTAAGGTTTTTTTTCACAAATATTATACTTTCTAAGTGTATTTACGTTAGGTGTGTTTAAAAATTAAAAAAATTTATTTAAAATATTAAAAAAATTTAGTGAAAACAAAAAAATACAAAAAATAAAAAACGAAAAAATAAAATTTTCTAAAAAATGAATTCTAAAAATTAGAAACAAACAGAGTGATAATGTTTTTATTATAATATTTCGTTCAGTGTTCGTTTATATTATAAAAATAACATATCTAGTATAATATACTCATTAGTTGACAAAAGTCTTAACTTCAAAATTATTTAGGATGTTTTCTAGTCTGAGATCGGATTAGAGTATATTGTCAGGTTCGTAGGATTTATAGTGAGTCTAATTTTGATAATCTAAATAATTCAATGTGTAAAACTCGTCAATTATTTTATTCTTATAAAAAGTCAAGTTAATCGGACATCGATAGCCACTTGGTCATATCATTTTTTTATCAATGGTAAATATGATTTTAAAAATAAATCGTTGACAAAAATATGTTATGATCAAGTAGCTATTAATATTTGATCCACTTGATTTTTTATAGGAATGAAATTCTTGATGATATTTACACATTGAACGGTTCAAATTATCAAAGTTACACCCATGATAGACCCCAAACACTCAAATAATATTGTCTAATTCACAAAATTGATTGGAGACAATCTGTATCCATTATTTACGTCATAATACATAGCACTGTTTTTTTTATATGAAGATTGTAAAAAATGGACTTTGTAACCCATGAATGATTAGGAAATAAATGATTACTTGATTATATATAATAAGAAAAACATTTTTCATGAATTTCCATCTAAAAATTAAATAAAAATAAAACTATTGTGCATCATGGAATATAAAAATCGTTGGAGTCATTTATAAATTAAATTTATCAACAAATATTTGAATTTTAACTTTTAATTAAAAAAAAAAAAATCTCTTCTATATTTTTATGTAAGTTTCACTTTCACTGACAAAATTGCAAGAAAATTTAAGTGCACAGAAAACTTTCACAAAATAAATACATTCTACATGTGAACTCATGAATCTCTCACTTTTGACGATTCTCTATGTTTCTTGAATGAGAAATATTATGGTACATACTCTTTAAAAGTTGTGTATTATGTACACTTTATAATTTAAAAAAATGTCATAATTTTATATTTTTTGAGTCATAATTAAAAAAAATGTCATAACTAAAAAACTCATGAGTCATAATTAAAATAATATCATAACTGAAGAAGAAAATTAGTCACAACTAAAAAAGAAAATGACATAATTAAAAATACATATGGTACAACCTTGAAAACGGTGTGTATGTTAGAATTTCCATGCTTGAATAGTTGTAAAAATTCTAGATGCGCCTGATTCTAATTAAAACAAGGGTGAATTAGACTAACAGTTTGTTTCGGACTTTTCAATTGTAACACATTTGATTCTGAATTTTGAATCTTATTCTAAATAAAGACAATTAAAGATATCATTGCTTAATTTCAAGGGCAACATCGTCAATTTAATAAAATATAAACTATTTTGACAAAAAAAATGTCAAAAAATATTTTTTATTTTAAAATTTTTTCTACCCACCAAATATAAAATTATGTAAAATTGATAAATCTTTTAGACATTGATTTATTTATTTTACCAAATTAATTTTTATTATATGTTTGGATGACGATCATATAATGGGTACTTGTTAAGTTTTTAATATTTAATATATGAAATGTTTTTAGTTTTAAATTTTTTGATTTAATGGATTTGTTTAATAATGATATCAAAGTTGTCATCATATTTGACTTTTGAAAAAATAAAAATTAATTTAACGAAAACAAAAACAATCACCCATTACATGGTTATCATCCAAGCACATAACAAAAATTAATTTGGTAAAATAAATAAATAAATAAATGTCTAAAAGTTTTATCAATTTTACATAATTTTATCTTTAGTGGATAGAAACAATTTTTAAAAATTCAAAAATATTTTTTTGACATTTATTTTTATTAAATTAGTTTATATTTTATCAAATTGACAATTTTGCCTTTAAAAAGTGTAATGGTATTTTCAATTATTCTTATTTAGAACAAGATTCAAAATTAAGAGTCAAATGTGTTATAATTAAAAAGTCAGAAACCAAAATGACACAAATCCCAAACTATAAGGACCGTCAGTATAATTCACTCTTAAAACAAATAAAAGAGGAACAAAAAAAAATTTATTATTATTATTATTATTTTGGTAAATAGGAAAAAACCATTAAACCTACCCCAACTAACCATCATTCCCGCCCCCAGATGATTTTTAAAAATTCGTTGACTATACATGTAACTTATATGTATCCAGATCTCACCTGTATCAGTTACGATTACCATTTAAGCCCAAATCCCTATTTCTATTGATGGACTATCAAACCCTTTTCTATCTCACCACCAAAACCCTAGCTCAAATTTGTCTAAAAAATGGCGGATCAGATTGAGCTCTATGGAACCTCTCTTCTCATTCCCATTCCCATTCCCATTCCCATTCCCTCTCAGCTTCAGGCGAAGAAAATGACATATTTAAAAATATATATGGTACAACCTCAAAAAGAGTGTGTATGTTAGAATATCCATTCTCCAATAGTTGTGAAAATTCTAGATGCGCATGATTCTAATTAAAACTACCCCAACTAACCATCATTCCCGCCCCCCAGATGATTTTTAAAAATTCGTTGAATATACATATAATATATATATATATATGTATCCAAATCTCACCTGTACAAATCCCTAGTCTTTTCTATCTCACCACCAAAGCCCTAGCTCGAATTTGTCTAGAAAATGGCGGATCAGATCGAGTTCAATCGAACTTCTCTTCTCATTCCCTATCAGCTTCAGGCGAAAAGGAAGGGCTCCGGAGTGAGGACCTGGTTCGTCGTCTCAAAATTGGGGAACTCTCGAATCGAAGAGCTTGGGAAGCAAGAGATAATGCGGAGGAGTGGAGTTCAGGCTCAGGATTTGAGGGTTGTTGAACCAGAGCTCTCGAACCCCTCTGCCATTCTCCGAAGAGAGAGGGCTATTGTTGTGAATTTGGAACATATTAAAGCGATTATAACTGCGAATGAAGTTCTGGTACCAAACCCTAAAGACCCTTTTATGGTTTCATTTGTTCGCGATCTCGAATTCAAGCTCTCTGATTTTGGTGTAAGTACTTTTCTTCATTTCTATCATGAAGTTAATTTGATTTTGATGTGATTAGTGTGATCATTCTTCTGATGATTTATTTTAGTGGGTTGATCTGTCAATATGTTGGGTGAAATTAGTGTAATTTTGTTTTTGGAATTTTGTGTCAACGACACAACATGAAAAAATTGAGCAAGCTGAGAAAAAACTTTTTACACTTTTTACAGAATCAAAAATTAAGACATCCTGTTTTTTTAATATAATTGTTAAAAATTCGAGCTTATAACCATGAGAATGTGGGTTTTAGTGCAATGAACTACGACTTTGTGTAAATAAGAAGAAAAGTTAGATCCATACGAATCCACCCAATCTGGAATCCTCGACTAATGTAGACCAGCACTGGGCAATGGCCATTTCCGTTTTCCTTATTATTGTATATATATATTTTGCAATATAATTGCAAAAAAAGTGATTTTTTTTGGGTGATCCAATTATAATAGTTAATAAACGTAAGTGGACAGATGATAGTTACAAGCCCAAATTGTTGGTTAATTAATTTTTTTCCTAAATATTGCTAAGCAGAGAATAATATATCCAGTTTATTGTTACTTTGATAGAAAAAGAAAAGAAAGAAAAAAGTAACTTTAGCATCATGACACCACCTAACGATTGATATAATTTAAAAAGAGGTGTATGATTGATTGTGTTGCTGTGTGAAGGCCACCATGGGAAGCGATAAAGCTATGAAACAATCACCCTCTAATACGCCACTGGAGGCAAGTGATAGTAGTCCTAAATCACCAGATGAAGGGTCAAATAGGGGGAACTCAAAGCCGTTGCCATTTGAGTTCAGAGCTTTTGAGATTTGCCTAGAATCTGTCTGCAGGGGCCTTGAATCTGAGGTATGACTATTAATATATATATGTCCTAATGCTTTTGCTTTGTATTTCTACTTCTTCACTTGAGCTGTGATAAAAAAAACTAGCATATCAGTTTTAGGGAAATTGACAGTTTTGATCAAGCTTTCATTGGATAAGAAACTGCATTTACATCATGTCTCGTATTTTCAAAATGGGATTTCTCACCCATTTCAAATAACAAAATCCATGGACGTGATGGTAGTTTATTATACTTCTTATTTATGTTTTTCTTTATATTTTCTGTGTACATCATGAAATATATAAGCACCCTGATTTTTTGTGTATCTTAGATGAATTTATGACACCATTAACCACCCCATAATCTTGCAGCAACATCCTCAGATCTTTAAACCATAATTTGGCATTGCACAACTTTTTAGGTCTTCGACACCTTTCATGTGTTCAATTTATCCATCAAGAAGCGAGTTAATATGCCCTTTATGGGAAAAGCTGAATTTGCCAATTAGTTTAGCTGGCCAAGTCAATTAACAGAATTAAGAAAGATGGAGAATTATAATTTCACTAGAAAAATCCAAATAGCTTCTTCTACCTGTTTGGTTAAAAAAAAAAACCTTTGACACTTTCCCTATTCACTCTTAAACTTGTGCTAACATCCTTCAATTACTGGTGTTTCTTGAACTTTTCCAGCCTGTCGTTCTTATCTGTATCTTATCAACAGATAGAACTATAGATTTAAATCTTTCAAACAATGTAAATCATGCGTCAAATGCCGTGAATCAGTCTTCTTGTTGGTTGTGGACCTTTTACTGAGATACCATTGAAGCATGTTTGGTCTTTGAATGCATTCACCTTTTTTCTTTTTCTTTTTTCACAAATTAGGTTTCACTAGAAGTTGAGTTTTCAGTTTTTAGTTAATGCTTAACTATGTCATCAAAGTGGTCTAATTTCAGTTTCTTTAGAGATGTAATTTTTACAAATCCATGTTGGTGTATTTATCCAGACTTCCACATTAGAAGAAGAGGCATATCCAGCTTTAGATGAGTTATCGGCTAAAACCAGTACGCATAATCTCAAACACGTGAGAGTCATAAAAGGTCGTTTGGTTGCTCTGTCTGGGCGTGTGCAGAAGGTATAGTATTATCTCATTGACTTCTTTAATAGTCATCACTTTTTAGTTTCATTAATTGTTTTCCATTTCATCATATTAATTCTTAATAAGGGACTTTTCTTTTCTTTTTCCTTTTTCTATAAAAAATAAAATAAAAATTCTTGCTCAGAAAAGTAGCTGATTGATTCAGTATAATGATATTATGCCATGTATTTTATAGGTGAGAGATGAATTTGAACATCTACTGGATGATGACTTAGATATGGTTCAAATGTACTTGACTGATAAGCTTGCCACCTTGCAATCTGAAGGTTTAGAAGATGAACTAGGGAATGATGCAAATGCATTTAAATTGGGCAATGACAGGTAAATTAATTTCCATTTAGATTCTTGTAATATCTTTTCAAGTCTTTATTATACACAGATCATCAAGACATTATTGCAAAACTACATTGTCAATGTTGGTTTTGCAGCAACACTAACTGAGTAACTTCCTGATAAATCTCGTTTTCTAATTTTTCAATGTTGGTTTAGGTTTGATCTTGGTTTTCCCGATAAATCTCATTGTCTAATTTGAACCCTGTCTAGGTATTGATTTTACCTTCACCTATAACTATTAAGGCATTAATAAACAAAGAAGCTGTTCTTAGTTTTTAATAAATTTTAATTCAATGTGATTCATCATGTTTCTTGGTTTTCAATTTTCAGTGATGAGGACGTGAGCAGCAAAAGCAGCACTATAGATGTAAGTGATCTCAAACCAAATGTTGAAGAGTTGGAAATGCTATTGGGAGCCTACTTTGTGCAAATAGAAGGAATATTAAACAAACTATCGACGGTACGGTAAACTTCTCTTTGTTTTTACTTTTTAGATAATGCTACCCTACTTCCAACCCCTAAAGTAGATTTGTTTAGTTATTTGGGAACTTTAGAGGAAAAAGAAGAGTTAGGAGGGATGAAAAGCACAACAGAGCAAAGGGTAATCCCTTTGTCTGTCTGTTTGGTTGAGCAGAAGGTGTTACTTTCGTTTCACCAAAATATTTTTACTTATTAGCGAAAGGGTGTTTATTTGAAGGCGGCGAAATGTGAGTAAAATGTTTCCCCTTTTCCCTTCTTCCTCTCCATACATTTTGGGAAGATTGATTTTGATGAAGTTTTTCTTTCCCTACCCCTTTCTTTCTCGCCAAATTAAGGAAACTGTTTCCGTCCTCCCATCTACTTTCCGCGCTTCCTTTTTCCCAATCCTCCCAGGGAAATGATAAGTGTTCCACATGTGGGTTCCACCCTTCTTCTATGATTCGTTCTATGAAAAATTTATGTGCATATAGCACAGCTGATCTTCTCTTCAACGACGTGTATACCGAAATTACAATGATGTTATATGACTTTAGTGTGCTCTATGAAAATATAATGACGAGTCCTTTTAACTATACAAAATCAAGGAACGTGTAAATATTTCTAGTTGGTTAAATTCTTTATCATGCAGTCTTATATCTCATGTCTTTTGTGTTTGATTTCTTTGTCCTCCATCCAAAAAAAAATTCTTTTTAAGATTTTCAGCAATGAAGAAAAAGGAGAAAAAAATAAAATAATAATAAAGAAGAAAATGAGCCTTCTGAATCTGTCAAGATCATTCTAATGCTGTAATTCTTCTTGTTTGGTTTTTAAAGCTGCGCGAATACATCCACAACACAGAGGACTACATCAACATCGTATTGGACGACAAACAGAATCAACTCCTGCAAGTGGCCGTAATTATTTCTACATCAACTCTGATGATCCACTCAGCGAATGTGGCTTCAGGTTACTTTGGCATGAACATCGGCATTCCTCTCTTTGATTCCGCAACCGTTGGACAGTGGTATTGGATTGTTGGAGGTATACTTGGTATTCCAATTATTTTATTTGCCATAGCCATCCTATTGTTCAAGTGGTTAAAGCTTCTTGGCTGAGGACTAACTTCTCACAAGAGGTCAGATACAACAATATCTGCTACAAATATATCATTATCTATCTCCAAATCAGATACAATTAAATAATCTTTGGATCTTGTGTATCATATAAGAGGGTATGTTTGGTGACACATGTGAAGTCTCTGGTGTATTTTGAATTTTTTTTTCCTTCTCTGTACTGAGGTTATGTATGTAAAAGGATATCAAACCCATAACTAAAATATCTAATTATATTGTGTATTCTTTTGAGACTTTCCTTCAGGTTCATACAACAACAACAACAAACATAAACTAGATCTACAATACAACAGCAGTTATGTATTCTTTGAGCTTTTTTCCAGATCTGTTGATTTAAAAAAAGAAAAAGTAGAAACCCAAATTACTTAATGTTTGACCCCATGGGGCCATTTTCTAGGTGTATTGAGCTTGAAATTTCTTGGATAAACTCTGAGTGGAAATTCCTTAATCGATTTAACAAGGTGAATAATTCGGAGGGTTGCAGAGATTAAGTGATTTCACAGAACAATTTTCCAAATCTGGGTTTGACTATAGTGGGGGTGGTGTTTCTGGAATGGAGCACAAAGAGAAAAGAGGGAACATAGATAAGTGATGGTAGTCTCATCCTCGCAGTGTTGTAATATATGTTGGAAAAAATGGGTTTTCACCAATATTTTTGGTGAACGTTGGAGCCAAATTTAAGTGAGTTACACTTAATAAATACTGGCAATCCAAGAGGCAAAGTTGTTCATGTCTATGTGGAGATGGTGAAAACCATTTTCGTGTGAATTGGAAATTGCCACCAAAGTGAGCCTTGTGGAAATGGCTTATGTAGGTGGGTTTCATTTTGGTAATTTCTCTTGTCCCATGAAGGAAAGAATGGTCATAGGTGTGGGAATAAAATAATATTATATATATATTTTTTATTGGAAATTTATTTAATTTTTAATTAAATAATTTTAGGATGTTGGTTTCCCTCCGTTATTGTTTTCCTTCAAACATATGTGCCTTTTTGAATTAGAAATAAACAGATACCATGCCTGTTTCAATAGTTCTCTTCTATGTCTAGTTAAAGACATTTACTCTCCAGAATTAAAAATAGAAAAGGAAAAAAAAATCCGGATTTCCTTCCCTCCATTCTTCATTTTTTCCTGCATGCATTTAGTCTTAGTAAATAAGAGACAGTTCAAAACATAAGTTTGGTTTGCTGTTCAGAGTGATTGTAGTGCTGCTTCACTCTGAGAAGATCATTGTATTCTAGGAGATAGACGCTCAAGAAGGTCGAAAGCACCATTGCGGCAGGCGAATCTGTCTTAAGGACAGAGTGTCACACACCCAACTTGGTTTGGTTATTTGGTTGTTTTTATTTCAATTGTTCTGTAAGTAAAGCATTTATTTTGTTTACTGTTTCATTTATTTTTCGTTAAACACAGAACATATTTCTAGCAATATCTTTGCATTTTCTAGGTGTATTCTTTGAGCCGATTTAAGCATCCGTTTTTTCGACGTTGACTGATCTTTCCCGACTGATTGTGTTCTCCTCTTCTCATTTTTCTCTCTTTTCCTTTCCCCTGTTTCTTTCCTTTTGGTATCGTTCTTAGATGTTGCAGATCTGGACCTTCTTTTCTTTTTACAGTAGACCCTAGTTTCCCTTTTCCCTGTCCTCGTATTACTGACTCGATCCTTGACCTCTAGTAGCATTCTTTGGCTTGTTTTTATAGGGAGATTTCTGGGTGTGAGTTTGTTGCTGATTGGTTATCTTGGTTTGGGGTACACTAAAAAAGACAAAAAGTCAAAAAGTCACTATCCTATTTAAGTCACATCATCTTATTTAAGTCACATCACCTCTCTACCACATCACTTCAAACCCAACCCATACCCAACCCATATTTCATAAAAAGTCAAAAAGTGCACTTATTTAGATCATCCCATTTGTGTTGGTTGTTTTTCTTACTTTAGTTGTGAAAAATCTAGAAATTCCCTAGATATTGATATGTGATTATGTATCAATTTTAACTAGTAAATAGCAATCCCAATCAAACAATCAAAGACAAAACAACGCAACGATTTTATGTGGAAAAACCACAATTAGAACACCTCCAATTGTGATAAAATAAAAAAAAAAACCACGAGCAAAAGCCACAAAACAATCCACTAAAAAGACATAAAGGAATTAAACTCAAACAAACATCAAAGAAAACTAACAAAGAAACTCCAAAGAAAAGCCCTAATATCCAAGAAGAAGATCTGGCAGCTGTAACCCTAAAAACAGATGAAACCACATATTTATAGAAAACTAATTTACGGTCTCCGCTTGAGCTCAAGAATGGCCGCTCGGGTGGATTGACGCTCGAGTGCAGGAAGTTCCACTTGAGCGCAAAAAACACAACTTCCAGTATTTTTGCAGACAGTTAAAACTTCTGGAACCAAAAATTCTTTGTTTGAACACACAAATAGTCGTTCAAGCGGACAAGCAACTTCGAATCCCCAACATAGTCAGCGAAGTGGAAAAAATGATAGGATTCAGATCACAAACTGCTCTGTATAGGCACAATTTCGGGTTGGAATCGCATCTAAAACTCATAGCCTTACTGAAATAAAAGAGCGAATAAAATTATAACTGAAAGGAGTTTTGTCAAGCGGGATTGTCAAGAATAAAAACATAACAAGTTGTATTTGTTAGTTATCCTTTTTCTCTGGTTTTTCTAAGTCAGTCTTCTTTCCTTGTTTGTGTTTTTTCTCTACTTGTTCTCTTTCTGGTGTTTTGGGGTATTTGTATCTATGTTGAAAAAGGGATTCCTTCTCAACTCAGAGTCAACCACTAGGCGATTTTCAAGGGAAGAGAAAGGTAAAGCTATTGCAATAAATAGTGGTTGTATTGTAGTCCAAACAATAGGAGATGTCTAACACCACAAGACATGTTCTTGTATATGGATCCACTTGAAATAGCTTTAATCAAAGACACCCTTTGTGATGATTTTTGTTTTGATTGGGAATCGATGGAGCAATCTCTGAAAAATGGTTCAGATTTTATGGTCGAAGATTTGGACAGTAGGATTGGAGGAGATATATTTAAGTGGGCTACTCTCAAAATGCCTTTCAAGCGAAGGAAAAAAGTGGTCATGGGAAAAAAATTTCTACTCATTGATCAGAACTTGTGTCAATCTCTAAAAGATGGTAAATTTCAGTTCTTACATTGGTCTAGCTTGGTAGTTGTTGAGGTTCAATCAAAAGAGTTTTCCGAAACAAACATGCAAGTTGATATGTCAGAAGTTCATATTTCTAAACCACTTCAACAGCTTTTAGAGGATAATTCCATGTTGGGTCAACACCCATCGGTTGCCCCTAATATTAAAGTTCAGTCAATCATACCTGATCCTGGTGAAGTTGCATCATTGCCATTGCCACCCCCAGTTTCTCAAGCACCTGACGAGCAATTGCAAGCACTGAATTCCTCTGTTGAGTAGTTACTAACACCAAATTTTAATCAAATTGTTCATATTCGTGCAGGCGGCTCTAAACGGATTCAAGCTCCAAGATGTTGCTTTTCAAGTTCAAATGTATTGACCAATACAAATGACTTCATTATGTTGGGATTGGGGATCCCGCCCAAGACCTTGTAGAAATTATACCAAGCAAAAAAACACACCCACACTCAAGGAGACACCATATTTAACGTGGTTCGGCCTCAATGCCTACGTCCACGGGAGAGCAGCCGGTTATCACTATAACAATGGAGATATTACAGAAGATTACAATAGAGGAGGAGCTCACACTCTCCTCTCTCACCCACTCACCCGTCTCCCTCACTCACACCGAGAGAGACGGTCTCTCCGCCTCGCAACCCTCACTCTCTTTGGCTTGTTCTGTCTCTTTCTATTTTGCTTTCCACTCAACCTCTCCATTTATACACTAAGATGAGGAAGCTGGAGAGCACAGCTGGCTGAACACATGGCCAGCTATGTATGTACCTTTCGGTGCCGTCCATATCGATTGGCAAGCTGACTTGTGCGTTGGCTTCATATGGATTAGTTCCTCACTCATCATTCCTCACATGGGATGATAGATATCCTACAAATCACCCCCTCAACCCATGTGAGGTGATTCACTGCACTTATTGCTGCTAATCTTGTCACGCCCAAATTTCAGCATAGTCAGCTTCTCCTCTCTGAGATGTTTGCACCCCCTAAAACTAGAGATAATACACCAGAGATACAAGAGGAGGAGAGAATCCTACATCCTCAACTCAACTCACATCACTCTCTGATTTGAAGAGAGGCTCTGCTCTTATCTCCCACAGATCTCTTCCACGCTTTCTGTCTCGGATGTCTTCACTTGCCATGTTTGAACTTGCGTAACCAAGATATCCGACACCCCCTGATTGGATGTCCTGCACCCCCTGCTAGGATGCCATTGACTGTCATGCATTACCTCGCAGGACCAGTCATTGGAGCAATAGAAAACTCGTTGTTTATCCCATCAACGTCCTCTATCTTCTTTGTTCGGAGCTTTTCCTCTGAACTATCAGCCTTTGCCCTCTGCACTTTTGAACAACCTCCTAGCGTTTCCACATACGCTTGTTGTTTGTGCTTTTGCAGTCCCTGATTTGTTGTCTAGTAGATTGATGGTTGACAGTAGCTCTATCTGTCAAGGCATCGTCAGCTATGCAATTCCTTACATAGTGCTCGCACCCATGGCTTCTGGTTTCCCTGCGTCGAGCTCGCTTGAGGGATCCACATCAACTCTATCCTCCACTACCATGGAACTAAAGAAACCACCATAGAGAAAAAAGACTTGCCACTCCTTGACGTGCACTCTTGCGTTTTATCCGTCTTAATTTCTCTGTCTGGCAGTTCCTGTGAACTTTCAATAACCCGTTGCTACATACTCTTCTCGTGCCTCTATACGACACTCTACCGTACCCTTGCACTGCTGCATGTCTGCATTTGTGCTCCTGCGCTTACTATGCTCCTCTGCAATTATTGTTCTACACGTCCACGTACTACCAGTACCTACTCGTATACAGTAGCTCCAACAGCCATAGCATTTCCTTGAGTCTGTACTTGTTGCCAAATCATCTATACATCGATGAATGGTCTTCTCTTTTAATTGAACCAGATCTTCTGATCAACTCCGGAGATAATCATCTCTACAATCCTCTGATCACCCCTGACCAATCCTGATCTCCCTTGATTTTCCATTTGATCAAGTTGATCTCCTTTGGTCTTCAATGATCTATCTCGATCTGTATCTGGTTGTCCAATCTGGTCAGAATCTGCCCATTCTAACCACTTCAGTGAATCCGTAGCGTTCCACAATATCCGGCAACCTTCCTTCGACTATTGAAGATGACAAACTCCCATGTTTGGACAGTTTTTAAAAACTGTTCAGAATTTCACTATTCTGATCTCACGGTTACGTCCAGAACGGTCTGTTTAGCTAGGACCAACATTCGCTGCACTTCCGAGGACCTCACTGAAACACATCCCTGAAAGTTGGGCCACACCATAATTTTCTGAAAATTTTGGGCCAAATTGTAATTTTCAGAAGTTCAGGGAATATTTTGTGTTCCAAGAAAATATTCTGTCCACTGCACCTCACGTCATTTGCCATTTTAATCTGCCTTCTTTTTACAGAAAACTCCGATTTCAAAATCTGACCGTACAGATGTGTCCGGAATACTCCAAATAGTTGAAAAGCACTATTGGATCGCCAAAAACGGACTCCGAATGGCTTAGATCAAGCCAAAACATTTTGTACGCCTCAGATCGACAACTGTACCTTAGCCGCAGAGTACTAGATCCTCTTTCCTGCGACTGCACCTTTGCCGCGTAGCACTGGATCCCTCCTCTACGTGCTGACGTGGCAGATGACGTGGCGTTGATTGCTGCCACGCGACAATGACTGGTATGCCACGTGTCGATGACGTGGAATCCCACGTGTCGCTGACTGGACGGCCACGTGTTGATGACGTGGATGACATGTGGCGGTGCTGTTGACATGCTATTGCTGACGTGGCGCAACATGGCTTGCGCGTGGACAACACGCGCGCTTGCCACTCACCTTCTTCCTTCCGCGCCATTCAGAGGCGCGTGAGGGCGCGTCCTTGCTCCTATGGTGGTCTTCTTTGCATTTTTGGACTCGTCTCGTCAAGCCCTTGCTCCTGGTATACTCAAAACCTGATTTTGAGCAACTTGATTTCTGGGCAGTTTCGAAAATCACACTGTTTTTGTTCTGAAACGCCACCTCCTTGGCTCTGATACCACTTGTTGGGATCGGGGATCCTGTCCAAGACCTTGTAGAAATTATACCAAGCAGAAAAACACACCCACACTCAAGGAGACACCATATTTAACGTGGCTCGGCCTCAATGCCTACGTCCACGGGAGAGTAGCCGGTTATCACTATAACAATGGAGATATTACAAAAAGATTACAATAGAGGAGGAGCTCACACTCTCCTCTCTCACTCACTCACCCGTCTCCCTCGCTCACACCGAGAGAGACGGTCTCTTCGCCTCACATCTCTCACTCTCTTTGGCTTGCTCTGTCTCTCTCTATTTTTCTTTCCACTCAACCTCTCCATTTATACACTAAGATAAAGAAGCTGGAGAGCACAGCTGGCTGAACACATGGCCAGCTGTGTATGTACCTTTCGGTGCCGTCCATATCGGTTGGCAAGCTGACTTGTGCGTTGGCTTCACATGGATTAGTTCCTCACTCATCATTCCTCACATGGGATGATAGATATCCTACACATTAAGCTCCACACCCCAGATCCTGACAAGCGCAAAAGAGAGTCGAGAATTGAAAATAGCTCCTTCAACCCAAGCCCTTTCTTACCACCTCAGCGCCAAGCCTTTTGATTCAATAGCTCGGGTTGTGCTAACATGTTTTTGTGTGTTCTTTTTATCCTTACAGGGTTGTGATGTTGCATTGCATGCAGGTTACTGATTGAGGTGCGGTTGCTGGTGGCAATCTTGGCTATTAAGTTGTGCAATTGTTTTTATTTTGCCCGTGTCTAATTGGTAGCTCAGTTCCCTAAGTTTGTGGTGTATGTTGAGTCTGTTTTGTTGCTAACTAATGTTGCTGACTATCCTGTTTGTGTTTGTTATGTTAATGCAAGTTAATCTTTTCTCAAAATAAATAAATAAATAAATAGAGAAAGAACATAGGCTTCATTTGGCCTGCCAATTTGGAGCCAAAATAGCTTAAAAAAGATAGAATAAGCTAAAAAGCTAATAAAACAAAATGTCACATTCAAATTATAATCATTTCATTTTTTCTCTCATAAAAGTAAAAAATGCCAAAAAAATCGAACCCAAACAAACTTTTTAGCCAAACAAGGGTATTAAAGTAAATTCAATAAGGCATTAAATAGTGCTATGTGGGCTATGAAGCATCGATACTGGTACGAGTATTGGTACTAGTACGATACAGGTACGTCGATACGGTAAAATTTAAAAAAAGTAGGGTACGGATACGGCTTGGTACGCTTGTAAAAAAATATTTACTTTTAATTTATAGTAATGCAAAAATTAATTAAATGGTTTAATTTGTTAAAATTCAATCTATAATTAACATTTAATGCCAAAAGTAAAGATATAAATCAAAAGTAAATGTCTATATATTTTACAAACCATAGTTTAATTTTAAAAACATGCTAAGTATAAAACTAAAAATAAAAAAGAAGTCTAGTCAAATGAATTTTATAGCTATAGTAGAAGAAAATATTGTTTCAACTGAGGTACGGTATGGCTTAGGTATATAGTATATACGTCTGAGTATGCCAAAAATTAAGAAGAAAAAATTTGGATACGTGTTTCGTGTATCTGGTACGTATGCAAATGTACCATACGAGCACCATACGCTGGTAAGTACCCGGTACGGGTACGGTATATTTTTCGAAGTACCCATGCTTCATAGTATGTGGGAAAGGAGTGGAAGTGATATTTCAAAAAAATAGAGGGAGTGTCAGTGTAATTTACATAAACATATTAATAAAAATGAAATGAAAATTAATTTGGGATACTCCACTTCAATGTCTAAGGTGAAAAATGAAACATAATACTACCATGCGAGAGATCAAATGTCGTAATGAATTGCACATTGGAATATACAATAATCAAGTTTTGAGCCTAGCTCCAGCTTGAAATTCAATCAAGCTAGATCATTGCAAGGTTCATCCAACTCTTTTCCCGGAACAACTAAAAATTAAGACATCAAGGTTGCTTCTGTACAAATATCTGAACTAGCCAACGCTCGCTCAGCTACACTTTGTTAAAAATATCATAAAGTTCCTCTAACTCCACATCTAGCTGAGAGGAACATTGGGATAATATGATATCCTTAAATAGAAGAACAAAATAGTATGCTCTGTGCAGTGCAGTCGACCAGTGATTGAAATACATGCACTTGTTTGCTCTAGGTGGATCTGCTCCTTCCATGCTCAAGTCCAGGCTCCACCTCAATCCTCGGCAACAAGCCTCCGATGGAGTTTCAATACTCGTAAAACTACAACCAGAAATAACACAAACCATTTTATATCCCAAAACATTTATGATTCCATCTCAAGGGCAAAATTAAGCAAGAATATAATCCAATGTACCTACATTTCGGTATTGGGCCATTGGTCAAAAAACAGATTCATTGAAAGATTAGCATGTAATTCAAAAGATGTAGCAAATTGGCTGAAATTTTCAAATCTGATATAGTGGGAAATTTTTATCATTTGGTCCGAAGGCCAGTGGCCTGCCCGGCCGTTGGGCAGGCCCTTGATTGTTAGAAAATATAGAAAAATATGAAAAACAAAAAAATTCAAAAAATAGACCTTAAATCTCAGCCTGTTGGCCTACTCATCAACCTGACCTGAAAGCTCATCTGGGCCAAGCCCGCAGGCAGGTTTGGGGGCCCAGCTCAATGTCAAACCTTATTTCCCACAGACAAAGAAATCAAAAAAGAAAATAGAGAGATGCATTGGAATTTACAGCTGGTTGAGTCAAGCATGGAAGCCTAGTTTTAACACCAAAACAGAGATATATGCATACACGGGGAATAATAGAGAAATGTCGAGGGAAGCTCACCTCTCTCTGAATCTCTTCACATTTATGACCTAACTCTTGCCGGGTGACTGCCCCAGATTCTTTTATCGAATTAATCTTCATATTGATAGTATCAACCTAATAGACGGAGGGCAGAAGAAAACTCAAAATACTGCCAGTTCTGATGCATACATATATATATATATATATATGGTGTAACATTAGAATTTAAAACAAAAAACACTACCTCTGCAACTACAGCTGCAATCTTGGCTTGCCTTGATTCAAGATCACGCCTCATTGATTCCACTTCCAACTTCACATTATTGAGTTCCTTTGTAGCCTCCTCACACCTAAAATCTCTTTCCTTTTCTAACTGCTTTCTTATTTCATCCAATTGTTCCACTGGGATGAACATTTTCTAATTTCAGGTTTAGGATGAATTGTAAGAACATGAACTCTCCAAGTAGAGAGAAAGTACCTTTTCCTTGCCGTTCAACAAGCTTAGCCTCAAGCGACTTATCTATCATTTCTTCATCACTCTGTTGGGTATACCTCCTTATTGGAGTGTGGGATCCAATTGGTTTTGGAAAAAGAGTTTAATTTAGTTTAGTATTAATTACAATATATTTTTATATATTATATTTAATTTGTAGAGACCCAATCCAATTTGGAAAGGTTTTGATAAAAAAACCCTAGATTCACAATATAATTTTTTGGTGTATTGTTTTTCCCCAAGAGTGTTGTACGGCTGCTAGTCTTGGTATTGTTTTCTCAAAGGTGAGCACCCAGCATAATGATCATGGTGATAAGGATGGTTCTGTGGTTTTGATTCGGTGGTGGTGTGGTTTCGGTTGATGTTTGGTGACACTGATTTGGTTTGTTATTTTGGGTCTTTTACAACTCTGGTTCTGAAGATTTTGGTTCATCTATTTGGTGAGGTCTTTCCTCTTGTTTATTTGTGATTATTTGGAATTCACCTAAGGGTGGTTTGTGAGACCATTCATGTCTCGTTTGTAATTGTTTGGAAACTCTTTGGTTGATAGTGGAATCGGATTTTGATCCCGTGGACGTACCTCACATTGAGGGAACCACGTAAAATTCTTGTGTTGCCTTTGATTTAATTTTTCCGCATTAGTTTTTATTTCCATTGATTGATTTACTTGTGGAGAATCACATCGATTTTCCCTAACAACTGGTATCAGAGCTTACGGTTTATTGAAATTTATTTATTTGTGTAAATCAATGGAGGGGAATGTGGGTCGTATGTCTAGCTTCAATGGAAGCAATTGGGTAACTTAGAAAACTAAA
Source organism: Camellia lanceoleosa (assembly GCA_025200525.1). Taxonomy (NCBI): domain Eukaryota; kingdom Viridiplantae; phylum Streptophyta; class Magnoliopsida; order Ericales; family Theaceae; genus Camellia; species Camellia lanceoleosa. Next base: position 9,334,096 of record CM045770.1, on the reverse strand, counting down.
ATGGAGGACCTATTATTTTGTAAAGACTTGTATGGGCCTATTGAAGGTGATAGTGGCAAACCTGATGATATGAAAGATGATGAATGGAAGAGATTAAATCGAAAAGCTGTTGGTGTTATTCGTCAATGAATTGATGACAGTGTGTTTCATCATGTTGCCACTGAAATTTCGGCACATGATTTATAGAAAAAATTAAAGAGTCTTTATGATAGAAAATCAGCCACAAATAAAGCCTTTCTGTTTCGTAAGTTGGTTAATTTAAAATATAAAGAGGGCAGCCCTATTCCGGAACATCTGAATGAAATAAAGAGTATCGTTAACCAACTTGCTTCTATGAAAATTATTTTTGATGATGAGTTGCAGGTTTTGATGCTACTTAGTTCTTTGCCCGAAAGTTGGGAGACTTTGGTTGTGATGGTTAGTAATTCAGTGCCCAATGGAGTTGTCACAATAGGCCAAGTCACTAGTAGCCTGTTGAATGAAGAAACCAGAAGAAAATTAGCGGGTTCCTCTCATTCAGAAGCATTTGTTGTGAGAGGCCGAAGCAAAACAAGGGGGAGGAGTAAGACTCCTCTTGGTCGTGATCAAAGCCGTGACAAATCAAAAGATGGTTCTTTTTCAAAGAAAGATGTTGAGTGCTACTATTGCCATGAGAAAGGGCACATGAAGCGGGAATGCCGAAAGCTCAAGAATAAGAAGAAAAGCATGACAAAAGTGTGGATAAGAAGCAAGAAGACACAACGGCAGTTACTACCGATGATCTCATGGTCGTTTGTGAAGATGATTGTATCAATTTTGTGGGCCAAGAGAGCAGTTGGGTAATTGATTCTGGTGCTTCTTTTCATGTGACTTCTCGAGTTGATTTCTTCACTACCTACACTGTAGGAGATTATAGTCCTGTTTGAATGGGTAATGAAGGTTTGTCCAAGATTATCGGCATAGGTGATGTTTGCTTGGAAACAAATTTGGGCTGCAAATTGTTGCTTAAAGATGTGAGGCATGTTTCCGACATTCGCCTTAATTTGATCTCTACTGGGAAGCTAGATGATGAAGGCTTCAACAACAAATTTGGTGATGGAATATGGAAGCTCACAAAGGGTTCTTTGGTGGTGGTTAAGTGCAAGAAGACTCATACACTTTATTTGATGCAAGGAAAAATTTGTAAAGGTGTTGTCAATGCACTTGAAGATGATACTTCTACCGAATTGTGGCACAAGCGGCTTGGCCATATGAGTGAAAAGGGACTGCAAGTTTTGTTCAAGAAAAAGCTTCTACCCGATTTGAAAGGTACACATCTTAAAACTTGTGTTCATTGTTTGGCGGGTAAACAACATAGAGTTTCTTTTCATAAAAATGTTGCTTCTAGAAAAGAAAAGGTTTTGGAGTTGATTCATTCGGATGTTTGTGGTCCTTTAAAAGTTAGAACACATGGTGGTGCATTTTATTTTGTTACTTTCATTGATGATTATTCAAGGAAAGTTTGGGCTTTTCTACTAAAAACTAAAGATCAAGTTCTAGAAGTATTTAAGCATTTTTAGGTCATGGTTGAAAGAGAAACATGGCAGAAATTGAAGTGCATCCGAACAGACAATGGTGGTGAATACATTGGGCCATTTGATGAGTATTGTCGCAGCCAAGGTATTTGGCACCAAAAGACAGTTAAGAAGACTCCTCAACAAAATGGCGTTGCCGAGAGGATGAACCGCACCATTGTGGAAAGAACAAGATGTTTGCTTTCACAAGCTAAATTGCCAAGATCCTTTTGGGGTGAGGCAATGAGTACAGCGGTTAACGTGATCAATTTGTCTCATTGCTATCCTTTGAATGGTGATGTTCCTGAAAGAGTTTGGACTGGCAAAGATGTGTTTTATGAGCACTTGAGAGTGTTTGGTTGCCGAGCTTTTGTTCACATTCCAAAAGATGAGAGGTCCAAGCTTGATAGTAACTCAAGACAATGTATTTTTCTTGGCTATAGGCGTGATGAATTCGGGTATAGATTATGGGATCCGGTCGACAAGAAAGTCATTCGAAGCCGTGATGTTGTGTTTCTTGAAGACCAAACAATTGAAGACTTTGGTAAAGGTGATCAACCGGAGCCAAAAACTAGTGATCTCATTGACATGGATCCATCTCCTTCATCTCCAGTTGATGATGAAAATGGGGGAGATGTGCAGCCACCTATTGAAGATATAGAGGATGATGCTAATCCTAATGAAGTTGAGCCAGAAATTAAGGAAGAGCATCCAACTCAAGAACCGCCACCACAACTTGAGTTGAGAAAATCTACAAGGGACCGACAACCTTCAAGAAAGTATTCTCCTAATGAGTTTGTGTTGATTTCTGATCAAGGGGAGCCGGAGAGCTACCAAGAAACAATTGAGCATGTAAAGAAAGGTGATTGGAAAAAGGCCATGGAAGAGGAGATGAACTCCTTACTTGAAAATCACACCTATGACTTAGTGAAATTGTCTAAGGGGAGGAAAATTCTAAAAAATAAGTGGGTTTTCAAATTGAAGAATGATAGGAAGAATCTGAGGTACAAAGCACGTCTTGTTGTGAAAGGCTTTGGGCAAAAGAAAGGTATTGACTTTGATGAGATTTTCTCACCGGTTGTAAAGATGTCTTCTATTCGGACTGTACTTGGCATGACTGCAAGTACGAACCTTGAAATTGAGCAACTTGATGTGAAGACCGCATTTCTTCATGGTGATCTTGAAGAAGAAATTTACATGGAGCAACCAGAAGGTTTTGTGGAAAAAGGGAAAGAGAAATTTGTTTGCAAATTAAAGAAAAGTTTGTATGGTCTCAAGCAAGCCTCGCGACAATGGAACAAAAAATTTGACTCTTTCATGATGAATAATGGTTTTTCTAAAACCACTTCGGACCATTGTGTGTTTGTGAAAAATTTTCCGAATGATAAATTTATTATTCTTTTGCTTTATGTTGATGATATGTTAATTGTGGGTCAAGATTCTATCATGATTAACAGGTTGAAATTGGAGTTGGGCAAATCTTTTGCTATGAAAGATTTGGGACTGGCAAAGCAAATACTTGGTATGAAAATTGTTCGTGATCAGAAAAAGGGGCTGATTTGGTTGTCTCAAGAGAGCTACATTGAGAAAGTTCTTAAGAGGTTCAACATGGATAAAGCAAAGCCGGTTGGTTGTCCACTTGCGGGTCACTTCAAACTTAGTTCGAATCAATGTTCTACAAGTGAGAAAGACAAAGAAGAGATGTTGAAAGTTCCTTATGCTTCAGCAGTTGGTTCATTGATGTACGCCATGGTTTGTACAAGGCCGGATATTGCTCACGCAGTTGGTGTGATGAGTCGGTTTCTCTCTAATCCGGGTAAAGAACATTGGGCAGCGGTAAAATGGATTCTCAGGTATCTTCGAGGGACTTCGAAGGTGTGTTTGTATTTTGGAGATGGTAAGCCGATGCTTGATGGGTTCATGGATTCTGACATGGCCGGTGATGTTGATTCTAGGAAATTTACTTCGGGGTATTTGATGACTTTTGCAGAGGGAGCTGTGGCATGGCAATCTAAATTACAAAAATGTGTTGCTCTCTCAACTACCGAAGCTGAATTTAGTGCCATTACAGAAGCTTGCAAAAAAGAGTTATGGTTGAAGAAATTTTTGCAAGAGTTGGGTTTGAAGCAAGAAAAGTATGTGCTTTATTGTGATAGTCAAAGTGCTATTCACTTGAGTAAAAATTCTACTTTTCATTCGAGATCGAAACACATTGATGTGAGATACCATTGGATTCGTGATGTGTTAGATTCGAAATTGTTACAACTCGAAAAGGTTCACACAGATGATAATATTTCAGATATGTTGACAAAGACTTTGTCGAGGGACAAACATTTAAAGTGTCGAACTTTGGCGGGTATGGTTGATGTCTCCACCTAAGTCGGTAGGGGGGAGAATTGTTGGGTATACCTCCTTATTAGAGTGTGGGACCCAATTGGTTTTGGAAAAAGAGTTTAATTTGGTTTAGTATTAATTATAATATATTTTTATATATTATATTTAATTTGTGGAGACCCAATCCAATTTGGAAACAACTAAGGTTTTGATAAAAAATCCTAGATTCACAATATAATTTTTTGGTGTATTGTTTTTCCCCAAGAGTGTTGTACGGCTACTAGTCTTGGTATTGTTTTCTCAAAGGTGAGCACCCAGCATTATGATCATGGTGATAAGGATGGTTCTGTGGTTTTGATTTGGTGGTGGTGTGGTTTCGGTTGATGTTTGGTGACATTGATTTGGTTTGTTATTTTGGGTCTTCTACAACTCTGGTTCTAAAGATTTTGGTTCATCTATTTGGTGAGGTCTTTCCTCTTGTTTATTTGTGATTATTTGGAATTCACCTAAGAGTGGTTTGTGAGACCATTCGTGTCTCGTTTGTAATTATTTGGAAACTCTTTGGTTGATAGTGGAATCGGATTTCGATACCGTGGACGTACCTCACATTGAGGGAACCACGTAAAATTCTTGTGTTGCCTTTGATTTAATTTTTCCGCATTAGTTTTTATTCCTATTGATTGATTTACTTGTGGAGAATCACATCGATTTTCCCTAACACACTCTGCTTAACATTTAGAACCTTAACATCTTTTTCGATCGTTTTGGCAGAATTCACCTGTTAAAAGTGCCAGTGCAACTTTAAATTAACCCATCTTGATAGAAGCAATTACTAGCATGCGTGGTTGAAATAGGTCATCGCAAAGAGTTGGTGCAAGGATAACCTCTGGAGGTAAACCTGATTGAATAAAATGAACATTCCAGTCTAACCCACGTAAAGAATGTTGGATCAAATAAAAACAAAGCTTCCAGGAATTTCTCAGACGGATATAAAAATATAATAAACTATATTGTTAAAAGAAGTTAGATTTTAGGGCATAAAAGAAACCCCATATTTTGTAACACAAATTTCATATCATGGACTTGCCGAACAAAGCAGAAATTCTAGGACAAACCCATGCAAGCACAAGGCACAAGGAGATCGCTATTATGTAAGCAAACCTGTTCTTGTATAGTCTGCATCTGAGCGAGGTTCTTGGACATTTTCTTGCAAGCCTGAGAATTTTGAAGTAAACAAAGATGCCATCAATTGCCTTTTCAACTAAAAATATGGTGATTCATGCACTCCAGAATGTACATACATCATGATGTTTATTCAGATTTGATTTGTGTTTCCATTTTGGGGCTGGATGGTAAAAAGTTATTTGAGAAGAAAAACGTGCTTACAAAATTTAACCGATAATAATGCATGAAAAAGCTTAATAGTTTAGCAAAAGTAAAATAAATAGCTATAAAGGGGTGTAATCTTTCTGCCAATCAACAGGAATTCAAAGGTATAGCTGTAAAGCATGAGGTGGGTTTCTTTGTAACACTTCAGGAAGGTGAACTCAGGCGAGCTCCAGCAACACCAAGCTAAGCTTGCAATGGATCAGCCCTTTCAATAAGGGCTTTGATGAGTTGACGAGGAAAATAACAAAACAAATGGTCAAATCTTTTATTTCCCTAAACCTATGGGTGTGGATTTTCAGTTTAACGACAATATCTCGATTCTCAAGGAAACAAGCTACATGATCAGTTTTATAGTAACACTACGAGGACATTCCGACATGTTTTTGTCAAGCAAGTTAAAAAAATGACTTAGCTAATCTGCCAATTAACAAAGAACAAGGGAAACAAATACAAATATATGCATATACATAAATATATATATATATATATCTTGTGTATATGTACACATACACATACACATATTTATATATATGCATATATTACAATTTTTTTGGGGTCATATTGCTGTTTGGGGTTAAAAAAAAAATATTGCTCATTTTTACAACTTAGACGTTTCAATGAGAGCACTGGATGATTAAATTTACAATCATGATTACATAAGAGATAAAGGGTATGTTTGGTTTGAGTTTGGGAGATGAGTTTGGGAGATAAAAAGTACGAAAAGTTGTTTGGTTTGGTTTTTTTGGAAAGATGTTTTGGAAAATTATTTTGAGAGAGAGTTTTGGAAAAAGTGATTGATTTGATGTGTATGAGAGAGAAATTTGTTTGGAAAACTTGTTTGGTTTACAAGTTTTGGAAAAAAATTTTGGGAAAATTTGTTTGGTTTGAGTTTTTCTGAAAACTCATTTGTAGAGAAATTTTTTCAAAAATTTTTGGGAAATTTAAACCAAACGAACCCAAAGTGTTTAGCCTCTATAGCTAGTTGATTTTAAAGTCTTCGGCTAAAACTGGGCAAAATTATCCCATCCGCACCTTATTTCTTTTCGCAAATCATGACATTGTATTGTACCAATGTCCCTTTGTTGCTGCAAGGACTACAGTTATAGTCAACATCATGTGTCATAGAGCTTTTATGCACACTGAAATCAGATTCATTGCTCTCCAGTCACCACCACAACTCACAATTATCCAAGTTTCATTGATGTAGATATCTGAATATGCTAAAAAAGAACTAGCACATATTGGCCTCTGTAGCATAATGAAACCAAAAAAGTACCTGTAGCTTGTCTGTTGACTGAACAATTTCAGTGTAAATTGGCATTTTCTTGGACACTTTGTACCAGTACAAACTCTGCATTGGAAATATGGGGAGAAAAACACCAATGGCAGTAAAAATCGTTGGTTCAAACATAGAAAAACATATTTAAATGACAAATCTGTCTAGCAAAGCTACAAAGAAAGTCTATCTAAAAATACAACTTAAAAGTCGAAGCAACTGAGCAGTCTGGTCGCAAAAAATAAGGAGCTAAATTCTTCAGAAACAAGAAAGAGGTACCAGATTGGATGATAATTGTTGCAGGACTTCCATAAATCTAAAGTTAATACAAGGGATGATGGATATAGTGACAGAACATCTATTATGTCCCCAAAAAATGTTCGAGATATAAGCAATCTGGCTGGGGAAATTTTTACACATGGTTGCTAAAATGTCAATAATTGAATCAAAAAAGGATCTCTCTTTATGACGGGGAAATGGCCGCACTAAATTTTTCTACAATTCTTAAATATGGTTCTGCTAGAATGTCAATAAAAAATTTAAAAAGAAAAAAGAGGACAACTCTTTAGAATGAGAAGATTGCAAAAGATATAGATTATATTACCATTTTACATAAGTAAATTATACTAATAGTAGTGCGAAGGAAAGGTAAAGCTCATAAGCAATAATTAGTTACTGATATTCAGGGCCGGCCCTGGCCTAAGGCCAGTAAAGCTTGTGCCTTAAGTCCTAAAATTTTGGCCTAAAAATAGGGTTTTAAATTTAGTAAAATGTTCTAGATTGAATTTTTTTTTTTTTTAAATTTTAGGATTAATTTAAAGAGCCCATTGGGTCCATGTATAGTTTAGCCTATATTTATTTCTAAGTATAGTTTGGCCCATATTTATTAAAATGAAAATATATATTAAAAAAAAAGTGTTTGGGCCCAAGAAGAACAATACATACAATATATGGGCCCTAATTTTTTTTTTTTACCTTCTTTATCTATTAGATTTTAGTGAAATAAATAATTTTGCCCTAATTTTTTTACCTAGGTCTTTATCAGTTTTAATTGAATAATTTTTTCCTAATTTTTTGCCCTAATTTTGTTTCATTAAATTATTTTGTTTATAATTTTAATGATTATATACGTAAGTAAATTTTTTTGTGGCTATAAACAAATAAAAAAGTTATAACTTATCGTTTTATCCATGAATTTTTTTTTTCGAATGTAAGAGGGGCTCCCATTTCCGAAATTTGCCTTAGACCCCCTAAATCTTAGGGCCGACCCTGCTGAGATTATTGTCTAACGGTACGTTTGGATTGAGTGATTTGGAGAGAAAAGAAAAGAAATGGAAAGATATGTATTTCTCTTACTTATTTGGATAACTGAAGTGGAGAGAAATTGGAAGAAATTGAGAGAAATGAAGAGAAACTCATTTCTCTTATGACCCTCATTTTCAATCTCCCAAAAAGTGGAGAGGTTGGAAGAGAAAAGAAACCAATATTTTCATAATACCAATTTTGTCCCTGTAAAAACAAAAGAAATAAAATAATTGAAAATATAAAAAGATTATTTTGGTAATATAACATAAAATAATTTCTTTTATTTTCTCCTATGAAATCTAACCAAACAAGAAGGAAAGAAATCCTAATCATTTTTTTTTTATTTCTTACTTATCCAAATAAAAAGAAAAGAAATCACAATTATTTCTTTATGTTTCTTTTCTCTTAATCCTTTCTTTTCTTTCCACTCATAAATTTCCAAACATAGTGTAAGTGATTACCTTTATTCTCGATTCTCGAATACAAGTCCACAACAGATCCTTTTTCCCAAAACATCATATCTATCATATACAGTTAAATGACTTCTCGTTTTGCCTTGATCAATAATTGTGGGGATGTATTTTCTGAGTACCAGCACGTGGCCGAGGTGGCACCGAAGTGTCCGCCGAGGTCCCACGTGTTGTGATAGTTACGCCGAGGTTATCTCAGAGTTGCCGAGGTCACCTCCGAAGATATCGGAATCCGAGAAGATCAGATAAGGGGCAAGAGTCCTAGAATGAAGAAAGACTTCAAGATGGATAAGGATAGTATTCTTAGGGAATTTATCCTTATCTCTTGTAGAGTCCAAAGTATGTACTGAATGGGAGTCCATAGAAGTAAGACTTCTAGTGGGACTAGGATAGAGAGACATTATAAAAGAAGGGCACCCCCGGCGGGTCTAAGATACGCAATTTGTAGTCTTGAGCAGTTATTTTAGCACTTGTTATCTTTGAGAGATATTGACTTGATCGTCGGAATGCCCCCGGGTGGAAGAACCACCGCCAGAGCCTTTTCATGCAATGCGAGTTCTGAGGGCAAATCTCTGTGTTCTCTAATTTGGATTACTAAGGAGGGCAGTGTGATCGGAATTTCACTCACACAATAATTATTTAGATGACTATTGCATTCACGTTAATCATGGCAATCTTTATAATTGAAAGAATCGATGAGCAAAAGGGAATGGTGTCCATTCTTCCCCTACTCTGGGCAGGTGTTTAAGCATATTGTATTGGAGGTAAGCATGTGAACCTTTCCTCAATTATAAAGGATTTTGTTTTTCTATTTTAGGTGATGAAGTTCATACTTGTGTTCGGGAGTTCATACTTGTGTTTGGGAGAAAATGCCTAGAATGCGACAGTGCCCTTGGATTATATAACATTTTGTTGTGATGGCTTTTGAGTCTTCAATAAATACAAATGTTTTGGTGTTTGAACTTCTCCCAAGGTTCAAATGATTCACATCTAAAGTTAATTTTGCCTAGATATTTGCATGAGCATGACCCTACAATTCCAAGTAAACATTTATTATATGTTGACTTGTGCATTGTAACCTGCGGGTTTTTTGATGACCGCCGCTCATATGCACTGGTTTAGTTTGTTCCTTGCATTGTAATTCCGATAATGGCTATCTTGTTGCCTCCAATGTACACACATTCCACATTCTGGCTTTGGGCTGCAGGTTTGTATCTTTCATCATGTGGGCTCTCCTGTTTACTAAATCTGTTAGTTTTTTTGTGCCATTCTGAGTAACATTTAATTCATAACATGCAGGATTTTATCTTTTAGCTAAGGTTGAAGAAGCTGCAGATAAACCAATTTATAAATGGACACATCATATTGTCAGTGGGCACACTCTTAAGCATTTGTGTGCTGCAATGGTTCCACTCTTCTTGACGCTTATGCTTGCAAAGCGAACTGTTGAAACAGAGGTGTTCTTTTTTTTTTTTATTCTTCAACTCTGTTTGACTTCCTTCTATGACACTTGGTTTTGAAGGGATTTTTAATAGGATAATTATGTTTAGGCTCTAATATTTTTGGGCACAATAATTAGGGACATTAAACTACTTAAAGATCATCTTGTTCGAAAACTATTTTTGATTCAATTATATGTTCTTAAAACATATCAAGTTTCTGTGGATCCTCTGTAAAGATCACCTTTCATTGATTTTAAGATTGAGAGTGAGGGCATAAGACTGACACTCACTTTTAAAGAAAGATCCCAATATTGGGAATTCTGATAGTGGGAGATTTTTATTATGACTTCGTCCTCGTTGAGAGGCAGTACCTCTACACCCTCTCAGGGCACTCATCCTTGCAAAACTGTCTTGTAAGAAAATTAGGAAGGGAATTGGATCCCTTCTTTATATATTCAATTTGATGCATTGACTTTGGTTTGCTGTTATCACTTGCTAACTTCTAAACACATGTAAATTGATTGTGTATTAAATGCTTTTTTGTTATAATTTGCTTGAATAATGAATGAACAGCATGAGGTGGTGTCAAGCATTTGAATCCAAATCCAAGTTGGGGATTGAACCTCATTGGTGCGATGCATTTGCACCATCCATTCTCTCTCATGTGCATTTATTGTTTCTTCTTGATGTAGACAAAGTTTGCTCTAGACTTTGGACCAAAGTTAAGAGGGAATGAAATGAACGTGGAGAGTTACTCAAATGTCCCTGTTGAGGAATCTCCTCAAATAAGTACATGCATAGTTTCCAAGAAATTATTTGGTAGTCTTGGGACATGGCCCTGTTGGCAATAAAATTTATCTTCTCTATCGAATAAGCATAACAAATACAAAGAGTTGATCCAGTGGATGCTAGAAGTAAAGGTCACGAGTTTACAATGGAAGGTGGATCCCAGAATGCAGAGCAAGTGGAAGAAGTGAAACAGTTAAAGGAGCAGATGTGGTAGTTGCAATTTTCTGGTTGATTCATCTAGTTATGCAGTGAGATGTGACCAAACGTGGCCCAGGTGTCAAGCCATGAAGATAGGCATGCAAGGGATGTAGGATACGTGTCTTGTTTGCAAGAGAAAGAGGATGCTGCAGCAGAGAAGCAGTTACCAGCAGTTATGGAGATCTTGGACAGTTATACAAGAAATGGAGGTAACTTGCTCTAGAATGGGACACGTGGCAGCAGAGAAGTAGCAATAGCTTCTGTCCTTAAGAGTATTTTGTTTGTAATTCAGCCTCTGTTGTTAAGTTTTCCTCTGTCGATTGTTATGTTCATTAAACTTGAAATTTAATTCTTGTAATTAAGTGACAAGTTTACTTGTTTTTCAATTGATTTTCAGTCTATTCATACTTGTTTCTTCGCATTACAATCTCCAAAGAAGTCCTTGAATCTCAATCTCAAGGCATTAGGACGTTCAAACCACAATTGTTTGATCTGTTGTTTGTGAGATTTTGGTTTCTTTATCGAATCACCTCTGTCGATTTGGCCCAAACCAGATTTTTGCTAACATATTTTGGCACGCCCAGTGGGACCTGTCTAATTTGGAGTGATGGCTAGGAAAAAACAGCATGAAGTCTTTGAAGACCCTGAGAAAAGGGTTAAAGATGGGGAAGAGTTGGATCGTGGACTTGAAGGAATGCAAGACAACTTAACCGATGGCCATTCGGTGGCCAAACAGGAGATAGGCCAGGCAAATGGCCAAAATATGGCCAATCCAATTACCCTCCTATTGATCCAGAAGGGCTCTTCTATTGCACACTCAGCAGGCAATTGGTTCTATGTCTGCATATGAGAACCAAGTGTTGATAGATGACTTGCTGGCTTTGTTTGAGAAGGCCAACATCAAGCCCAGCCAATCAAAAAGGGTTGAGGAAGAGACTCAGGTAAAAACACAATTCATACCTCCAGTAGCCCCTCAACAACATGAAAATATAAATGAACCTATATCATTTTATAGGCCTCGTACACTTCAAGAAAGATATGAGGAAGGTATGACTATAAATCCTGTGTTTGAAAGAGAGTACCCCATAAATTCAGTGTTTAATCATAACTTAAATAATATGGGAATGAGACCTAGGGGGGAACCAAGGCCACAAATGTATGGTACTCATGCATTTGATGGGCCTGTAACAGGTTATCAGGATATGGCGGAACAGAGAAATAGGTTAATTAATCAAGTAAGGCCTTAGAATATACGAGATCATGCCATGCAACAACCATATCATGAACCCAACATGATGCATCCAAGGCCTAGAGGGCCTAGCCCCCCTTTTCTTTACTTCCAACCAGAAGTCCAATGATGGGGACAACAGCAGCAATATCTAGACCCTCAGATTAATAATAGGCGGCAAATAATGAACATCATACAAGAGATGTATGGTCCTGGCCTGAGAATGCCAGATAGGCCAATGTTTAGGAGTCCTTACCCTCCATGGGTTGAAACAACCCCTATTCTAAGAAATTATAGAATTCCTGAATTTACTTTATTTACAAAGGAAGAGAGACAATCAACCATAGAGCATGTAGGCAAGTTCATACTCCGATGTAGAGAACCTGGCTATGATGACAATTTAAAATTAAAACTCTTTCCTCATTCTTTGTCGAAAGTGGCATTTACATGGTTTATTAACTTGCCAGAAAATTTTGTTTATACTTGGCAAGAGATAAAGAGTTAGTTTCATGCCCAATTCTTTAGAACTGAGCCTGAAGTGACGATGGTGGATTTGTCAAATTAAACAAAGGCATGGAGAAAGTGCAGAATAGTACATCGACAAGTTTAAGAAAGCAAAAAATAGATGTCATGTGTACATGCCTGAGAAGTTATAAGACTAGCCCAGAATGGTTTAGATTTTGAACTTAGGAAAAAATTTGAAGGCGTGATGTGTAGGGACCTCTTTGAGTTGTCTTCAAGGGCAAGTAGTTATGAGGCCATTCTCAGAGAAGAACTGCAAAGAAATGCAGCCTCATCAGGGACTTATTACCAAAAGGTTAAGTTTGACATGGATATCGACATAGATGTTGCTCAAGTAATAGGTAAAAAGCCTGTGGTTTGTGAAACATTAAGGAAAGCTAATGAACCTGTGAGTATGCCAGCAACATAGCCAGCCAAAAAGAATGTGGTTGTGTCACATAGGCAGTACTCTTTTGACTTATCAAAAGTAGATGCATTATTTGATGAGTTGTTAGCAAACAAGTTTTTTAACTTTGACTCATGGCCACAACATTTCCAAAGAAAGGGACAGGGTTGGCAAGGAGTACAGTAAGTGGCATAATTCTTTCAAGCATTCCACTAATAATTGTGTTACGTTTCAAAATTGTGTGCAAGACTTAATTCAAAAAAGAATGTTGAAATATGCTAAAAAAGATAAAGGGGTCATGGCTGTCAACAATGACCCATTCCCAAACATGGTGGAAATCAATATGATAGCAACTAACCTACAATCGAATAATCAAAAGAATGAGAGGAAAAACCTTAGAGTTCTCTGGGTAGAGTTAGAAAAGCTTCACAAAGAGAGAATGAAGAAGATGGCAAAATAAGCAAAAGGGAAAAAAGTTCAGGAAGAACCTAGTGAGAGGTTCATTTGTTTCAGATGTGATATTAAGAAAGAAAAAGCCAAGGCTATTGTGTTTGATGGAATTCAAAAAATTGGAAAGAATGTTGGCTTGAGGTTCAACATTATGGGTAGTGGTGACCTACAGATTTTCAACAATGATTGTCTGTTCTATGATGGGATAGACCCAGGAATATTTGGTCCTACAGAGAACTATAGTAAGGATAATGCTCCGTTCTTGTTCCAAGGAGCTCCTGTTCATCCATGCTTTGGTGGAGCAAGTAATGTGAGGGCTATGCTCAAACAACACAAGGATTCTAAGCCCTATGGAAGTCCAAGGGTTCTGACTAGGCCATACAGTGGCCAGCAACAGCAATTTAGTGCATCACATAGTGGCCATCAACAGACTAGAAGGCCATATGGAGGGCAACAATAGTTTGTGAGACCATTTGGGGGATTTCAACATCAGCATCATGGCCCAAGAGGCCAGAAATGCGACTACTTCAGCCAAGGATGATGAAGCCTCCAGTACCATCTTATCTAGGGTGGCAAGGAGTGTCTCACCCAAAGTTCCCCATGAGTAGTTGGAGACCAATGGAAGAAACAAGAACTCAGAAAATGAAAGAACAAAGAAGGTTCAATGCTATGATATCTACAGTTGTAAGGGATAGGCCAGCTAGAAGGCAGGATCTAGTATAGACCAGAGATGGATTGGTTCCTACTACTGGAGGGAAGGGTTCAACTTCTAGAGCTCATCCAGTACAACCAGTTCAAATTTTAAAAAGGAAAATGGAGCCAGAAATGACAGATGGCAAACCTGTTAGGAAGCTTTCTGAAAAGTCTTTGTTGAGGCAAAAGCTGAAAGAGTTAGAGAATGATCTAATGTTTGATGAAGATGATAGTAATGAAAAAGATGTGGTAATGAAGGATGATCAGGACCAAGAAATGGTCACTGCTAGCATGAATGTTAATGAAGGAGTTTGTGAAGATAAACCTAAATCAGATAGTTCTGGTGGTGACTTTGGAGAGAAGTTGGTTGCCATTCACTTTGGTTCTTTACCTCCATCTAAGGAGTGCAATATGATTATCCTCAAAGGCTTCAGGCCAAGCCAAATTAGCCAGATAAATTGGCAGGTGATGTTGAAGATTTGACTGAACCATCAATTCAAATAGTAATGGTTGAGAAACAAGCCAAGCCCTTGAGATCAATTAAGGTGGTTAGGTTTGTCGATGAAGAAAAGATTGTGCTACAAAAGCCAGAAGACAAGCTCATTAGGCATCTAAGGCCTTTATATATCAGAGCTTATTTAGAGGGTGCCAGTGGAAAGGGTGTTGGTCAATAATAGAGCCATTGTCAACATTCTTCCTTCTAAGACACTGAAAGCTATTGGGAAATCTGTCGATGACTTGTTTCCTACTGATGTGAACATAATTAATTTTGCTGGTGGATCATCTGTGGCTAGAAGAGTAGCGGCTTTTCAACTTCAGGTTGGTTCCAGGTCAATGGGAACAACTTTTTTTGTAATAGACTTCACTTCTAACTATAATGTGCTACTAGGTAGAGATTGGATACACCTTAATGGTTGTGTACCCTCTTCTCTGCATCAGGCATTGAACTTCTTAACCAGTGGTGGTAAAGGAGGGATGAAAGTTTACTGGCCAGATGCAAATCTCTTTGTTGTTAATGTTAATAACACAGAAGTTGTGTTGTATGATGAAGATTTAGGTCCAGTTGTGATTAATAAAAAAAGAAGTTAAGTCCCAGGGAAAAAGTTTGACAAATGAGTTCAAGGCCTTTGTTGAGGAAGGTTTTAAGCAGATGGGCCAGGAATTGACCAAGCCAAGCCTAATGCAGAAGCAGAAAAAGTTTGTGATAGAAGAGATTGCTGAAGATCAAGAGTAATGCAAGTACAAGTGACAAAAGAAAACAAGCTGGATGAGACAGCTAATGTAATTAGATCTACTTTTTCTAGGCTCTTTTATTTCTTTTTAGAGAGTAAGTTTAGCCCTAAGTGTTTGCCCAATTGTTCTTAGGCAGAATGTGTTATTGACAGTAACCCTATGAGTTATAAAGAGGTGCAACTGGAATATTTGAAGACTGCTCCTGCTAAACTTGATGACCTCAAGGTAAATGTACAGAATCCTTTGGAAGAATATAACTTAGGGAGTAAGGCTTGTAAGAGGCCCGTCTATGTAAATGCTAATCTATCTAATGAATGTAAGAGCAAACTAGTTAGTTTGCTTTTTGAGTATGTGGATTGTTTTGCATGGAATTATGAAGAAATGCCTGGATTAGATAGAGCATTGGTAGAGCATAGGCTCCCAATTAAAGGAAATTTCCTTCCCCATAAGCAACCACCAAGAAGGATGACCAATGAAGTCACCTTATCGGTCAAGTAGGAAATTAAAAGGTTGCTCAAAATGGGTTTTATTAGAACAGCCAGGTATGTTGAGTGGCTGTCTAATATTGTCCCTGTTATGAAGAAAAATGATAAGTTAAGAGCGTATATAGACTTTAGAAATCTGAATCTAGCAACTCCCAAAGATGAATATCCTATGTCGGTGGCTAACTTGTTAGTAAACTCAGCAGCCAAGAGTAAGATTTTGTCCTTTATGGATGGTCATGCTGGGTATAATCAGATTTTTGTTAACCCAGAGGATACACACAAAACAGCATTCAAGTGTCCTGGTGCTTTAAGGACATTTGAATGGGTAGTCATGCCTTTAGGATTAAAAAAATGCAGGAGCAACATACCAGAGGGCAATGAATTTTATTTTTCCTGATTTGATTGGAAAATATTTAGAAGTCTACATAGATGATGTAGCCATCAAATCTAATAGTTTTGATAAACATTTGGAACATTTGCAGCAGACATTTCAAAGAATGAGAACTTACAAACTCAAAATGAATCCCCTAAAGTGTGCATTCGAGGTATCTGCTGGAAATTTTCCGGGCTTTTTAGTACACCACAAAGGGACAGAAGTGGATACTAATAAGGCCAAAACAATTTTAAAGGCAAAACCCCCAACCAACAACAAAGAGCTTTAAGAGTTTTGAGAAGGTTCATAGCCAATTTGGCTAAGAAAACTTTAGCATTTTCTCCTTTGATAAAAATCAAGTCAAATCATGAATTTAAGTGGGAAACATGCCATCAAGAAGCTTTTCATTTACTCAAAAAGTACTTGGCAAACCCTCTAGTGCTTATGCCCCCAGTAGTAGGAAAGCCTTTAAAGTTGTACATTTCAGCTTCTATCGTATCGATTGGTTGTTTATTGGCCCAAGAAAATGATATGAGTCATGAACAAGCCGTTTACTACTTAAGTAGAAGGTTAAATGATACTGAGACTAGGTATAACTCTGTCGAAAAGTTGTGTTTGGCACTTTATTTTGCAGCCATTAAACTGAGGCATTATATGTTGCCCACAAAAGTGTTTGTGATAGCACAGACATATGTCATCAAATACATGTTGTCTAAGCCGATCTTGAGGGGCAGATAGGGTAAATGGATTTTAGCATTATTTGAATTTTGTCTCAAGTATATGCCATAAAAAGCAGTCAAAGGGCGAACTTTGGCTGATTTTCTAACAGAACACCCTTGTACATTTGTTTATTTAAATTTATATGAGGTCA
Source organism: Camellia lanceoleosa (assembly GCA_025200525.1). NCBI lineage: Eukaryota > Viridiplantae > Streptophyta > Magnoliopsida > Ericales > Theaceae > Camellia > Camellia lanceoleosa. The sequence continues at coordinate 9,317,121 of CM045770.1, read as the reverse complement.
ATATAGCCAAGAATGAGCCTTGGAAGTTGATATTCGATGGTTCAAAGACAGATGAAGGAGTTGGAGCAGGTATTGTATTGATTGCACCAAATAAGCAAATGTACCAATTTGCATATCAGTTGAAAGCACAACATATTCATTCTTGTAATCAGGCTAAGTATGAAGCTCTGATAATTGGCCTAGAGTTAGCCATAGAATTCAAAATTAGAAGTCTTCAAGTTTTTGGGGATTCACAGTTGGTCATTAGACAAGTTTTGGAAGAGTTCAAGTGTGTAAGTAGTGCTTTAGAAGAGTATCTAGTAGAGGTCAAATGGTTAATCAGCTTCTTTGACCATGTTACATTTATACATAGATATAGGTTGGAGAATAAGGAAGCCAATGAGATGGCTCAAACAGCTTCTGGTTTAAAAATTCCTAAGGGAACTCAAGAAAAGGTGATTCGAATTAAGAGAATAAACTTTTCTATACTTAGGAATAGGTGTAGAAATTTCTTGCCCATTTTTACTTTGGATATGACAGAGGAAGATTGAAGGTTTCCTTTAATAAGATACCTGTCGAATCCTAGTGAAGGAAGTAATAGGCAAGTAAGATATCAAGCCCTAAATTATGTTGTCATGGGAGATAACTTATTTAGGAAGGCTCATGATGGTTTGACTTTACTTCATATTGGTAAGTCAGACCAAATGAAAGCCATGGCTGAAGCACACGAGGGAATCTGTGGAGCCTATCAAGCTGGTGATAAAATGAGATGGTTGATTAATAGGTATGGTTATTTTAGGCCATCCATTATAAAATATTGCATAATGTATGCAAAAAGATGTCAGAATTGCCAGAAGCATAGCAATATTCAAAGAGTTCCAGCCATAAATCTTCATTCAGTAGTGAAACCTTGGCCTTTCAGATGATAGGCCATGGACTTGATAGGGCAAATTTTTCCAGCCTCTTCAAAAGCACATTCTTACCTATTGGTGGCTACTAATTACTTTACCAAATAGGTAGAAGTAGTACCTTTAAAAGTGGTGACACAAACTCAAATCATTGAGTTCTTAAAAAAGAATGTGACCCATAGGTTTGGTTTACCCCAATCCATTACTATCGATCAAGGCACAGTGTTCAATGGGGATGAGATTAAGGAGTTTGCCATAGAATATGGCATTCAGATATTAAACTCCTCATCCTATTATGCTCAGGAAAATAGGCAAGTTGAGGCAACAAACAAAATTATTGAGAACACTTTGGAAAAGGATAATTGAGGATAATCCTAGAGATTGACATAATCTCCTATTAGAAGTACTTTGGGCTTACAGAAACTCAAAAGGAAATAGCACAGGAATAACTCCCTATGAGTTGGCGTATGGGCATGATGTTGTGTTGCCTCTAGAAGTAACAGTGAGGTCCAATCGACTGGCCAGGCATTTGCATATTCCTATGGATGAATATGCAGAAGCCATGTCGATTGAGTTATAAGACTTAGAGGAAAAAAGAATTATGGCCTTTAATCAGTTGATAGCTCAGAAAAATAAAGTTAAGAGAAGCTATAACAAGAAAGTGAAAAGTAAAGTGTTTTTTGAAGAAGAATTAGTGTGGAAAACCATTTTACTAGTTGGTTTAAAAAGCTCAGACTATGGCAAGTGGTCTCCAAACTAGAAAGGTCCATTTAAAATACATAAGGTCCTTAGAGGAGAAGCTTATCATTTTGCTTCTTTGGAAGGTGAACCACACAAGAGAGTTATTAATGGTAGATACCTAAAGAAATACTATCCAACTATATGGGAATGCATGAATAAGTCATAAAAGCATAAGAGTAAATATATGTGACAAGCCAAGAGAAACCAGAGTAACTAGGAGAGATCTTTCATTAGACCATCTCCAACGGTGTATCAGAGTTGATATCAAATTTGAATTTTGATGAAAATGCTGCCGTTTTTCCCTCTCAACGGTTCATCAAACGCTTCATCAAATCGACAATTCATCAAACGCTTCATCAAATCGACGTAATATCGATTTCACCAAAATTCTCTTTCGAAAGAGGGGAAGAAAGTTGACCAACCGGTTACCCCTTTTGCGACAACCGGCCAAACCAAAGAAAAGTTCAAAAAGTTCAAAAAAATCAAAAAAAAAAAAAAAAAAAAAAAAAAAATTTTTTAATTGTGAGTGTTGTCGTCGACACACCGTCTTATCGGAAAAAGTTCAAAAGTTCAAAAAGTTGAAAATTCAAAAAAAAAAACTGGCGAATCGATCACCGGGTTGTCGGGAATTTTTTTTTTTTTTGGCCGATCGACCACCCGGTTGTCCCGGATGAAAATTTGATGAAAATTAAGGGTTGGAGCGCTCAGTATCAGATTTGGTGAAAAGGCAATTTTTCGACTCAAATTTGATGAAAAAAGAAGTGAAGTGTTGGAGATGCTCTTAAGGATTGTGTCAAGAGTATAATCAAAATAAATACATTTGGCCTAATCTTTTTGAAAGTACATTGAAAGTCTACCCCAGGTTTGAAAGGCAATTTGGTGCCTAATTTTATTTTGCCTAAATCTGGCTTGAGTTTGTTTCATGGCAAGTGGGCCACCTTCTGCTTGAGCAGGAAAAGTTGGAATTTGTTGAGAAAGGTTGGCTTGTTCTTGTTCAACAGCAACTTTTTGAGCCCTCACAAGTGCTAGTTGAGCTTCCAGTTGGGCTTCTTCTACGGTGAGATTGGCAAGTTGAAGGCTAAGGGCCTGTGATCTGGTGGAGGCTTCAGTCAGAGCAGTGACTATTTTTTTCATTTGATCACTTTGAGTTTCAGTAGTTTTTGGCTCAGAGTGAAATTGATTGATAGTTGCTAAGTATTGTGGAAGTTCTGAAAGGAAGTTTTGGAAAGCTTGCACTAATGGCCTCCAAGCAGTGAGTTAGAACTGTGGTGTAAGAAAGAACCAGATCATCTAAGGGTTCATCAAGTAAGTTAAAGAACTGATCCACCAATTTTTTATCTTTACCAGTTAGTTGTTTTACTCTTTCTTTGACAGAAAGATTGGCAACAGTTTCTTGTACAGCAGAAAAGCCAGTCTTTAATTGTGGAAGGAAAAACAACTGCAGGTTGTGACAGTTAGAAAGTGAAGTTAACATCTGAAAGTAACATATAATATAAAATAGAAAGTAATTTGAGGTTTAGTTACTTCTGTTAAAGGTATGGTGGCAGCTCCAATGTAGGGAAGAACGGAAATGGTCAAGGCCTCTCTTGAAAAACTTTGGGTTGGTGTAGTTTGCATCCCCATTCAACAGTCAATGATACCTAGGAAGATATGGTGGTCTTGCAAGACATTATAGAGAAAGATTATTAGGCAACATAGAAAATATGAAAAGATAAGGTGTATATTTGGGCAAGACCTCTTGACTCATAGGAATTTCAGTATGGACTAGTAAGGGGGCATCTACTGGTGAAGGTGGATAGAATGAAAGTATTTGGATAGAGGTAATGGGGGAGTGTGAATAGGTTGTGTAAACAACTCATGAGGAGTTCTCATGTCACTTGAATTTAATTCATTATCCAATACCTCAGTGTCAACTCTGTCAGCCTCATTCTCTTGGTTGTAGAATGAAACATGACTATTTTGATGAACGCTATCATTTTGTTTAGAGACCGGGTCATGGACAGGGAAACTTCCGTCGACAGGAGCTATATGGCTGTCAGGGTTATCGGTTATGTCAATAAGAGTCTCTCTGGCATGACCTAAGTTAGTTGGAGTTTTTCTGGTATGGCCAAAGGTTTCTGATTCTTCTGAGGAAGAAGAGGCCACACCAGGGAAATTAATGACTTCATTTGTTCCATGGCGCACCCCTCTAAGAGAGAAGGCCATTAAGTCTCCTAAAGTTATTCCTTGAGGAATATCAGACAGAATTTGGGCTAGTTCAGGGGCCAATTCTCTTAGGCTTGCTCTCTCTTAACCAATTTGTTTTTCATGATAAGGATATTGGTGTTTTGGGTTTGGTTGAGGAGAGAGCAGTTTGGTCTGGTCTACAAGCATAGAAGGGAAATTGATCTAAGTTTTAGGCAACTCTTCATTCTCAGGCAAAAAAAGGGGTAGATTGGTCTAGGTTTCAGGCAATTCCTCATGAGAAGAGGGAGATGCAGCTGGAGAGAGAAGTCTTCTCCTCTTGTATGTCTGAAACTATGTCTGAAAGAGAGGAAGGAATATGGAATAGAGTGTCAGTACATTAAACATAATGTATAGTGGTTTAACAAAAGCTTGAGTGAAAGTTATACCATTATAGAAAGGAAGGAAGAACTGTTAGAAGAGGAAGAGGTTGGTGCAGCAAGAGTAGTGGCTTGAGGAAGAACTGGTTGTTCTTGTTTTCTTTTTGACCTCATCTCAAGGGCTGCACCTCCTTCCAATCGTGGCTGAAAGGACAGAATTTCCTGAATTTCCTCTTGTCTATTCTTAGTCTTTCTTTCAATCTCAACACCTTGGTTGTAAGGTGTAAACCTTTCACAACTAGTTGTGTTCAAAGGATTGCCTTTGGGTTTTTTTGATGGGTTCATTGGAGCCTTGCCTTTGTCTCTAAGAGCTAGAACAGCCTGGGTAGGCATCTCTATGACCAAAGGAGTAACCTTGACAGGAGACTTGGTTGCATGAGAAACATGGCAAGTCAATACCATTACACATCCAAGGAAAACAATTTTAATAACAGGTATAAGGAAAAAAAGAGCACAAGTGTTTAGCAATGCTCATTTCCACTCGTTTCTTGTTGTCAAGATGCACATTCCAGAGGTAGACTTGAACTTCTTTGCCAAAAATTAATGCATTCATGAGAAGCCACCATTCTTTGAATCTTGTAGTAAGGTAAGATGTGGTCTTGTAGTAGTAGAAGTTAAACTAATCAAATAAGTTTTGATTCTCAACTAAGAGAGCCTCCACATCTGAATGGTCTTTAAATTGAAGTCTGGCCCCAACTTGTTCATGAATTGTGGGATGGAAATAGGGGCAAGGAACAGTTTGATATAAACCCATTTGCTTGGCCCATTGGCAAGGGTTATAGCTTTCAAAGCTGTAGTTTGAAAGTCTACTGGTGAAGATAGACCCTCCTACCAGAATATATCTAAAAGTAAGGATTTGAGCCCAAAAGCTTCTTTGTTTTTGTCTCCAGTCATCATCTAGGGTATGGGGCTCAGCATTGATATATATGAGTCTGGATGAAGTGAAGTGGAAATGTTAGAAGGGAATGAAAAGTTGAGGATCTCTGTCGATATGTAGTTCATAGAGAGTGGTGAATACCTTGGTGAAGGAATTAGAGGTAGCTGGTCTAAATGAGAGAAAAAATTCAGCATAGCTTTCACATATTGAGAGGTATGGAGTTTGGGTAGTGGGCCTGATTTCAAGAAAAGCCAAAAGGGGCCACCACAATTATGGTCAATTTCTTTATCAACTAAGGAAAATAGACCTCTGTACAAGGTACCTAAAAGAAAAAAAACAAAGGCCAATTCTATGCCTTCTTGGATACATGTGGCAAGAGCTAAGTATTCCTTGGAAATTTTAAAACCAGGAACACACAGAAAGTGATGAGAAAGCCACAATAGGTAAAAGGTTGTTCTTTCTTCATTTGAGGGTTCAAGGCCAAACTTTTGATACTTAATCTATAATTTTCCATAACTAAGGTCAATATCAAGTTTGATAGGTGTCTTTGGGGTTAAAAGTGCACTGATTTGTTAGCTAGAAGTAAGGAGGCTAGTTAAATAAACGACATCAAGAATGGTGGGAGAAATCATACCACACCTCAGGATAAGGAAGTTGCAAGAGACAGACCAAAAACAGGCAGCATTACTAATGGCCCATTTGTCCATGTCTAGAGCAAAGGTTGACAGTCTAATGGTATCATAAATACCTAAAGCCCTCCAGAGATCAATATCGTATACCATCATTCGCAGGACCCAAAGTCTCCAGTTAGGGTTAGGTTTTTGCCATGAGCGCAGAGGGTTAAGGCTTGAGTCCCAATGATTCCAGGCCATCTTCGCCTTATTGAAGAGCATCATTTCGGTGTCTGCGATAGGATAATAATGAGTAAGTTCATCAGGAATGGTTGTAGTGAAAGTAGGGCCCAATTCTCCTTGTGTAGAACTATCGCGGCGAGAAATAATGTAGCCATTGAAGATGTGTTGACGGAGTGGCTGCTAGAACTCAATTGGGAAACGTTGCACGGGTAACGTTTCTGCTTGTTTCTTTCCTTTGGTTTGAGCTCGCTTGGGTGCCATTGGAGTGTATAAGCAAAAAAGGGTTTCGAAGCAGGAAGTTTGAAGAGACAAAGAATAGAGTACGGCAGAGGGAATGAGAGTAGTGAAGTGATGATTTGAATTCTGACTTTCAAATAGCTTATGGTGGACCATCCTGATTGAGTTTGGACCTGTTGATAATTGGGCTTAACAGTTAGGCCTATTTAATTCGTGTTTTGGATCAATTTTAGCATCTAGATGTTATTATAAGTATTTGGGATTTAAAATGTGTGTTTGTTTTTATAAACCTAAATGAACTGCCCAAATACATAAGTGTCCAAACCTTGTTTTGTCCTTTCTGACATTCATTCAAAACAAAAACATCTTTTTATCTTGAATAAGGGAGCATTATTGGCACTAAAATTTATCTTCTCTGTCAAATAAGCATAACAAATACAGAGAGTTGATCCAGTGGATGCTAGGAGTAAAGGTCACGAGTTTACAATGGGAAGTGGATCTCGGGATGCAAAGCAAGTGGCAGAAGTGAAACAGTTAAAGAAGCAGATGTGGCAGTTGTAGTTTTCCTGTCGATTCATCTAGTAATGCAGTGGGATATGGCCAAACGTGGCCCAAATGTCAAGCCATGAAGATAGGCATGCAAGGGATACAGGAAACATGTCTTATTTGCAAGAGAAAGAGGATGTTGCAGTAGAGAAGCAGTTAGCAGTGGTTATGGAGATCATGGGCAGTTATATAGGAAGTGGAGGTAACTTGCTCCAGGATGAGACACGTGGCAATAGAGAAGTAACAAGACCAGCAGCATAAAGGCTGGAAATTCGAAGAAAAGAGGATCTGTAATCAAATTCACAATCTATGTGGAATTAAGAGTAATTTAACTTAGTTAGTAATAGCTTCTGTACTTAGGAGTAGTCTGTTTGTAATTCAGTCTCTGTTGCTAAGTTTTCCTCTGTCAATTGTTATGTTCATTAAACTTGAAATTTAATTCTTGTAATTAAGTGGCAAGTTTACTTATTCTTCAATTGATTTTCAGTCTATTCATACTTGTTTCTTCACATTACAACCTCCAAAGAAGTTCTTGAATCTGTCAAGGCATTAGCACGTTCAAACCACAATTGTTTGACCTGTTATTTGTGAGATTTTGGTTTTTCTGTCAAATCACCTCTGTCGATTTGGCCCAAACCAAATTTTTGCTAACAGGCCCCAATGCCTTTAAGAGCCATAAAATCACATGGGGTTCTCCCCTAAATGCGGGGAGCCACATGATCAAGTGGCTTTTGGAAACACTGGGATAATGCTCACGAGCACCAAACAAAATTTTCTCCTTTCCCTATAATAAGTATGCTTAAATGTTTGACAAGTATACCATAAAGGCTGTTATGTCATTCACAAAACATTGGTTCGGCATACAAAAACGAATGATTTTTTTTTCCCTTTCAACAATGTGTACAGAACACCTTTCCTTTGATGATGTATATAGAAAGTATTGCGTTTAATGCTTATTCATGTAGTTTGTTTACCAGATTGTGACATCCATTGTTTGTTGATCACGGAGGCAAGCAATTGAAATAAAAATTGGTGTCATTAGAACTGGAAGTGTAGTAAATAAACCAATCGACCAAGGCGTCAGCCAATATTTTCAAAGTTTAAATATGACCTCCTTATAGCCAACAACACCAAGATCTTTTTCAAGAAATTCTTTGTTTTCAGAACTGCATTATTTCAGAACTGTATTATTTTCACTTGCTTTTTATACAAAATAAATAAATCACTTAGTACACAAGAAATTTACTATAGTAGGGTCTGGATACATGGACATGTTGCTCTTCATGACTATTTTCTAAAGTAGGGCCTGGAGTAGTTTTACTCCTATTTCTAAAGTGGTTGTTTTTCAGGTAGGCCTCCTCTAAATATTAATGGCAAAATCTTACACAGTTCTTTCATTTTTCTTTTTTATTTGTGTACCAAAACAAAATTTGGTTAAGTTGTTGAAACATAGTTCATGATGATAGTAATCACAATAAGTTGTTAGGTATAGCTGGGTAGAATGAAGGCTTTTCTAGTGAATTTAAATTAGAATAACCAATATATTATGGAACTAATCCCAAAGAAATTATAAAATGTGGGTTTCATATGCATATAAGACACTAGCATTTGTATTTTATGTTACAAAAAGCAACTGTCTTAGATTTATCAGTCCATAATTTTTTGGATGAGGTATTTATGTGGTGGAGATTGAATTAGTATAAACCATACATTAAGGTTTTTGAGTAAATCTAGGATAAAATATTCTTGAATTGTAGTATTATTATTTATATTTTGAAATTTTAAATAAAAAGTCACTCTATTCAAAACTCCAATTTTAAATTTTTTTGAGACAAGATCCACACTCAAATACACTTTATCCTTGAAATGACCAAATTACCCTTCTCACCCGTTTTATCTTTAGAAACCTCCACTCTAGCGTCGCATGAAATCCGCGGTCACATATATATAGATTACCATGCATAAACCCTCACAAACCCCTCTCTCTCTCTCTCTCTCTCTCTCTATCCATTTTCTCTCTATCCCTTCTATTCTCCCTCTTTATTCTCTGTTCTTTCCGATATGAACTAATCGAAGGAATTTTCCAATGGCATACACCGCCGCCGCCACGACCACAGACGCCTTTATCACAGACTTCGGTGTTCAAAGTTGGGGTTTCAAATCTGTAGATCCAGATCCAAATCTCTTTAATGGCGAGAGAGAGATGCGGCGGCAAGACATCTTGATTCCGCCGTTGCCGTCGTCGCCATCGTCGGAATGGATAAGCTATAGAGGTGTTGGGATACAAGATGAAGTCGTTGGACATGGTTAGCGTAGCGCAAAAGCTTAAATAGCTCGAGATGGTCATGGCTAGTGCTTCGGATGATGGGATTGCTCACCTGTTCTGTTATGTGATACTATTCACTACAAGTCTACAACCCCTATGATCTATCTAGCTGGGTATGTTGTGCCTAGGAGGGAGAAAACAATCACACACAAGCACACAAGCAAGAACACACAAAGATTTACATGGTTCGGCAAATTGCCTACGTCTACGGGCAGCGGATTTCACTATATTTGGAACAAAGTATTACACACTCTGTTTTTCTCTCTTTATGTTTTGTATTCTCTCTTCAACTCACCACATAAAACTCCTTTTATTCATTACCCATTTATAGATCAATGGGAGAGACAAGCTGCCGACTTCATTTATAGCAACCATAAATCGACATTTATGGCAGCCATCAATCAGCAGCCATCTTTGAAAATCTAAGCCAATCTATAACAAATCTCCACTTTGGCGAGGATTCTCTATCCAACATAGTGATCGATCAACACTGCCATGCACCCGAAGGTGCTCAGTTCTGAGAGATGTTGACCAAGTCCAAACAGTGTTGGAACTTGATCCGAGAAACTACTTTTGTGAGCATATCGGCCGGATTATTTGCAGTGCTAATCTTTTGAAGCAGAATATCCCCTTCATTCACAATTTCTCGGACGAAATGGAAATGGACATCAATGTGCTTGGTACGAGAATAATGAACCTGGTTCTTTGCCAAATAAATGGCACTTTAACTATCGCAGTACACCTCAATGTGCTTCTGAACAATACCCAAGTCCTCAATCAACCCATGTAGCCAAATAGCTTCCTTAAAGGCTTCTGTCACTACCATGTACTTTACAAAGCCACCATTGACTGAAGCGTTGACCTCCAACTCACCAGCCCTTTAACAAGCGTAAATAAATACCCTGTTGTTGACCAGTGTTTGTCTAAGTCACCAGCATAATCTGAGCCCACATATCTAACCAAACTCTGTCCAAGACTATGATCTCTCTTGAACTTCAAACCCATATTAACTGTGCCATGTAGGTACCTTAAGATCCATTTCACTGCTTGCCAATGACCTTTCCCTGGATCATGCATATACCTACTTACCATACTAACAACATGTGAGATGTTAGGCCTTGTACAAACCATAGCATACATTAATGCACTAACTATATTTGCATATGGAACCTGTGCCATATGCTTTCGTTCTTCTTCTATGCGTGGAGACATCAAAGCACTAAGCTTGAAATGAGGGGCCAATGGTGTACTCATAGCTTTTGTTTTTCCATATATGCCAAATCTGTCTAACACCTTTTTAGATACTAGGTTTGTGTCAGACAAACCGTGCCCTTCTTCCTTTCTCTTTTGATCTCCATGCCAAGAATTTTCTTTGCTTCGCCAAGATCCTTCATTTCAAACTCTCTTGCCAACTATGCTTTGAGTTTATTAATCTCCACCTTGCTCTTAGATGCAATCAGCATATCATCTACATATAAGAGCAAATAGATGAAGGAACCATCAGAAAGCTTACTGAAATATACACAATGAGCATACTAGCTTCTTGTGTATTTCTTTTCCGTCATGAATTGATCAAATCGCTTGTACCACTGTCTTGGAGACTGCTTTAACCCGTATAACTATTTCTTTAATTTGCAAGCCCAATCCTCTTTTCCAGCAACTTTGAAACCATATGGCTGGGACATATATATCTCATCTTTAAGATCTCCATGAAAGAAGGCAATTTTGACATTGAGTCGAGCAAGCTCGAGATCAAACTGTGCAACCAATGTGTAGACACTCCATTTTGACCGGCCCTAAGACTTGGGCGCTTTCTTTTGATTACCCGATGATGACAACTAGAATGTGTTTCTCATAGAATCCTCAGTAAGAGAGATGGAATTTGAACTTTAATCCCAACCTTCACTATTATGGCCAAATTATTTTAAAATACTGAATATTTCATTAGTTTAGTATTTTTGTAATTTTTCTTAATTTTATGTGTTTGTTCATATTTTTGGTGTATTGTATATATATAAAAGAAAATAATAAAAAAAATTATATTATTATATTATATTTTAATATTATTATATTATATGATATAAATTATATATTATAAAATAATAATAATTATTCGTTTGATGTCGGTCTACCGACATCAAACATCATGATTGTATATATATATATTTATATTATTATTAGTATATTTATATCATTATATTATTATTATGTTTATTATATTATTATTATTATCTTATATTTTGCCTATATAAGGCAATCAAAGTCAATCAAGTTTGGGAGAGTCTGGGGAGAAAGAAAAAAAAAAGAGGGGAGAGGCCAAGCAGAGAAAAAAAGTCTGGGGAGAAGGAGAAAAAAAAGAAGGGGAGAGAAAGAGTCTGAAGAGAAAAAAAAGAGAGAAGGGAAAATAAAATATTTTCTTTGATATTTTTATTTCCATTTCATTAATACACCATTCAAAAAACAACCACTAAAGCTGTAATTCCAAATTTTAGACTGAGAATTGATAACACATTCCACAGAGTTGAGAGTAATCAAAAAAAAGTTTGTGACTCAGAAAATTTATCATTTCCCCAAAAGTAACTTCCGGCAGTGAATAGTACTTCTGACGGTGAATAGTACCTCCGGCTATTTAATTTGACTCGCTTTCTGTAACTTAATTTCAGCACTATTATATGCTATTTAAGGGACTGTTTAATTTATTTCAATGATTTATGTTTTAAATATCAAGTTTGTTTCTACTAACCAATTAATCAATTTCGCATAATCATCTCTGCAACCTCTCTCCATTCTTTGCTTATTTTGATTAAAAAGTTGTGAAAAATTAAGATTGTGGTTCAAATATAAGAAAAGAACTTTTCCATGCTTAATGGCTTAATCTCTTCGGAGGTTTATTACCAAAAGTATAAAACGCTCTATGCTTAATAGTTTAATCTCTTTGGAGATTCACTACCAAAGGCATAAAACATTTTATGCTTAGGAGGTTCATCACCAAAGGTATAAAACGCTCTATGTTTAATGGTTTAATCTCTTTGGAGATTCATCACCAAAGGCATAAAACGTTTTATACTTAAGAGGTTCATTACCAAAAGTATACAACGTTCTATACTTACTGATTTAATCTCTTAGGGGATTTACTACCAAAAGCATAAAACGTTCTATACTTAACGGTTTAAATTCTTTGGAGGTTCACTACCCCAAATGTATACATGTTCTTATACTAAAGCACAATCTTTTATTTTTCCTTTCTCTTTATTCATCAGTGTATTTACTTTTAAGGGACTAATTGACCCCTGGAAATCACCAAGGAAAATGTCATTATCACTTATTATCAAGTTTGGATTTCAAGTCATTATCACTCAAGTTTGGATTTTTCTAAGTCATTATCACTCTTTTGAATTTGACTAGTCCTTGTTACACATCTTGAGTTTGACTTGAAATCTCTTATCGCTTGTAAATAAGTTTGACTCTTCCTTTGTAATTTCCCCCGAAGAAAATTTTTTTGGGTTAAGTTGATGCTTGTTTCTCTTTATTGCATTTTTGGACTTAGTGGATGTAAATATCGCTTTTGCACAAACAGGAGAAAAGATAAATAAATGGAAAGGTAATACAAAAGGCTAATAAAATTAGTTAAAATTGGATTACAACCGATATAAAGAACCAATATGATTAATTGAATTCGGTCGGACGTTATACCGAGTTTATTGTGTCAAGGCTTGCCTTACATCAATTCTTGCAATAAATTAGACAGCGCCTTTCATTTATTATTCATTCAGTTTTGTAATAATTATTTATGCGGACATTTGGACATTCGGACGCTCCTTCGGAAGGACAAATATGTAATAAGTTGTATGTCTTCCAACCCCCATTCTTTCTCCCTTTTATTTCACTGCTTATGATGGTTAGGTTAGGGACATCATATTTTCAAATTAGCATTTCCATGACTTGCATCCATTCGTTTTGCATGCATAAAAATTTGGCTCATCATATTATTTAAATGTCAAATTCAAACTCTTTGCTTGAATACATGCTCTATCACATGCCTTGAATTGACTCGCATGCTATGTTAGTAGCCGAGCTTATTACTTGCATGTTCTATGTATTGCATTAGCCATATCGCATTAATTAGGATCATGCATTTTTTCTAACTATTTACTTTCTCTTGACTCGCCTTCGGACAGAAGGTAAGTTTTTATGCTTTAGCATATTGCATAAGTGTGATTGCTATCTTATCAAACATACTACCATGAGGCTAACTGCTTATTTGATATACCTATTTGAATGCTTGTGGATGAAGGCTAATCACTTGAATTGGGATACTTTGATTGATGTATATATGAGATCACCATTTTCAGTGATACATATTCAAAACATTTTTTTCAAAACAAAAATGGAATCAAACATTCCAACTTTTTGTGAAATTAGTCTATACTTGTATGTTACATATAGAACAAGAGCATATATTGTACCTAAAAACCACATCATGATTAGTAGAGGCCGATCTTTGATCGAGTGAGTGGGGTGTTCAATTATTGACCTTCCCCTCTCATACCTAAGTTCCCGAACCAAGACACTTTGGTAACGACGGACTAATGGCCTTTGGCACGAGTCATGGGTTTTCTAAATTTCCCAAAATGAATATTTAGGTGGCGACTCTAATATCTGGCAAAGTAGTCCATTTTTTGGCATTTGATTCAAACATCGATTTTCCAAAATAAATTGCCGGATTTGGACTCTTTTTGTGTTTTCACTGTTTCACATTGCACTTGTGAAATCAGAATCAGAACCAACACACAAGTGGAGTCTGAACTGTAAAGGCTATTCATTCTTCCGAAAGGGAGTGCGAAAAGTCGAGCTACAGTTTATGGCGACTCTGCTGGGAAATTAGAGAACTTAACTCAAACTTCATGATGTGAATTTTTATCTACATTTATATGTTCTTTGCATTGCATTTGCATTGGTGAGCCTAAGTCCTTATGTTTGCCATCTGTTATTCCTGGATGGTTTGCCGGAGGCTTGCCTACAAAGCTTGCCAAAAGGTTGACCGGTCATGGGCTCTGTCAAGTTGGGAACACAACCCTTGGATCTGGATTACTGCTGTACCGCTTGATCCTCCTTTCACTTTTCAGTGTTAGGTGTAAGAGGTATATTAGGTAGTCTTGCTGAGGTACCCTTTGTGACTATTTGACCTAATGCATATAGTACGCTCTAGTGACCATTCAAATTAGGACAAGATGCTACCCGTACAGGATGTTATGAAACCTAGATCATGTCAAAATCTAGGACAGGGTAACCCTACCCCCTCATAGGGGTGTTTTGGTTCTTTTTATGTGGTATGTGCTTTTACAGTGAAATATACGAGGTGGTTCATAGCAGTGGTACAAATGAGCAATCAGCCTGAGAACAAAGTTTAGTGGGGATCATAGTTCAGCTGTGTATTGTGATTAATTGAGAATTGGGGCCGAAGTGCTGTCCGTTTTTTTTTTTTTTTTTTAAATGTTTTCTTTCTTTCTTTTTACTAGGTAGTTTTCATCATAGGTTCAGAAAGACTCGATATCCCCTAAGTTGTTTGGACTCGTTCTCGTAGGCTTTGTAAAACTCAAGATCTTGTTGACGGTCAGCCAGTGTTAGTTTCTCTCTTGTCGGTCACTCGACGAAGAAAGAACAAACAGGCATCAGCACCAGTACAAAACACTCCACAAACACCTATTCGTATCCACAATTCACCAATATCTCACCCACCTATAAGAATGGCACAGAACACAGAAGAGATTGATGCCATGATGGCAACTTTGAGAACCATGGATCAAAGGTTGGCCGCACAGGATGAAGTCATCGCTGATCTGCGACGCCCATCTGAGGCATCTGCATCTACCGTACATCCGGTCCCGGTTGCCCAGCCAAATCCTGATCTCCCTCCACCACTGGAAACTTCTTAGGTCCTAGATCCTCAGGAGATGTTTCCAACAGCTTCAGCTTACAGACCTCCGGTACAACCTCTTACGGGAACCATTCCCTTCGATATGAATGAAGTTAATCCAGCCATGATCAAAATTCCTAGGCTTGAGAAAACCTTGAAAAAATCCCAGGGTTTCAATTCAATTCCTGACATTGAGGACGGGTACACTGAGGCTTCAGTTAGATTGCCAGAAAAATTCAAAATGCCTCACATCGATAGATTTGATGAGAGCGGGGATTCGATTGTGCATATCTGCCTATTTTCAGATGTGTTAAGGCCCATGGGTTTATCTAGGGCACAAAAACTCTCATTATTTGGGAGGACCCTGTCAGATGTAGCGGCTATCTGGTAGGCCAAACTAGAGGACTCAATGAAGCGGAATTGGGAAGAACTATATGAGGGGTTTGTTAACCAATACTCATACAATACTCATATAGAAGTAACAATCAGTGAGCTAGAAGCAACCACTCAAAACCATAAAGAACCCTTCATTGACTTTACGGCAAGATGGAGGGCAAAGGCAGCCAGAATGACGAGCAAACCTTCTGAAAGAGAACAAGTCAGGTTAGTGGTCCAAAACCTCGAGCCAGACATGTTGCAGAGAATGATAGTGGCACCGTTGTCCACATTTGCTTCCTTACATGAGCTAGGGGTTCAAATTGAGAGCGCCTTCAAAAAGGGCATCATCCACAGAACAAGTGAACCTGCAAAAAAGCCATTCACTCGGAGTACCAATGCTAGTACTAGCACTATTCTGTGGTCTTCAAATGTCAGTACCATTGCTACATCATCGGCCAAGATGGTCGATCCCTTTGCTGCTGCCACAAACTCACAAACCGCACAAAATAGTCAACCTTGGAACCGAAGATCTTTTACCCCTCTCCATATGAGTCCAACCTGCGCCCTCAAGGTGTTGATGGACAAGGGGCATCTCAAGCCTCTTGATCCTCGCCCTCTCCCAGACCCATTACCAGATAAGCACGACCCAACCCAATATTGTACTTTCCACCAACAACATGGCCATCATACAAATTCATGCTATCGTCTACGTCATGAGATTCAGAATCTCATTGACAACAAAGTCATCGCCCCTCCTAAACCAAATGTGACAACCAACCTACTTCTTACACACAACCAAGTTCCTTCTTCTAGATATATTAACCATATCCAAGCACTACCACCTACCTTCAACCCTAGCACATATATTACCTCGTCCCACCTACCAAAACCAGCGGTGGTTATTCCAGAAAGCACGAACATGTGCATGATAGACTTAACCCCACAAATCCAACCCAAGCATGTGGCAACAAGAATAGAGAAAGGGAAGAATACACCAAAGACTGGGCTGTCTAATACCTGTGGCATAGAAAATGGGACCTCACTTGCAGAGGAGTATAATCCCAATTTATACATTGTGGCCATTGATCAACCAAAACCAGTGGTCCTATTGCCGGATGTGCTCAGCGTCAATGCTATCAGGGAAGGCCAGTTAGGGCAACATCAGAACTATTGACCTGAACAAGGCCGAAATGACTTGGCCAAACTGGAAGAGGATCTAGTTCAAATAGAAGAAGACCTAGCCAACCTCTACTTCTTTGAAGAAGAGGAAACAAGCAGTGTCCAGATAGGCTGGTTGGATTCAAGTCAGCCGGAAACAAACAATGGTTGGTTTGGTGACGAAGAGCTAGATAAGGTGGAACAGACAAAAGGGGTCAAGGAGGAAAAAACCGAGACCACATCCATTACTAGTACAGAACAAGTGCTGGAACAATTCCAGCAGGAGAGAATGGAAGAAAGTCGAAGGAAGAAGGCCTTGCAAGAAACCAAAACCATAGTGGGAAAACAAAGGTATGTTGCTAAGGGGTGTGATGTGAACATGCTCCAAGTAAAGTCTGATAAAAGCTTGGCCATGACTGCTAGAGAGTGGTGGCATGTACGGACGAAGGGTGGAAATCCAATACCCCCGACGATACGTGGTATATGGACGAAATCAATCACATGACCCAGAGTGGTCGGTACTTCAAACCTGCAGCTATAGATCAACCAGAATCCTCGAACAAAAAGATTGATAACACCAGAGAGAAGGACTGTGAAGACAACTTGGTTTTGAAACAGCTCAAGAAGATTTAGGCAGATATTTCAATCTGGGGATTGATAATGGCTTCCCGGCAGTATAGGTAAGCATTGCTAGAGGCAATGAATTGCACCAAATTGCCTATCGACACTACCGCTGATCAACTGGTGTCATTAGTCACATCCGGCGATGTTACACCAGTGATATCTTTCACGGATAAAGAGCTGCCACTTGAGGGTGCCAACCACAACCGGCCCTTGTATGTAACTCTGGAGAGCTGAAAGAAGTGGATTCCGGTAGTGTTAATAGATACTGGATTGACGATCAATGTGTGTCCGGCACGGACTGCTTATGCCATCGGTTTAAGGCCTGTTGACTGCACACCCACAACTCAAGCCGTCCGAGCTTATGACAATTCAAGGTGGGATGTCATAGGAACATTCAAGAGCCATATCCTGATTGGCCCGTCCAAACATGAGGTAGAATTCCATGTAATGGATGTTCCAGCTACTTTCAATCTACTGTTGGGAAGGCCTTGGCTGCATCAGATAAAAGCTGTGTCATCAACAGTCCATCAGTTGGTGAAATACCCCTTCAAAGGTGGGATTGCTACGGTGTACGGTAATTCGTCGATCTACCCTCTCTAGGGAACTGCCACACCAGTGTTGGAAATCATACACGGGGAAGAAGATGTATTCCTCTCAGGCTTCTCACTAACAGAAGCCCGGGTAGTCCAATCTATCATGGCAGAAGCTGACGGAATCTATGTGAGTGCTCAGTCCATCTACATAATGAACAAACAGGGGCATATGCCTGGATCAGGACTAAGCAGGAGTAGCAGGCAAGGAGGCGCTGTTACCAAGGAGCTGATTCACAACCCCTACACTTTTAGGCTAGGATACAAACCTACTGCTAAGGATTGGCAAAGGAAGTGGGCTAAGTTGAGAGAAAGAATTAAAGCAAAGAAGGATGGAAAATAATATGAGTTAGTTCACAAACCAATACGAGGAACCTTGAACGGATGCTTTGTTCACCAAGGGGAATATTTCCCCTTTTGTGGATTTCTAAAGCCTTGGTTTGACCAGGAGACAAAGACAATCTATCCCGGGTTCGAGATCTTCTTCAGGCACCAGTTACCAGAAAAGGAAGATGAGCAGATGGACCTGAGTACTAATACAGGTCAAGGCAGGACTGTAACTATGAATGTTGAAGAAGAAGAGCTGTTGTGAAAAACACTGACTGACCTACTAGCAAATTCTACTGTCGGAACTGAGTCTGACAACTTGGGGGATAGTTTTACTATCTCAATGATCGGGGATAAACTAGAAGTGGATTTCTCTAAACTTATTGTGGATGCATCTGAGGCTCCATACCTAATCTGGAAATTTGAAAAGGGCATCATCAGCAATTCTGAATCAGATAATAAGTCCAAATCTGATTCCATCGAGTCTGTAGAGTTGGAGTCAAATTCGAGTTCTTCTGAGTCTAATACTTCTAGGAGTGGTAACCTGAATGCCAAAGTCTTGTCAAAGTCTTCTTTTAGTTTTTCTTTTGAGTCAACTGTAACCGAGGACCCAGACTTTACTAATGGAAATGTCGTAAAGTTTGCTTATTTCTCTGTGCCTCTAGTTTGTTGTACTGATCTTGATTTTCAAAATTTTGATTTAAACGAAGAGGAAGAAATTCCTCGGGCTTTGAAAAATTTGGTTGACCAAGAGAAGAAGAGGCGCATTAAGCCAGGCGCATTAAGCCCTGCACAGATGAAATCACTACAATTAATGTGGGTACTGAGGAGGATCCCCGTTTGGTCCAGATCAAATCCACGTTGTCTTCGGAGGAACGAGAGCGTTTAATCGTTTTATTAAAAAAATTTAAAGATGTTTTCGCGTGGTCCTACGAAGACATGCCTGGAATAGATCCTGAGATTGTACAGCACCGGATCCCTTTTAATCCCGAGGCCCGACTAATCAAACAGAAACTGCGCAGAGTTCGCCCAGATTAGGCATTAAAGATCAAAGAGGAGGTCAACAAACAGATTGATGCAGGTTTCTTGATGGTATCTGAATACCCGACTTGGTTGGCTAATATCGTTCCGGTTCCAAAGAAGGACAGTAGAATTAGGGTCTGCGTCGACTTCCGGGATCTAAATAGAGCAAGTCCGAAAGATGATTTTCCATTACCACACATCGATGAATTGTTAGACTTCACAGCTGGCCATGCTTTGCTTTCATTCATGGATGGGTTTTCTGGGTATAATCAGATTTCGATGGCACTGGAAGATACAGAGAAAACTGCTTTCACCACGCCATGGGGTACCTACTGTTATAGAGTTATGCCTTTTGGACTGAAAAATGCTGGGGCTACATATCAGCGGGCTACAACTACCATTTTGCATGACATGATCTACAAGGAGGTTGAGGTGTATGTGGACGATATGATCGTCAAGTCTAAAGAACGAGAAGGTCACTACACCGCACTGGAAAAATTCTTTGAGCAGATCAAGGAGTATAGATTGAGGTTAAACCCACAAAAAAGCACCTTCGGGGTCACTACAGGAAAAATGTTGGGATTTCTAATTACACAAAGGGGAATTGAAGTAGATCCCTCCAAAATCAAGGCTATCGTAGAAATGCCACCACCAAGGACTGAAAAGGAGGTGCGCGGCTTTCTGGGTAAGGTGCAATTCATAAGACGGTTTATCTCAAAATTAACCTTACCTTGTGAACCACTGTTTGGTCTGTTGAAGAAAGGAAAGAAATTCCAATGGGATGATCGGTGTCAATTCGCCTTCGAGCAGGTTAAGCAGTACCTTCAGAATCCTTTTGTATTGTCGCCACCAGAATCGGGGAAACCACTGATCTTGTATTTATCAGTAACAAATTCAACCATGGGGTGCATGCTAGCGCAAGAATCAAAAGCGAAGGTGGAGAAGGCTATCTATTATCTAAGCAAGAAGATGCTAGAATATGAAACTCACTACACTCCTCTCGAGAAAGCTTCCTTAGCTTCGGTTTGGGCAACGAGGAAGTTGAGACACTACTTGTTAGCTCATTCTATAATTCTGGTTTCGAGCTTAGATCCCATCAAATATCTCTTTGAGAAACCAGCACTTACGGGTAAGCTAGCTCATTGGTTGCTTCTTCTCTCCGAGTTTGACCTCAAGTATGTTACACGCAAATTAGTCAAAGGGAGAGCTGTAGCGAAATTTCTGGCGGATCACCCAGTAGAAGGAAATGATGAAGCAGTGAAGTATCTATTCCCAGATGAAGACATCCTGCAGACAGAAGAGGAACCATGGACAATGTACTTTGACGGAGCGTCTAATCAGTATGGCTAAGGGATCGGTGTGTTGCTCATAGCACCCGATGATTCATACATACCTCTAGCCTTTAAACTCCAGTTTAAAGTATCCAACAATGAAGCAGAATACGAAGCGTGTATTGCTGGTTTGGAAGCTGCCCTAGAACTAGGGGCAATAAGATTGGATGTTATCGGAGATTCGAATTTGGTTGTGTCTCAAGCTAACGGAGATTGGCGGGTTAAGAAAGAGAAAATGAAGGTTTATCATCAAGCCCTGGATGTGTTAATTCCGAGGTTTGAAAAATTGGCATTCACGCATTTGCTCAGAGAGAACAATCGATTTGCTGATGCGTTGGCAACTTTATCCTCCATGGTGGACATTCTGCTTAGAGTGAAGATGCGCCCGATCATCATTGAACAGAAGTATACGCCGGCGTATGAGACCATCGCCGTGATAGATGAGGTTCAAGACACGAACCCTTGGTATTATGACATCTGAAATTTCCTGGACAAAGACGCGTACCCACCAGGGGCAAGTGCCAAAGACAAAAGGGGAATACGGCGTCTGGCCATCCAATTCATCATTTGCGGAAACAAGTTGTACAAAAGAGGCCATCTGGGAATGCATAAGTTGTGTGTTGAGGAAGGAGAATTAAAGCGCCTTATGGAAGCTATCCACGGAGGAGAGTGCGGAGCTCACATGAATGGTGTGATGCTAACTCGGAAAATCCTTAGACAAGGCTACTACTGGTCAACCATGGAGGAGGATTGTATTGGTTTTGTACGGCGGTGTCACAAATGTCAGATCCCTGCCAATCGCATGAACATTCCGCCGTCGAAACTCTACAATATGACTTCACCATGGCCTTTCTCAGTCTGGGGAATTAACGTTATCGGTGCAGTCACACCGAAGGGGTCAAACGGGCATGAGTTCATTTTGGCAGCAATCGACTACTTCACAAAGTGGGTGGAGACCCAAGCCTATGCCGTTCTAAAGGCGTTGCATGTGGCTAAGTTCATCAAAAACAACATCATCTGTCGGTATGGGGTGCCCAATGAGATCATCTCAGATAATGGATCGCATTTCAAGAAAGAGGTGATAGACTTGCTTGAGAAATATAACGTGGCTTTTCATAAGTCATCAACATATAGGCCACATACCAATGGAGCTGTTGAGGCTACAAACAAGAACATCAAAAGAATTTTGTAGAAAATGGTTGACACCTACAGAGACTGGCCAGAGAAACTTTCATTCGCACTCTGGGGTTACAGAACGTCGATCCGAACATCTACAGGAGCAACCCCTTATTCTCTTGTTTATGGGATGGAAGCTGTTCTGCCAATCGAGATTAAAGTACCGTCGCTAAGAATTATGGTTGAGTGTCAGATAGCGGAGGTGGACTGGCAACAAAGTAGATTTGAAGAATTGATGTTGTTTGATGAGAGGAGGTTGAAGGCATTGTATCATATCCAAGGTTACCAGCGTAGAATTGCGAGGGCTTTGATCAAGAAAGTCAAGTCCAGAAATCTCAAGGAATGAGACATGGTGCTCAAAGACAACCGAGCCCCCATCCATGACCCTAAGGGCAAGTTCAGACCTAATTAGACTGGTCCTTATATCATCAAGTCAATCTGGTCCGGAGGAGCAATTATTCTTATGGATTTGGATGGCCTGGAGTTTTCTCAATCGATCAACATAGACAAGTTGAAGAAATATTATCCTTGAGAGGCTCGCTAGGCCGAAACCCGAAAAGGCGACCTAGGCAAAAGTTAGAGCATAAAAAAAAAACAAAAAACAAAAAAAAATTATAAATAAAGAAAAACTGAGCTCGCAAGGCCGAAAACCCGAAAGGGCAGAATTAGCAAAAGTTAGAGTGCAAAAGGAGAGAATAAATATTTCGAGTGAACCCTCTCCGAACTACGTAAGGCCTGATTCTCATCTTTGGGATACGTAGGCAACTTCATCCCGAAGTTCGGCCATCAATATTTTTCAACCCAACTATACTGTTCATCTGGTTTAATCAATCCGTCATTCTCCACCGTTTGTCGACTTGGTTATGATCTTCTGATTTAGGGCTGTACAGTCTTAGGATTAATTCCGTATGTATCTAGTGGTGACCATTTCCGGAAAAAAAAAAAAAAAAAAAAAAAAAAAAAAAACAAAACAAAACAAAACAAAAAAATGTTTTGAAAAGTTTTAATTCAATTTTTGTTTTTCTTCTCAAAACTGTATTGTTTACAACATAAAAGGAAACTTTTCAATGCTCACTTTAATTTTATTGATTTATCACAAGTACGTTCTCCAAACCAAAGTTGATTTTACATAAAAATTTGAAAAGAAAAGACAAAGCAATAAACTAGGGGCATAGATAAGTCAAGTGTCAGTTCTTCGTCTCTTTTTCATGCTTGTGGAAGTTTCTGTAACCGAGGTCGGCCTAATCTATTCCTCATCCTCGAGCCAAACCAAGTATTCGTCAGGAAGGATGGAATTGAAAGTAAGGGCAGGGGCCAGGAATTCTCTTGTATTCCAAGCACTGAGGTACCGAGGCAAGTACGAACCACGAACGGGAAATGAAACTAGGTACTTTATCCCTTCATCTGGACAAATCTAATCATGTCCAAACTGGCGTCTGAACCTGAATGGAAACTAGAATACACAGTGTGTAAGGCCAATCAATTGTATACCCGGTTGCCGGGACATGCTGTAACTCATCTTAGCCAAGTTAAGCCAAGGGCTACGCCAAGGAATGTCAGCCGCAGATCTACTGTGCATCTAGTCACACCACATTCCTTCTGAGGAGAACTCCACTAGCTGTGGACGAAGAAAGTAAGTCCTGGCCGAGTACTCGGGGCAAGGATTCACCACTTTCAGCTTATCCATCAACCATATCTGGAGAAAGGAATGAGAAATAAGAGAGATAAAGAATAGAGAGATGTACGTTGAGAGAAAAGGAAGAAAAGGGTTTTGAGAGCAAAAAAAAAAAAAGAGATTGAATACCGAGTGATGTAAGGATCATAAATAAGGAGGGTAGGAAACAATACCTGGAGAAGTAATGGACTCCCTACAAATCGAGTAGTCTCTTCCCGTTGAAAAGCATCCAAGCCCGTCAAAGTCTCGGCCAACACTAAGCCCATACAACTCTTACCCATCTTAAGGCATTGGGCTACTTCAATCAGTTTAATGCTAACTCTACTGCGACTAGGGGCAAGAAGGAAGTGTGCGAGTAAGCATAAGCAAAGGGCATGCTAACGATAACCTCGCCAAAGGAGGTCATCTTTGTCACCGGTGATGGAAAACCGACGAATCAAATCTGGAATATCTAGTTCCCCATTGTGAGCCAAGGATTGAGCTTCGTGTAAGGTAAGCCCACACATTTGTCCTAAAGCTTGAGCATGGCCAAAACAGGGTTGAAGCATGATTTCTTTATCACGTTGAGATTCCATCAATGCTTGAAATTCTTCGAGTGTCGGATACATCTCTTGTGAACCGAAATGAAATATATGTGTGATTGGATTCCAGCACCGAGCAGCAGCATGGAGAAATGGAAAGCAAAGTGAAGTGCGGCTCAACGGAAAAAGAGCATTTAGGCCGAAACCTCGAAAGTTCATCTTTTCCGAGCCATCCAAAGTGGTTATCTAGTCTTGGAGCCTATTGGTAGGCAACATCTCCATGTTGAGAGCAAAATGTAATACCTTGCTCTTCTGCCAGAAGCAACATTATGGGAGTACCATTTATAGAATTTAGATGGAATAGTGATGATAGCCTTTAGTGGTGGGTGGGCCAAACATTGTGTTGTAGTTATGGATTTGTCCTCTTGTGTCCTTTTGTCCTCTTGTGTTGTGGTTGTATTTTGAGTCTTGTTTTATTACCAAGTCTTTTGTTTTAGTATGTTCAAGTTGTTTTCATTATGTTTCTTTTATTATCAAGTTGTAGTTTTTTCATTTTGTCTGGTCGATATTATTATCCGATTCATGAACCAATTCAAGTGCAAGTGTTCTTCAAAGATTATCATGTAAGTGTTATCCAGTCATCATATGCAAACACAGTACAAGATATTTGCAAGAAGAGATCATCCACAATAACACTTAAAACTAGCGAGTCCAACCCCGATCATTGTTTTGCAAAATAAAAAACAAAAGAGAAGTCTTTCAAAAAGAAAAGAGTCTATCTGAAGCCAGTGTTTAAACTACAAAGCAAATATAAAAAATAAAAATAAATAAACAAAAAGGGGGGGTTTGGTTGAAATTTTAGTTTATCTAAAATAAGAAGAAAAAAAAAAGAGAAAAGGTTTTTATTTATCTGAAAAATAATGAATAAAAAGGAAAAAAAGAGAAAGGGTTTTTATTTATCTGAAAAAAAAAATGAATAAAAAAAAAAGCATTTTATTTTTGTTCTATTTTGTTTTCGTTTCTTTGTCCCGATAGGTCGTAATTTATTTTGTGTATTACAGTCACAATTCAATTCAATTCAATTCAATCGCGTTGTCTTGCGCATCGCACTGTCTTGTGCAATTTCAAATTCAATCGTGCTATCTTGCGCATCAATTTCAAATTCAATCGCGCTATCTTGCGCATCACACTGTCTTGTGCATCTCAAATCAATCACGCTATTTTGAACATCGTACTACCTTATGCACTCCTGAGGTCTAGGAGACCTTAAATCCTCTAGAGGTGCAATTCCTTTAGTGTTTGTCATGCCCGAACGACTTCAGGTGGTCTGGTATAGCCACCTGCCTGTGTTTGCAATTAGTTCCTAGGAGACCAATTGCGACGGTAGAAACTAGAGTTCAAATGGCGATGCCTAGAATGCAAAGGTTTGGAATTTCTGAGACTAAAGTCTGGTTTAAATACCCAGGGGTGTATCCCCAGCTTAAAATCTGTATGGAAGCCCCATAGGTTGAGGTAGCGTGTATGCGCCTCAATTTTGGATACTGAACCAACCTAGTCTATCAACCTGTTAGAGAATAGGGAAAGTTGTGAATATGATCAAAAAAAATTAAAAATAAAAAATAAAAAAAGGCATCTGTGACTTCTACATGTAGAGATTACCCCTTGTCAGCAAGAAATCATTCTACCATACCTTCTTCCATTTGCGTGAGACGCGTTTGGACTTCGAATTTACTTTTACTCCTTTCACGTGAAACGTGTTAGGATGTGACATTTACTTGGTCAAAACCTTTCACCTCTCCTCTCGTGTAAGACGCATTTGGAAAGCATATTCCTCCTTTGGCGTAAGACGGGTTTGGAAAACATATTCCTCCTCTCGCGTAAGACGTGTTTGGAAAGCATCTTTCCTCCTCTCGCGTAAGATGCGTTTGGAAAGTATCTTCCTCCTCTCGCGTAAGACACATTTGGAAAGCATATTCCTCCTCTCACGTAAGACGCGTTTGGATCTCAAATACTCCTCTCGCGTGAGACGCGTTTGGATCTCAAGTTCACATACTCTTCTCGCGTAAGACACGTTTGGATCTCAAATACTCCTCTCGCGTAAGACGCGTTTGGATCTCAAGTTCACATACTCCTCTCGCGTAAGACACGTTTAGATCTCAAATACTCCTCTCGCGTAAGACGCGTTTGGATCTCAAGTTCACATACTCCTCTCGCGTAAGACGCGTTTGGATCTCAAGTTCACATACTCCTTTCACGTAAGACACGTTTGGATCTCAAATACTCCTCTCGCATAAGACGCGTTTGGATCTCAAATACTCCTCTCGCGTAAGACACGTTTAGATCTCAAGTTTACATACTCCTCTCGCGTAAAACGCATTTGGATCTCAAGTTCACTTACTCCTCTCGCGTACGACACGTTTGGATCTCAAGTTCACTTTCCTCTTCTCGTGTAAGATGTGTTTAGATCTCAAGTTCACTTTCCTCCTCTCGCGGACGAAGCGTTTGGATCTCACATTCACTACATTCAACATTTATGCTTTCATACAGTGTCACATCATCGTCTTGATTGCATTTCATTGCATGATCATAAGTTATGTTTTTGCATTTCATTACATGATCATAAGTTATGTTTTACATATCATTCTGCATCTTGCCCCTGAACTACACAGGTTTGATTCCTTGCAAATAGGATACATAGGCAACATTCTAGTTCAACCACTTGCATTTGCACATTTGTTTGTTTGCCCAAGTTTTACGGCCTTGTCAAAAGGGTCGTCTTCGGGCTTTGACATTCACTCACATTATGAAATGACTTCGAGCTCTATCAAAAAGGGACAACTGTAGACACTCCATTTTGACCGGCCCTATGACTTGGGCGCTTTCTTTTGATTACTCGATGATGACAACTAGAATGTGTTTCTCACAGAATCCTCGGTAAGAGAGATGGAATTTGAACTTTAATCCCAACCTTCACCATTATGGCCAAATTATTTTAAAATACTGCATATTTCATTAGTTTAGTATTTTTGTAATTTTTCTTAATTTTATGTGTTCGTTCATATTTTTGGTGTATTGTATATATATAAAAGAAAATAATAAAAAAAATTATTTTATTATATTATATTTTAATATTATTATATTAGATGATATAAATTATATATTATATATATTTTATTATATATATTATAAAATCATAATAATTATTACCGACATCAAACATCATGATTGTATATATATATTTATATTATTATATTATTATGTTTATTATATTATTATTATTATCTTATATTTTGCCTATATAAGGAAATCAAAGGCAATCAAGTTTGGGAGAGTCTGGGGAGAAAGAAAAAAAAAAGAAGGGAGAAGCCAAGCAGAGAAAAAAAGTATGGGGAGAAGGAGAAAAAAAATAGGGGAAGAGAAAGAGTCTGAAGAGAAAAAAAAAAGAGGAGGGAAAATAAAATATTTTCTTTGATATTTTTATTTCTATTTCATCAATACACCATTCAAAAAACAACCACTAAAGCTGTCATTTCAAATTTTGGATTGAGAATTGAGAACACATTCCACACACTTGAGAGTAATCAAAAGAAAGTTTGTGACTCAGAAAATTCATCATTTCCCCAAAAGTAACCTCCGACGGTGAATAGTACCTCCGGCTATTTAATTTTACTCACTTTCTGTAGCTTAATTTCAACACTATTATATGCTATTTAGGGGGCTGTTTAATTTATTTCAATGATTTATGTTTTAAATATCAAGTTTGTTTGTACTAACCAATTAATCAATTTCGCATAATCATCTCTGCAACCTCCCTCCATTCTTTGCTTATTTCGATTAAAAAGTAGTGAAAAATTAAGATTGTGGTTCAAATATAAGAAAGGAACTCTTTCATACTTAATGGCTTAATCTCTTCAAAGGTTCATTACCAAAAGTATATAACGCTCTATGCTTAATAGTTTAATCTCTTTGGAGATTCACTACCAAAGGCATAAAACGTTTTATGCTTAGGAGGTTCATTACCAAAGGTATAAAACGCTCTATGTTTAATGGTTTAATCTCTTTGGAGATTCATTACCAAAAGTATAAAATGTTTTATGCTTAAGAGGTTCATTACCAAAAGTATACAACGTTCTATGCTTACTGATTTAATCTCTTAGGGGATTTACTACCAAAAGCATAAAACGTTCTATACTTAACGGTTTAAATTCTTTGGAGGTTCACTATCCCAAATGTATACATGTTCTTATACTAAAGCACAATCTCTTATTTTTCATTTTTCTTTATTCATCAGTGTGTTACTTTTAAGGGACTAATTGACCCTTGGAAATCACCAAGGAAAATGTCATTATTACTTATTATCAAGTTTGGATTTCAAGTCATTATCACTCAAGTTTGAGTTTTTCTAAGTCATTATCACTCTTTTGAGTTTGACTAGTCCTTGTTGCACATCTTGAGTTTGACTTGGAATCCCTTGTCGCTTGTAAATAAGTTTGACTTTTCCTTTGTAATTTCCCCCGAAGAAAATTTTCTCGGGTTAAGTTGATGCTTGTTTCTCTTTATTGCATTTTTGGACTTAGTGGACGTAAATATCACTTTTGCACAAATAGGAGAAAAGATAAATAAATGGAAAGGTAATAAAAAAAGGCTAATAAAATTGGATGACAACCGACATAAAGAACTAATATGATTAATTGAATTCGGTCGGACGTTATACCGAGTTTATTGTGTCAAGGCTTGCCTTACATCAATTCTTGAAATAAATTAGACAGCCCCTTTCAATTATTCTTCATTCGGTTTTCTAATAATTATTTATTCGGACATTTGGACATTCAGACGCTCCTTCGCGAGGACAAATATGTAATAAGTTGTATGTCTTCCAACCCCCATTCTTTTTTCCTTTTATTTCACTGCTTATGATGGTTAGGTTAGGGACATCATATTTTCAAATTAGCATTTCCATGACTTGCATCCATTCGTTTTGCATGCATAAAAATTCGGCTCATCATATTATTCAAATGTCAAATTCAAACTCTTTGCTTGAATACATGCTCTATCACATGCCTTGAATTGACTCGCATGCCATATTAGTAGCCAAGCTTATTACTTGCATGTTCTATGTGTTGCATTAGCCATATCGCATTAATTAGGATCATGCATTTTTTCTAACTATTTGCTTTCTTTTGACTCGCCTTCGGACATAAGGTAAGTTTTTATGCTTTAGCATATTGCATAAGTGTGATTGCTGTCATATCAAACATACTACCATGAGACTAACTGATTATTTGATATACCTGTTTGAATGTCTGTGGATGAAGGCTAATCACTTGAATTGGGATACTTGGATTCATGTATATATGAGATCACCATTTTCAGTGATACATATTCAAAACATTTTTTTCAAAACAAACATGGAATCAAACGTTCCAACTTTTCGTGAAATTAGTCTATACTTGTATGTTACATATAGAACAAGAGCATATATTGTACATAAAAACCACATCATGATTAGTAGAGGCCGATCTTTGATCGAGTGAGTGGGGTGTTCAATTATTGACCTTCCCCTCTCATACCTAAGTTCCCGAACCAAGACACTTTGGTAACGACGGACTAATGGCCTTTGGCACGAGTCATGAGTTTCCTAAATTTCCCAAAATAAATATTTAGGTGGGGATTCTGATATCTGGCAAAGCGATCCATTTTTTGGCATTTGATTCAAACATCGATTTTCCAAAATAAATTGCCGGATTTGGACTCTTTTTGTGTTTTCACTGTTTCATATTGCACTTGTGAAATCAGAATCAGAACCAACACACAAGTGGAGTCCGAACTGTAAAGGCTATTCATTCTTCCGAAAAGGAGCACGAAAAGCCGAGCTACACAATGCTAGCAAGATACGAATAGACGTGTGCTTCACAACAGGTGAGAATACCTCATTGTAGTCTATTCGTTCCTTCTAGGCATAGCCTTTAGCTACCAATCTAGCTTTGAATCTGATGTTGTCTTTGCCTGGGTTGCCTTCTTTCTTGGTGTAAACCCACTTACACCCAATTGCTTTCTAGCCTTTTGGAAGTACCAACTCCCAAGTCTGGTTCTTGTGAAGTGACCCGATCTTTTCATCCATAGCCTCCTTCCATTTGACACTTTTTGGATTCTGCACAGCTTCTTTGAAAGTGCAAAGAATATTATCTTCAATGATTGGAAGCACATAGGCCACCATATCGATCATCTAACTGGGTTGCTTAGTAACTCTTTTTCCTTTTCTGATTGCAATGGGTTCTGATTGTTCTGGGGCCTCTGGATCTTCATTTTCATCTAAACTCTCTTTAGAATCTTCTTCAGAGCTGTCAAATGAAACTTCTTCAGGATTGTTTCTTGTCTAAGCAGTCTTCACTGGAGTCTCAAACTCCACCTGCACTAACTTCTTCAATGCTTCATCATTCTCTTGAGGATTTGCCTGCTTTAGCATTGTAGACTGATCAAAGGTAACGTCTTTTCTAGTGACAACTTTCTTTGATTCAGGGCACTAGAGTCTATATCCCTTGACACCATCACTGAAGCCCAAGAAGATAGCTTTCTTGGCTCTAGGATCCAGCTTAGATTCTGTAACATGAAAATAAGCTGGACATCCAAAGATACGTAGCTAATCATAATCAGTAGCTGGCACTCCTGACCATATCTCCATGGGAGTCTTTCCATCAAGTGCTGCAGTAGGTAGTCGGTTAACAAGATGACGAGCATAGTTCAATGCCTCGCCCCAAAATGCCTTGCTCAATCCTGAATGTGATGACATAC
The DNA here is from genome assembly GCA_025200525.1 of Camellia lanceoleosa. Taxonomy (NCBI): domain Eukaryota; kingdom Viridiplantae; phylum Streptophyta; class Magnoliopsida; order Ericales; family Theaceae; genus Camellia; species Camellia lanceoleosa. The sequence continues at coordinate 9,286,538 of CM045770.1, read as the reverse complement.
ACCGGACTTTCTCCACCAAAGTGCAACTCATGCGTTCTGCAACTCCATTTTGCTGTGGTGTTCCACTAACTGTGAAATGTCTCATTATCCCTTCATTCCGGCAAACCTCAAAGAAGGGATCTGATGTGTATTCGCCGCCATTGTTAGATCTAAGCTTCTTGATCTTCCTGCCTGTCTGGGTCTCAATCATTTTCTTCCATGTAAAAAAGATGTATAATATCTCATCTTTACGCTTCATTGTGTAATCCAAACTCTCCTTGAGAAATCATCAATGAATGACACAAAGTAGTGTTTACCTCCCAAAGAAGCATTCTTGGAAGGTCCCCAAACATCTGTGTGAACAAAGTCTAGAATCCCTTTGGTACGACAAATGGCAGTACCAAACTTGATTCTTGTTTGCTTGCCCAGTACACAATGCTCGCAGAACTCAAGCTTCCCTATTTTGGCGCCTTTCAACAGGCCTTGCTTTACCAACCCTTGTAAATCCTTTTCTCCAGTATGCCCTAAACGCATGTGCCAAAGTCTGGAAGTGTTTAATGCATTATCCTCTGAACTGGTGGAGACAGCCACTCTCCTTGTGACTGTAGAGCCATTTAGGAAATATAAATTTCCCTTTCGAGTACCCTTCATTGCAACAAATGCTCCTCTAACAACCTTGAGGACTCCACCTTCTACAGTTACTCTGTAACCTTTGGAATCTAAAACTCCCACTGAAATCAGATTTTTCGTCAAATCTGGTACATACGGAACATCTTCGAGAATTCTAATTGTTCTATCATGCATCTTCAGTCGAATTGTTCCAATCCCCTTTGTTCTGCAAGCTTGGTCGTTGCCCATCAGTACAACTCTTCCATCAAACTCTCGTAAGCTCGAGAACCACTGCTTGTTAGAACACACGTGGTAGGAACATTCGAAATCTAGAATACATTCATCAGACTGGCCAAGTGATGAAACTGTGAAGGTTGATCCTTCACCATTATCCCCATCTCGTGCAACGTTCATCTTTTCCTTTTTCTTGTCTTTATTGGGACAATCTTTTGCCCAATGCCCTTCTGGGGACAAGCAGCACACTTAACTTTTGCAAGACATCTTCTATCTAATGATCTCCCTCTAGATTTTGAGCAAGACTTTCCCCGCCCTGTATATCTTTTGTTATTCGTCCAGCCTCTGACTGTCAAAGCCTTGGATGCTGAGTCCCTGTTTGTAGACTTATCTTTTCTTCTGAACTCATTATTTTTCAAGGCGTTTGAAACATCAACATACTTGATCTTTTCTTTACCATACAGTAAAGTGGTGGTGAGATGGTCATATGTGTCAGGCAAGGAATTTAACAATAACAGTGCTTTATCTTCATCATCGATTTGAACATCCAGGTTTTTCAAATGGGCAAGAATTTTGTTGAAATCTTCATGTAAAGCCAATTCTCAATGTTCTTTGTCATGAACTTGTCTTTCAACGCCTTTCAAAGCTCCTTTGCAGTATCATATTCTGTGAAGGCATACTTCTCTTCTTTTGCAAGGCACAGTCAAATGGAACTGTAGGCCAAAAGATTCACTTTCTCCCATTCTATCTCGTCCAAGTCATCTGGACAAGCATATCTTAACTTCGCATCTCCACATACCAAAGTTGCTGCTTCCATCAAACTTTTCTACCTCGAACTTAACATGGGACACCGGGGTCCAATGCCTAGAGTTGCTTGTAGTCACTAGATTTGTAACGCCCTCAAAATAAACCCATTATATAAATATCACTGACATGCAGTATTTAAAAGAAAACAATATATTATCCCATTCATCAGAGTATTACTAAATAAAAGCATTACATGTAACATCAAAGTAAATGCCCTACGGGCTTACATCTTTCCAAGCCAACACTTGGACACAAAAATATGAGTTCTAACTCAATTACAAATTAAGCCCTTGGCTTGAATGTTTACATGCAATCTCAAATAAAATAGATAAACTAAAGACAAGTCTTCGAGTCCAAATCCTCCCAAGCTAAGTCCTTGGAGGCAGCTTATCACCTGAACCTGAAAATGATGTTCCCTTATAGGGTGAGCCACAGCCCAGTAGAAATATACTAAACCACATATAGGCATTGAATAAAGCAATAGCATTCAATAGATGGTTAACCAAGATACTCTACTAAATCAATAAACAGTCCGATGACACTAATGTCTAAGACTCGTTTCATTTTCCATTATTATCAATATGGCTCAGAACCTGGCCAAACATACAACAGTGAACTATATATCGTATTCACATTACTTCCAATATCAACAATACAAATGAGACTCAAGCTCATATCAAAACACTTCATACTTCCGTTTGATACACATTTTAGTGCTGTATCAACAATGTGTAAAAACAATTCAATATCAATAAGCACACATAATAGTGATGCTAATGGAGTCCATCCCCTATCTCCTCCAAACAAAATCCGGTTTAGAGGTCCATCCCCTATCTTCCCCTAAACCGTGGAGTACATCCCCTATCTCCTCCCACACAATATATGCAAATGCAATGCTCAATCAATATCGTATTTTACGTATAAATTCAATAGCCAACATAAATGACTTAACCAATGTAATTAGGTTAGGTTTTCCTAATCCACATGCAATATCTACAACAATCATAGTTATCCTCCACGATAGCCCAAAACAGTTATTTCTAAACAAGAAATAAATATATCAACAAATGTAAATTCAACATTCTCATAGGCAAGTATTTAAACTACCCAATTACATCATTAAATCACTAATTTCCCCAATTTCATGAATTTACCCAATTTCATAGTCTTCCCTAAATTAATTATACAAATTAATTTATTTTAACCCCTAAGGTTTCTACCAAAATTACCCGACTACCCCCAACATATCAAAATACTAAAACTTAGAACAAAACGTATAACAAGGAGTAGGAAATCCCTACCTCGAAGCAAAGAACTCGAATGGAGAAGATAGAGATGATGATCCAAAATCCAAAGTGCTCCAAACCAAGAATTGTTGATTAAAAGCGAAGCCCTCGACTCACTCTATCTTTTTAATAAAGGATCTAGGTTAGAAACTCACTCTAAGTAGATCAAACCTAAGAGAGAAGGTGTGTAAGGAGAGAGAGAAAACGGTTTTAGGGTTTTAGAATCAAGAGGGAGATGAAAAATGGTCCAGAAAGTCGGATCTCGCCCTTTTATAACAGTCGCCCCGCTCGAGCGGCTAAACCCCCGCTCGAGCGGCAGATGCACACTTTCAGCATTTTTCTGAGCTCCCGCTCGGCGTCCAACTCCCGCTCGGCGGAACACCTGAACTCCGCTCGGCGGCCAATCCCCCGCTCGAGCGTCCAACACAACACAGGAAATACTGAAAGGTTATATTCCCCGCTCGAACGGACAAGCAAAATTTTAGGCAACAGGGCTTGGTTCCTAAGCTGAACCAACCTGCTCCAAACACGCCCAACACATCCTAAAACTCAATCAAATAGACTTAAAGGATGACAACAACAAAGGAATCTACGGAACATAAGTCCGAATACAATAATCAAATGGGAAAAGACCGGGGTCGCTATAACCTCCCCCCCTTAAAAGAATTTCGTCCCCGAAATTAAGCATAAGTTTGTAAAAACAAGTTTTTTTTTTTTCAATTCCCAATGATATGTTATAACAATGATAAACAACTTGACCCAATATTGGTCACTTCATCTCTTATCAAGAGGCATCTCACAATATGTATATAAAACAACATATATTACAACCTGTAACAATATTATGCATCTTTCCTTTCAATCTCAACAGTTTCAATATCATATTCAATTTCATGATAGAACTCGAATTCAATATATTCAACATAATGAATGTTATACTAAACTTCCATTATAAGGCAAGTTTCAAGTTATTAACATTAAACCAAAACATTCTCAATGTTTTACAACTTAAGACATATATAGAAAAGCTCTTAAGTTCAACAATATTACAAAATCTAGATATAAGATTACATATCAATAAACATGTCCGGATATTTCTCACGGACTTCCAACTCACGTTCCCAAGTGGCTTCCTCCACCCCGTGATGTTTCCACAAAACCTTTACTAAAGGAATGGTCTTGCCTCGCAAAACTTGGTCCCGTCTATCCAAGACTCGAATTGGTCTCTTCTCATATGAGACATCCTCGTCAACCACTAAATCAGTCCAATCCAACACATGTGATGGATTCGGCTCATACTTCCGAAGGATACTCACATGAAACACGTCATGTACTCCGGACAACTGCGATGGCAAAGCTAAACAATAAGCAGCCTCGCCAATCCTCTCAAGGATCTCAAAAGGACCAATGAACCTAAGGGACAACTTTCCGCTCTTCCCAAACCTCATCAATCCCCGTCTAGGTGATATCTTCAGAAAGACATGATCACCCACCTCAAACATTAAAGGTCTCCTCCTACGGTCGGCATAAGATTTCTGACGACTCTGGGCTGTAACAAGTCTCTTACGGATAAGCTCAACTTTCTCCATCGTTTCCCCCACCAACTCCGGACCCAATAGAGGTGCATCACCCACCTCGGCCCAACAAACTGGAGATCTACACGGTCGGCCATACAAGGCCTCAAACGGTGCCATACCAATACTAGACTGGAAACTGTTGTTGTAGGCAAACTCTACCAAAGGCAAGTGCCTCTCCCACGACCCACTGAAATCAAGAACACAACCCCGAAGCATATCCTCAAGGATCTGAATAGTACGCTCGGACTGCCCGTCGACCGAGGATGATAAGCCGTGCTAAAGGTCAACTTAGTGCCTAAGGCACTCGCAAACTCTGCCACAACCTAGCAAGAAGCGGGGATCTCTACTCGAGACAATCGTCACTTTGGGACCCGTGCAACCTCACTATGTCCCGAATGTACAGTTCGCAAGATGATCTACCGAATCTCTCACGCCAAGATAGGAATGAAGTCGCCGACTTAGTCAACCGATCTACAACCACCCAAATAGCATCACTACCCCCGAGTCCTTGGAAGACCTACAACGAAGTCCATAGTGACATGCTCCCACTTCCACTCGGCAATAGGCAAGGGTTGCAACAAACCCGCTTGGCCCTCGATGTTCGCCTTCACTTGGCGACAAGTAAGGCACTTAGACACAAAAGTCGCCACATCTCTCTTCATACCCCTCCACCAAGCTGGCGCCCCAAATCCCGATACATCTTAGTACCTCCTGGATGCACCGCAAGGCGCGAATGATGAAACTCTCGGAGTACCTCCTCTCGGCAAGACTCCGGCACAAACAGACGGTCTCGGTATCTCACACTCATGTCGGGATACACCGTCAAACCCTTCTCAACCTTCCCACCGGAAATCTTCTCACGGAGGGATTCTACCTCATGGTCACCTCTCTGAGCCTCTAACACTCGAGTCACAAGTGTAGGCTGTGCAACAACAGAAAATAATACCGCAGTCTCAACTGATTCACCCAGAAGCAAATCGAACTCTCCAAATGCACCCAACATCTCCCACTCCCGGATGGCTATACTAGCAACGTCACTAATAGATTTCCTGCTAAGGGCATCGGCCACAACATTGGCCTTCCCCGGATGGTAATGTAACTCAAAGTCATAATCCTCCATAAACTCCATCCACCTCCTCTGCCTCAAATTCAAGTCTTTCTGTGTAAACAGATATTTCAGACTCTTATGATCCGAGAATACCTCGAACTTCTCACCATAAAGATAATGCCTCCAAATCTTCAAGGCAAATATCATAGCTGCTAACTCTAAATCATGCGTAGGGTAATTCTTCTCGTGAATTTTCAACTGACGTGAACCATAGGCAACCACTTTCCCTTCTTGCATTAACACACAACCCAGACCCTCTTGTGAGGCATCACAATAGACTGCATAACCCAACCCTCTCTCCGGAATAATCAATACTGGAGCGGTGGTCAGTCTAACTTTCAACTCCTGAAACGACTTTTCACAAGTCTCACTCCATACAAATTTAACTCCCTTCCGAGTCAATCTAGTCAAAGGCGAAGCTAACCTGGAGAAATCTTTCACAAACCGGCGATAATACCCAGCTAATCCCAGAAAACTACGGATCTCAAACACACTCTTAGGTCAGGCTTGCCTTGCTTGCCTCCGTCTTAGATGTATCAACTGACACCCCTTCCCTAGAAACGACATGGCCTAAGAATTTCACCTCTTCTAGCCAGAACTCACACTTCCCAAACTTAGCACAAAGCTTATGGGCTCTAAGTAACTCAAGCACCACTCTCAAGTGTTCCTTGTGCTCCTCTTCTGACGGTGAATAGATAAGAATGTCATCTACAAAAACGACTACAAAACGATCTAAGAATTCCCGGAAGATCCGGTTCATCAAATCCATAAACACAGCAGGTGCATTGGTGAGCCCAAATGGCATCACCAGAAACTCATAGTGGCCATACCGCGTACGGAATGCCGTCTTCGGAATATCCTCCTCCCTGACTCTCAACTGATGATAACCCGATCTTAGGTCTATCTTAGAGAAACAACGAGAACCCTTCAACTGGTCAAACAGATCATCTATACGAGGCATAGGGTACTTATTCTTAACCGTCACCCGATTCAACTTCTGGTAGTCTATACAAAGTCTTAAAGCACCACCTTTCTTTTTAACAAAAAGGACTGGCGCTCCCCACAGTGAAACACTAGGACGGATATAGCCCTTATCTAACAACTCCTGGAGCTGAATCTTCAATTCAACTAACTCGACTAGGGCAAAACGATAAGGTGCTATAGAAATTGGTGCCGTGCCGGGCACTAGGTCAATAGAGAACTCAATCTCTCGATGTGGTGGCAAACCAACAAGATCCTCGGGAAAGACGTCCGAGTACTCACAAACCACCCTTGGCAACACAATCTGAGTCTCATCAACCTCACTAATCGAAAGATTAGCAAGTAGACCACTAAGCTCACTCCGCCCTCGTGAAACGTACCCCGGTGGCAAAACACTACCAACCCGGTCCCCCAGAAAATGGAAACACTCTCCGCTAACGGCAAGTGACCCTCTGACGGTAGCAATCAATAACTGCCCGGTATGACGATAACCAGTCCATACCCAAGATAACATCAAAGCCCTTCATAGGCATAACTACAAAAGAAAATGGGATTCTATGATCATCGACCTCTATATCACAACCCCTAACACCTTGTTTCAAGATCAATTCACCCCCAAGAGGTGACACTACACAAATAGGAGACGCTAACTGTGCTAATTCCAACTCTAAAACAGATGCAAATGCAGCAGACACAAAGGAATGAGATGCACCCGTATCAATCAAAACATTAGCAACCGAGTTGCAAAACAAGAAGGTACCTCTCACAACCAATGGAGCGGTGCAGATCCTCACAGATAAAGATACACGCGCCCAGATGACCTCTGATCAACCTGCTCACCCCTAGGAGCATACGACTGCTGCACAGATTGGGACGATGAAGCCCCCTGATTGGCCCTCGAGGCCTGACCCGACTGAACTGGCTGCTGACCCTGAGTCTGCCTCAAACCTGATGCACTAGGTGTGCCTCCCAACTGCGGGCAATACCTCTTCATGTGCCCTGCCTGACCGCACTGAAAACAAGTGAGCGGCTGGCCTCTACCCTGACTCTGGCTCTGAGATCGAGCCGAAAAAGATGTTGTTCTCTACCCTCCTCCCCTCTGAGGACAAACTGGAGACTTGTGGCCCAGTTGGCCACACTTGTAACAAGTAATGTCTCCCTGGCTGCCTTTCCCCGAACGAGCACTCGGCACAGGAAAAGTGGATTTAGAAAAGCTACCCTGAGACTGCTGAGGTGTAAAACCTCTCTGCCTCTTGCCATCACCCTGGCCATCCTGACTCCTCTTGGAGCCTTTACGCCTTCCTCTTCTCTGCATCATAATCTCCGTATGGGTGCGGCATCAACAGACGCCCATAATCACGAACCATAGACCCAACAATTCTCAACTTGAGGCCGCTACCAATTTCTTCTCAAACTCAATGCAACGGCGTTCCTCGACGCCACCAACTCAGTGCAAACTGACAAACTAGTGAATCTTGACCTCAAACTCGCTTCTTTGAAGAACCTCGATTGTTTAAGCCGACAAATCGGTCTCTCGGCTTCTCCCGATCTTGGAGATAAGAACCTCTCTGGAAAGCATTCACAAAAGCCTCCCATGTAGCTCCTATGCGACCCTTGGTGAACTTCCACCATGACCAAGATCTCCTTCAATTTGGAGCGATGCCAAGGTCACTTTCAACCCCTCATCTTCGATGCCAAGCATCTCAAATGTCTTCGGGTTCTGCTCGAGCCATTCATACGCCTTAAGCGGCTCTTTAGGATCTCCTAAAAATTCGTCCGATTGGACGGAAGAACTCCCTCTTCGAAAAAGAAGGTCCAAAGATTCTGCAACAACAACTTGGGGTTTGACCCTCGAATCAATTGATTCCTGAATGCCCCGCTATCTCTAAGTGAAGCGCCCATAGCTGTTGGCCTCTTGGCTCGGCTACATTGGCACGACCAACACCCTCTGCCGCCGGAATCTCTGTACTCTGGAATCTCCTCCGCACAGCACTTCTCGCCTACTGCCTACCACGCCTACCGCGTCCTCGTCCTCATCCTGACATCCTAATACAAGAAACAATGACGTTAGCACATTAATAAATGTGCCGAAACTAAACATTCTCGTCCTAATGCGTTGGACAACAATAATTCATTCCACGTAAGCACATAATCACATAAGCACCTACGAATTTCATTCCCGGATAATGATAGTCCCAAAGTGTTACTATAGTTCCGGTTGGAAGCAACAGTGATCAAGTGCCTTTCCAACAAGACTACTAGAAACTCAAGGGTCCAATCAATATCCTAGAAACTACGTTCCATACCCACATAATCACATAAACATGTTATCAAATAAGCATACTACAGTACACTAAGTCTCTATCAAACGAGACGAACCCAATGTGATACTAATCACTTCCCACGTACCCAAAGTATTCAAACCCGGTACGCTCTGATACCAAGTTGTAACGCCCTCAAAATAAACCCATTATATAAATATCACTGACATGCAGTATTTAAAAGAAAACAATATATTATCCCATTCACCAGAGTATTACTAAATAAAAACATTACATGTAACATCAAAGTAAATGCCCTACGGGCTTACATCTTTCCAAGCCAACACTTGGACACAAAAATATGAGTTCTAACTCAATTACAAATTAAGCCCTTGGCTTGAATGTTTACATGCAATCTCAAATAAAATAGATAAACTAAAGACAAGTCTTCGAGTCCAAATCCTCCCAAGCTAAGTCCTTGGAGGCGACTTATCACTGAACACGAAAATGATGTTCCCTTATAGGGTGAGCCACAGCCCAGTAGAAATATACTAAACCACATATAGGCATTGAATAAAGCAATAGCATTCAATAGATGGTTAACCAAGATACTCTACTAAATCAATAAACAGTCCGATGACACTAATGTCTAAGACTCGTTTCATTTTCCATTATTATCAATATGGCTCAGAACCTGGCCAAACATACAACAGTGAACTATATATCGTATTCACATTACTTCCAATATCAACAATACAAATGAGACTCAAGCTCATATCAAAACACTTCATACTTCCGTTTGATACACATTTTAGTGCTGTATCAACAATGTGTAAAAACAATTCAATATCAATAAGCACACATAATAGTGATGCTAATGGAGTCCATCCCCTATCTCCTCCAAACAAAATCCGGTTTAGAGGTCCATCCCCTATCTTCCCCTAAACCGTGGAGTACATCCACTATCTCCTCCCACACAATATGCAAATGCAATGCTCAATCAATATACGTATTTTCTGTATAAATTCAATAGCCAACATAAATGACTTAACCAATGTAATTAGGTTCAGTTTTTCCTAATCCACATGCAATATCTACAACAATCATAGTTATCCTCCACCGATAGCCCAAAACAGTTATTTCTAAACAAGAAATAAATATATCAACAAATGTAAATTCAACATTCTCATAGGCAAGTATTTAAACTACCCAATTACATCATTAAATCACTAATTTCCCCAATTTCATGAATTTACCCAATTTCATAGTCTTCCCTAAATTAATTATACAAATTAATTTATTTTAACCCCTAGGGTTTCTACCAAAATTACCCAACTACCCCCAACATATCAAAATACTAAAACTTAGAACAAAACGTATAACATGGAGTAGGAAATCCCTACCTCGAAGCAAAGAACTCGAATGGAGAAGATAGAGATGATGATCCAAAATCCAAAGTGCTCCAAACCAAGAATTGTTCAGATTAAAACGAAGCCCTCGACTCACTCTATCTTTTTAATAAAGGATCTAGGTTAGAAACTCACTCTAAGTAGATCAAACCTAAGAGAGAAGGTGTGTAAGGAGAGAGAGAAAACGGTTTTAGGGTTTTAGAATCAAGAGGGAGATGAAAAATGGTCTAGAAAGTCAGATCTCGCCCTTATTATAATTGATCGCCCCGCTCGGCGCTAAACCCTTCGGCGGCGGATGCACACTCTCGGCATTTTAAGATCTGAGCTCCCGCTCGGCGTCAACTCCGCTCGAGCGGAACACCTGAACTCGCTCGGCGGCCAATCCCTTTCGGCGTCCAACACAACACAGGAAATACTGAAAGGTTATATTCCCCGCTCGAGCGGACAAGCAAAATTTTGGGCAACAGGGCTTGGTTCCTAAGCTGAACCAACCTGCTCCAAACACGCCCAACACATCTTAAAACTCAATCAAATAGACTTAACGGATGACAACAATAAAGGAATCTACGGAACATAAGTCCGAATACAATAATCAAATGGGAAAAGACCGGGGTCGCTATAAGATTACTTGTGAAATTGGTTGATCTCGTCTCTGTAGATTCTGCCGTTGAGACTGCTCAATAATCTCCACCACAAACAATAACAGACGCTTGAAATGCCCGGAACACGGCAAATTCTAAGCTCTCGAAAACTTCACAAAAAATTCAGGTCCAAATCTCAAAAAACAGAATCCGCGGTTGTGTCCGGAATGGTTGATTTAGCTAGGAAAGCACTCTCTCCACCTCTTCAAGGACCTCAATGAAATTTTTTCAAATCCAGGGACCAAATTACAATTTTTCAAAACTCTAGGGACCTTATTGCAATTAATAAAAGTTACAGGGGCTAAATTATAATTTTAGCAAGATCAGGGGCTGAAATACAATTTACCAAACTTTCAGGGGGCTCCTTACAATTTCAGAAAGTTTGGTTAGTTGGGATTGATGACGTAGCAGATGTGCTAATGTGGCGCTGACATGTCTCGACACGTGGCAGTGACTTGGCAGTGCTGAGTGGAACGCTGACGTGGCAAGTGTGCTGATGTGTCAATGACGTGGTAGTTGAGCTGGCAGTGACGTGTCAGTGATGTGTCTTGACACTTGGCAGTGCTAAATGGGACGCTGACGTGGGGGGTGTGCTGATGTGTCAATGCCATAGCAGTTGAGCTGGTTGACACCTGGCGCTATTGTGGCGTAACGTGGCGACGACGTGACAGCTTCCAAAAATAAATTGGAAATTTGTTTAGGGAGGGTTTTGAACACTTGACCTCAATGCTTCAAATCAAAGGTTCTAACCACTCTGCCAAGTATGAACTTCCACTATTTTAGTGCACAAGAGAATACTTAAAGCCTTTAGAACAGGTTGACTTCTTCAACCTTTGCTTCTTCGCCGGACTGAACTTTCCGACAAGTCTCCGGCAGAACTTTGGCAAGCGCGTGAGGGTGCGTGAGATATCCTCGTGGGTTGGTCTTTCTGGGTCTGAACTCTTCTCATCGAGGCGGTCGTTGTGGTATGCTGAAAACTCAATTTCAACAACTTCGAAATTTTCAGTTTACAGAAAAAACACTCTGTTTTTCACACAATAATGCTCTGATACCAATTTGTTGTACCTAGGAGGGAGAAAACAATCACACACAAGCAAGAACACACAAAGATTTATGTAGTTCGGCAAATCGCCTACGTCCACGGGCAGCGGATTTTACTATATTTGGAATAAAGTATTACACACTCTGTTTTTCTCTCTCTATGCTCTGTATTCTCTCTTTAACTCACCACACAAAACTCCTCTCATTCATTACCCATTTATAGATCAATGGAAGAGACAAGCTGCCAACTTCATTTATGGCAACAACTATCATTTATGGTAACCATCAATCGGCATTTATAATAGCCATCAATTAGCAGCCATCATTGAAAATCTGAGCCAATCTTTAACATGGTACAGAGCATGCTCTCTAAGCTCAACAATGCTTCACCACTTGTTGGTTTTGATCTCTATATTTGTATATAAGCGGCTTTGTTCTAATACTCACAACTATGTCAAAATGGCTCAATCTATTTAAAATGGTTTAAATCTATTCAAAAATGGTTTAGATGTGAGTTAGATCTGTTTCAATTTTTTTTTAATTTATGTTTATTATATATATATATTTTTTGTAGTTGTAATTGTTGTTATTCTTCTTGTTGTTGTTGTGGTGGTGGTTAATGATGAAACAGATTAAAGCACATTAAATTAATATTTTTTTTTTTTTGAAAAGAAGATAATGATGATGAGAGATATAGAGAGAAAGATTTGTGGTGTGATTGTTGTTGTAGTGGATAGAAAACAAGTTTGGGAAAATTTAACAGATAAATCAACCCTTGTGTTTTTTAAATAGATAGAGAAAGAATTCACAAATATTAAACAGATAGAGAGAAATGCAGATAGATTTTAAACAGATAGAGAGAAATCCAATTCTGAACATGTAGGGAAAAAATTAACAGCTAGGAAAAAATTTTAAACAAATAGAAAAAAAATTGAATAGATAGACAAAAAAATTTGAATAACTAATCAATAAAAAGGTAATAGATAAATTAAGAGGTAAAAATGAAAATAAAATGTCCTTCAAAACAAATAAAATGATTTCTCAACAAACTATTTCACAAAAGTAGACCTCTTACTAATAAAAAAATATCCATTAGACCTATTATTGTATACCTTTCTTAGATTAGATTTATCACTAATTTTTTCTAAATAAAATACATGTTGAGTCAACCAATTCAATCCCGCCACATAGCTCAAAAAAATGAAATTTTATTTTTTTTTCCTTCCCTTTTCTTCTTCCTCTTCTTCCCTCCCTCTCTCTTTTTCCTTCATCTTCTCTCTCTATTCTTTCCAGCAGTTCTGAATTTTTTTGTTTTTCCTTCCCCCCTCTCTTCTTCCCCTTCTTCCTTCTCCCTCTATTTTCCCTTCCTCTTCTTCCTCTATTAAAAATCAAAACTCATAATCAAAATCAAAATCAAATTCAAAATTAAAACCAAACCCACAGAATCAAAATCAAAATCAAGACAACAATATTAGTAGGTTGGGTTGTGGTTCAGCCGAAGATCATGGTTCAATTGAAGATCCACAGCCGAAGTTCAAGCTTTGGCCTCTTCATCCATGGCGGTGGGTTGGGTTGTGGTTCAACTGAAAATCAAGCTTCGGCTTCTCCTCTCTTCCTCCTTCTCTCGCCTCTTTGTTTCTCTCTCTTTCTCTCAAACCTGTTTCGAAGAAGAAGGAAAAAGAAAAAAAAAATGCTAAAACGACGTCACTTTGGCACTCAGGACATTCGAGCCATTCCAATTTCGAGCTACCATACATTTCTCCAACCAATTGGGGTGGTGGTGCAATTGGCTAGCTTGTAAGTCTCATAGCTATTCTGAGGTCAAAAGTCGAATAGAGCCTCTTTTACCCCCCCAAATGTTTTTTATTATTGTCATTGTTATTAGCTTTATTCTTATCGTCATTAGCTTATTTCTAAATAAATAAATAAATAAATATTCTTTTTATAATGAAAGACATTATCATCCTATTAAATATTTATTTTTATCATTCTTGTCATTGTCATTAGCTTTATTTTTGTCGTCATTAGCTTATTGCTTAATAAAAAATAATTTTTTTTTTTTTTTAATAACAAATGACATTATCATCCTATTAAATTTTTATTTTTATTTTTCTTATCATTTTCATTAGCTTTATTCTTGTCGTCATTAGCTTATAGCTTAATAAAAAATAAATAATTTTTTTTTATAACGAATGACATTATCATCCTATTAAATATTTATTTTTCTTATTCTTATCATTATCATTAGCTTTATTCTTGTCATTGTCATTAGCTTATTGCTTAATAAAAAAATAAATATCTTTTATTTTTTATTTTTATAACAAATGACATTATCATCCTATTAAATATTTATTTTTATTATTTTTACAAAGGTTAAGAAAGAAATATTTTACTTCATTTTGTTTTAATGAATTAAATGCAGTATAATAATTACACTTGTTTGGAATTTTTTTTTTTTAAAGCTTTTTACTTCTTTTTTTTTTATTTATAGGAAAATTGCAATTCACTAGTAAGACCAAAAACAACTTGCAATATCATGAAAAAGTTTATGACTTCAATTATTAAAGTTCATAAACTTTCACTCATTTGCAATTTACTTTGAAAACTTACAGTGAATTACAATTTTTCTTTTTCTTTTTATTTATCTTCCTAGCCTTTAGTTTTGACATTTTGTAAAGACCCAAAAGCCCACTCTAAAAAGTCTATTAATTGAACAGATGCTTATGAACAAAAATAGAAAACAAAAAAAACAAAAAAAAAAATCCTAAAGGATTTGGTTTATATCAAGGGTGGATGTAATTATTATTTATTTATTTATTTATTGAACCAAGTTATAGATGTATTGTATGTCCACATCGACCCACCCAATCTCACTATAAAATAACACTTTTATACAAATATTGAAATAATACCTTTCAAATAATAATAATAAAAATATTATATTGTTTTTATTATAATATTTCATCCAGTTTTCGTTTATATTATAAAAATAACATATCTAGTAGTATAATACATATACTCATTAGTGGACAAAAGTCTTAACTTTAATATTATTTGTCTCCAATTTGCAATCGGATTTGAGAGTATTGTTGGGCTTATGGGATCCATCACGGGTCTAATTTTGATAATTTGAATTGTCAATGTGTAGAGCTCGTCGAAGATTTTATTCCTGCAAAAAATCACATTAATCGGATATCGATAGCCACCTGATTATATTATAATTTTATCAATGGTAAATATGATTTTAAAAATAAATTATTAACAAAATTGTGTTCTGATCAAGTAGTTATCAATATCTGATTAACTTGATTTTTTACATGAATGAAGTACTCGACCAAATTTACATATTAAACAATTCAAATCATCAAAGTTGAATCCATGATAGATCCCTCAAGTGTAAACAGTATCATCCAATCTACAAAGTTGACTAGAAACGACATGTATCCATCATTTATGTCATAATAGATAGAACTTTTTTTTTATACAAAGATTGTAAAGAATTGACTTTGTAAAGATATCTCTAACCGTTTACTAAATATTTCATTAAATTTGGATAAAAAAATACAAATTCCTCTATTTGATATCAGTCACTCCAATGGTAAATTTGTAACTGTCATCAAAATACAGGTTGTCTAGGGGGACGACCGGCAAGAGCAAACGGAAAAAAAAAAAAAAAAAAAAAAAAAATCACTAACCTATTATTGATAGTCCACACCATTGCTCTGTTTTGGAAATTGTTCGATTAACCAAAAACCATCATAACATACGAACAAAAAAAAACAAAATATGATTCCCATCCAAAAAAACAAAAAACAATGTAGCTCTGTTCTGTAACTAAAACCCATTTTTCAAAATAGCAAAAAACCTTTTGTCTTTCTCTCCCCTCTCAATCTTGATTTCCATCTCTATGTTTCTATACTGTTCTCCACACACATATATATACATACATATTTTGTCAATTTCTATGAGATTTTGTTGATGGGACTTTAAATGAGTTCTGTTGAAAGTGGCTTTTTGTTGAAGAGAGATCAAACTCTGCTTTGCTCTTCTTCATCATCAACGAGCAGGAATGAGAGAAAGCCATTTGGTCAAAGACCCAGATTGAGATTCGTTAGGCTGTTCTTGTTCAAGAAGATTGATTATCTTCAATAGATTTGCACAGTTGCTATGTTCTTCTTTCTTGTTCTCTTTCAGATGTTCTTGCCTGGTTCAATGATTTAAAAACCGAAGAATTCATGGCGAGGAGGAGAGGAATTAGCTTTTGGGGATTTGATGTTATGGAAGGAGATTGGTGGGTTAGATTTTGGGGAAGATATTAGAGTTTGAACCATCAAAGCTTTTGGCTAAATTTCAAAAAGAGTCCAATGAGGTCAAGTAACAAGATGACCAAGGGGACAACTGGCCGATCATCTTGTGTGTATCATCGGCAACGGTCCTATACAGTGTTTTGGTGAAAGGTGTCCAAATTTTCAGTTTGACAAAATATTTGTTATTTTCTCAATTTGATACAGATTTGATGAAACCATTAGAGTAAAAAAAAAAAAAATACTTTTTCACCAAATTTGAATGTGATGATGGATTTGGTGTATCGTTGGAGATGGCCTAAGCCCACGAATGATTACGAAATAAGTGATTGTTTTGAAAAGTTGGTTAAAAATAAATTTTTTAATTTTTTAAAACTTTTTTTGAAAAAAATGTATAAAAAATAGAGAGATGATATGACCTAAAGTAGGTTAAATGCTAAAATTTGACTTTCAACCATGTTCCAAATTAGTTAGAACAACAATTTTAATGGCATTTCAATAGAGCTATTAATCATTCCCATCTAAAAATTAAATAAAAATAAAACTATTATGCATCATTGAACATCTAAAAGTCGTTGGAGTCATTTATAAATTAAATTTTGTATGATATCAACAAATATTTGAATTATAACTTTTAATAAAAAAAAAAAAAAATCCCTTCTATATTTTTATGTAAGTTTCACTTTCACTGGATAAAATTTCAAGAAAATTCAAGTGCAATAAAATTTTCACAAAATAAATAGATTTCACATGTAAACTCCAATTATATGAATCTCTCACTTTTGACAATTCTCTATTTTGTTGAACGGAAAATACTATGGTGCACACTCTTTATAAAGTGTACATCTTATAACCAAAAAGAAAATGTCATATTTTTTTAAGTCATAATTAAAAAAAAATGTCATAACTATATACAATATGAAGTCATATACAATATTAAAGAATTCATGAGTCATAATTAATTAATATTATAACTAAAGAAAAAAATTAATCATAGCTAAAAATGAAAATGATATAATTAAAACAAATAAAAGAACAAAAAAAATAATTATTTTGGTAAATAGGAATAAACCATTAAAAAACTACCCCAACTAACCATCATTCCCGCCCCCAGATGATTTTTAAAAATTCGTTGACTGTACATATAATATATATATGTATCCAAATCTCACCTGTACAAATCCCTAGTCTTTTCTATCTCACCACCAAAACCCTAGCTCGAATTTGTCTAAAAAATGGTGGATCAGATCGAGTTCAGTCGAACCTCTCTTCTCATTCCCTATCAGCTTCAGGCGAAGAGGAAGGGCTCCGGAGTGAGGACCTGGTTCGTCGTCTTAAAATTGGGGAACTCTCAAATCGAAGAGCTTGGGAAGCAAGAGATCATGCGGAGGAGTGGAGTTCAGGCTCAGGATTTGAGGGTTGTTGAACCAGAGCTCTCGAACCCCTCTGCCATTCTCCGAAGAGAGAGGGCTATCGTTGTGAATTTGGAACATATTAAAGCGATTGTAACTGCGAATGAAGTTCTGGTACCAAACCCTAAAGACCCTTTTATGGTTTCATTTGTTCGCGATCTCGAATTCAAGCTCTCTGATTTTGGTGTAAGTACTTTTCTTCATTTCTATCATGAAGTTAATTTGATTTTGATGTGATTAGTGTGATCATTCTTCTTATGATTTATTTTAGTGGGTTGATCTGTCAATATGTTGGGTGAAATAAAATTAGTGTAATTTTGTTTTTGGAATTTTGAGTCAATAACACAACATGAAAAAAAATTGAGCAAGCTGAGAAAAAACTTTTTACACTTTTTTACAGAATAAAAAATTAAGACATTCTGTTTTTTGAATATAATTAGGGACCACTACTTGGTGAAATTGTTAAAAATTCAAGCTTATAACCGTGAGAATGTGGGTTTTAGTGCAATGAACTACGACTTTGTGTAAATAAGGAGAAAAGTTAGATCCATACCAATCCACCCAATCTGGAATCCTTGACTAATGTAGACCAACACTGGGTAATGGCTATTTCCATTTTCCTTATTATTGTATATATATTTTGTAATATAATTGCAAAACAAGTGATTTTTTTGGGTGATCCAATTATAATAGTTAATAAACATAAGTGGACAGATGATAGTTAGAAACCCAAATTGTTGGTTAATTAATTTTCTTTCCTAAATATTGCTAAGTAGAGAATAATTTATATATTGTTAGAAAAAAGAAACGTTAGCATCATGACACCACCTAACGATTGATATAATTTAAAAAGAGGTGTATGATTGATTGTGTTGCTGTGTGAAGGCCACTATGGGAAGCGATAAAGCTATGAAACAATCAACCTCTAATACGCCACTGGAGGCAAGTGATAGTAGTCCTAGATCACCAGATGAAGGGTCAAATAGGGGGAACTCAAAGCCATTGCCATTTGAGTTCAGAGCTTTTGAGATTTGCCTAGAATCTGTCTGCAGGAGCCTTGAATCTGAGGTATGAATATTAATATATATATATATATGTCCTAATGCTTTTGCTTTGTATTTCTACTTCTTCACTTGAGCTGTGATATCAAAACTAGCATATCAATTTTAGGGAAATTGACAGTTTTGATCAAGCTTTCATTGGGTAAGAAACTGCATTTACATTATGTCTTGTATTTTCAAAATGGGATTTCTCACCTATTTCAAATAACAAAATCAATGGACGTGATGGTAGTTTATTGTACTTTTTATTTATGTTTTTCTTTATATTTTCTGTGTACATCATGAAATATATAAGCACCCTATTTTTTGGGTATCTTAGACGTATTTATGACACCATTAACCACCCCATAATCTTGCAGCCACATCCTCAGATCTTTAAACCATAATTTGGCATCACACAACTTTTTAGGTCTTCTACACCTTTCACGTGTTCAATTTATCCATCAAAAAGCAAGTTAATATGCCCTTTATGGGAAAAGCTGAATTTGCCAATTAGTTTAGCTGGCCAAGTCAATTAACAGAATTAAGAAAGATGGAGAATTATAATTTCACTAGAAAAATCCAAATAGCTTCTTCTACCTGTTTGGTACCCAAAAAAAAAAAAAGCCTTTGACACTTTCCCCTATTCACTCTTAAACTTGTGCTAACATCCTTCAATCAGCACTAGTACTGGTGTTTCTTGAACTTTTCCAGCCTGTCGTTCTTGTCTGTATCTTATCAACAGATAGAACTATAGATTTAAAATCTTTCAAACAATGTAAATCATGCATCAAATGCTATGAATCAATCTTCTTGTTGGTTGTGGACCTTTTACTGAGATACCGTTGAAGCATGTATGGTCTTTGAAAGCATTCACCTTTTTCCTTTTTCTTTTTTCACAAATTAGGTTTCACTGGAAGTTGAGTTTTCAGTTTTTAGTTAATGCTTAACTATGTCATCAAAGTGGTCTAATTTCAGTTTCTTTAGAGATGTAATTTTTACAAATCCATGTTGGTATATTTATCCAGACTTCCACATTAGAAGAAGAGGCATACCCGGCTTTAAATGAGTTATCAACTAAAACCAGTATGCATAATCTCAAACACGTGAGAGTCATAAAAGGTCGTTTGGTTGCTCTGTCTGGGCGTGTGCAGAAGGTATAGTATTATCTCATTGACTTCTTTAATACTCATCACTTTTTAGTTTCGTTAATTGTTTTCCATTGCATCATATTAATTCTTGATAAGGGACTTTTCTTTTCTTTTTCCTTTTTCTATATAAAAAAAAAAAAAAAATTCTTGTTCAGAAAAGTAGCTGATTGATTTAGAATAATGATATTATGCCATATATTTTATAGGTGAGGGATGAATTTGAACATCTACTGGATGACGACTTAGATATGGTTCGAATGTACTTGACTGATAAGCTTGCCACCTTGCAATCTGAAGGTTTAGAAGATGAACTAGGGAATGATGCAAATGCATTTAAATCGGGCAATGATAGGTAAATTAATTTCCATTTAGATTCTTGTAATATCTTTGCATGTGGAATAATTGAGAAGTTTTCTTTATTATACAGAGATCATCAAGACATTATTGCAAAACTACATTGTCAATGTTGGTTTTGCAGCAACACTAACTGAGTAACTTCCCGATAAATCTCATAGTCTAATTTTTCAATGTTGATTTAGGTTTGATCTTGTTTTCCCGATAAATCTCATAGTCTAATTTGAACCCTGTCTAGGTATTGATTTTACCTTCACCTATAACTATTAAGGCATTAATAAACAAAGAAGTTCTTATTTTTCAATAAATTTTAACTCAATGTGCTTCATCATGCTTCTTGGTTTTCAATTTTCAGTGATGAGGACGTGAGCAGCAAAAGCAGGACTATAGATGTAAGTGATCTCAAACCAAATGTTGAAGAGTTGGAAATGCTATTGGGAGCCTACTTTGTGCAAATAGAAGGAATATTAAACAAACTATCAACGGTATGCTAAACTTCTCTTTGTTTTTACCTTTTAGATATTGCTACCCCACTTCTAATCCCTAAAGTAGATTTGTTTGGTTATTTGGAAACTTTAGAGGAAAAAGAAGAGTTAGGAGGGATGAAAAGCACAACAGAGCAGAGGGTACTCTCTTTGTCTGTCTGTTTGGTTGAGCAGAAAGTGTTACTTTGTTTCACCAAAATATTTTTACTTATCAGCGAAAGGGTGTTTATTTGAAGGGGGGGAAATGTGAGTAAAATGTTTCCCTTTTTCCCTTCTTCCTCTTCACACATTTTGGGATGATTGATTTTGATGAAGTTTTTCTTTCCCTACCCCTTTCTTTCCTGCCAATGAAGGAAACTGTTTCCATCCTCCCATCTACTTTCCCCACTTTCTTTTTCCCAATCCTCCCAGGGGAATGATAAGTGTTCCACATGTGGGTTCCACCGTTCTTCTGTGATTAGTTCTATGAAAAATTTATGTGCATATAACACAGCTGATCTTCCCTTCAATGACGTGTATACCAAAATTACAATGATGTTATATGGCTTTAGCATGCTATATGAAAATATAATGACAACTCCTTTTAACTATACAAAATCAAGGAACATGTCAATATTTGTAGTTGGTTAAATTCTCTATCACGCAGTCCTATATCTCATGTCATGTGTCTTTGATTTCTTTGTACTCCATCCAAAAAAAAAATTTCTTTTTAAAATTTTCAGCAATGAAGAAAAGAGTGAAAAAATAATAATAATAATAAAGAAGAAAATGAGCCAGCGTTTCTTGTGAATCTGTCAAGATCATTCTAATGCTGTAATTCTTCTTGTTTGGTTTTTAAAGCTGCGCGAATACATCCACAACATAGAGGACTACATCAACATCGTATTGGATGACAAACAGAATCAGCTCCTGCGAATGGCCATAATTATTTCTACAGCAACTCTGATGATGCACTCAGGGATCGTGGCTTCAGGTTACTTTGGCATGAACATTGACATTTCTATCACTGATTCCGCAACCCTTGGACAGTGGTCTGCGATTGTTGGAGCTATAACTGTTTTTCCAATTATTTTATTTGCCATAGCCATCTTGCTATTCAAGTGGTTAAAGCTTCTTGGCTGAGGACTAACTAACTTCTCACGAGAGGTCAGATACAACAATATTTGCTACAAATATATCATTATCTATCTCCAAATCAGATGCAATTAAAAAATCTTTGGATCTTGTGTATCATATAAGAGGGTATGTTTAATGACATATGGGAAGTCTATGGTGTGTTTTGAATTTTTTTTTCCTTCTCTGTACTGAGGTTATGTATGTAAAAGGATATCACACCCATAACTAAAATATATAATTATATTGTGTATTCTTTTGAGCTTTTCCTTCAGGTTCATATATACAACAGCAGTTATGTATCTTTGAGCTTTTTTCCAGATCTGTTGATTTGTAAAAAGAAAAAATAGAAACCCAATTACTTAATGTTTGACCCCATAGGGCCATTTTCTAGGTGTACTGAGCTTGAAATTGTTGGAAATTTTGGTTTTGTAGGCTTATTTTGGGCAGTCTTTGAGCCCAAATTTAAGTAGGGCCCACACGTAGTTTGAGGGGGGTCCAAGTGGTGACATGTTTCTTACCGCATGGCAAGTCACAAGGTGAAGACGGATCATCAAGACTGTTTATGAGTGAATGAAAAGTTGACGTCATTTTTAATTTCGTGAAATAGGAAGTTGAAGAGTCAAATGTCGGTTACCTTGTTTTGGATGTTCCACATAGAAACAATAAGAGAGCTTATATAAGTATATAAGCTTTAGATTGACATACTTGGGATGGATCCCAAGGGGCACCCCAAGTTTTGTAAGGAGGAGTTATTGACAAAATGAGTTTGACCCAAATCCACCACACGTGCGCCGCAGTCGGTCCAGCTGGACCGGGCACGGGTGCATGTTGTGGGTTGGGTTGGGTCCTAGCTTTAATTTGAATTTTTTCAAAAATTATTGGAGGAAATTTGAAATCCTAATGGATTAATTCAAATGTTTACACCAAAATTCGAATTTGAATTTTTTTGCTTCCCAGAATAGTGCCTCTCCGGTTGCCTTTCTTCATTTTCCGACGGTACTAGGTTTCACACCTGTTCGAAAGGTTTTCTGCCCTTCCGAACAGAAACCTCTTGGCTTATAAATACAAGATCCTCCAGCAGATTCAATTCATTCCATTTTTCCTTTCCTGTTTTCCTTCTATGCTGCATTTATTCTTCATACTAATTCGTAGAGTTTTAAGAGAGTTTCAGAATTCAGGTTTTGGTTAGCCAGAACAGATTGTTTGTAGTGCTACTACAATCTGTGTGAGTGATCAATGAATCCTGGAAAATAGACGTCGATAATCCGTTAACACCTGTGCGGCGACGAATCTGTATTAAGATTGTTAGAACAATTTTCTGTATTTGGAATTTTAATGGCTACTGAAATTGCTCAAACCTTTAACCCGACCGGTGTTGCAACTGCCTCAATCCCTCCTGCTGTTGTGATAGTCCCGGTAAATCACAGGGAAAAGCCAGAAAAGTTCCTAGGAACTGACTTTAAAAGATGGCAGCAAAAAATGTTGTTCTATCTTATGACATTAAATCTGGCATGTTTCCTTCGTGAAGATGTTCCTGTTTTAAAAGATGATGAAACCAACTAACAAGTGGTTGCTGTAGTCGATGCTTGGAAGCATGCGGATTTCCTTTGCCGCAACTATATCTTGAATGGGCTTGATAATACATTGTACAACATTTATAGCCTTATCAAGACAGTAAAGGAATTATGGGAGTTGTTAGAGAAAAAATACGAAACAAAAAATGTTGGCTCGAAGAAATTCGTGGTGGGCAAATTTCTAAATTTTGTAATGGTTGATTCAAACACTGTGATCAGACAAGTTCAGGGTTTTTAACTCATTCTACATGACATCCATGCTGAAGGCATGTCACTAAACGAGTCCTTTCAAGTTGTTGCCCTAATTGAAAAGTTACCACAAGGTTGGAAGGAATTCAAGAATTATTTCAAACACAAGTGCAAAGAAATGACTTTTAGAGGAATTGATTATGCATTTGAGGATTGAGGAAGA
This sequence comes from Camellia lanceoleosa, assembly GCA_025200525.1. NCBI lineage: Eukaryota > Viridiplantae > Streptophyta > Magnoliopsida > Ericales > Theaceae > Camellia > Camellia lanceoleosa. The sequence goes on along the minus strand of CM045770.1, from coordinate 9,262,757 downwards.
CAACCAAACGTGTGAGAAGAAGGTTGGAAAGGATCCTATGGAGTCAAAGCTAATGTAGTGGAACATGCACCAAAAGCAAAGAAACATAAATTTACTGGAGAAAGTTCCTCACAAGGCTCTGAGGGAGGGGAAACCAAGAAATTCAAGTTTAACGGCAAATGCTACATTTGTGACAAAGGACACTGGCCAAAGATTGTCGTAGCAAGCTCAAAGGTAAATGAAGTTCAAGTAAGAAACCTGCTCAAGCCAATGTCACCGAAGTGGACCGAATCTCCAATGGTATTGAAGACATAAACCTTTCAATCATTGTGTCTAAAATCAACCTTGATAGAAATCTCAAAGAATAGTGGGTGGACACTAGTGCTACTCGTCACATTTGTGCTGACAAAACGATATTCTCTTTCTATTCTATAGTGGACAATGGAGAACAACTGTTCATGGGTAACTCCTCGACGTCTAAAGTCGAAGGACAAGGAAAGGTTATTCTGAAAATGACATCTGGAAACGAACAATGTGCTGCATGTACTGGTCATTCGCAAGGATCTTGTTTCTGGATCTTTGTTGAGCAAGAATAGGTTTAGGCTAGTTTTTTAGAGTAACAAATTTGTACTTACCAAAAACGGGATGTATGTAGAAAAATGTTACATAAATGATGACATTTTCAAAATGAATGTAGTGACTATTGTATCTTTTATGATTAATAAAAATACATCTCCTTCTTACTTGCTTGAGCCTTCAAATTTATGGCATGGTAGACTAAGACATATTAATTATGGATCTTTGTGTAGATTAATTAATATGGAATATTTACCTAAATTTGAAATTGATCCAAATCATAAGTGTGAAATTTGTATTAAGGAAAAATTAACTAAAACTCATTTTCATTCAATTGAAAGAAGTACTGAACCATTTGAATTAATTCATAATAATATTTGTGATTTTAAATCAATTCAAACTACAAGTGGGAAAAAATATTTTATCACTTTCATAAATGACTATACTAGATATAGTTATGTTTATTTAATTCGAACCAAAGATGGAACTTTAGAAACTTTCATTTAATACAAAAATGAAGTTGAAAATCAACTTGGTAAGAAAATTAAAATTCTAAAAAGTGATAGAGGTGGTGAATATGAATCACCTTTTAGTGATTTTTGTAAATAACATAGAATAATTCATCAAACCACCGCTCCTTATTCACCTCAGCAAAATGAAATTGCTAAAAGGAAAAATAAGACTTTAGAAGAAATGATGAATGTCATGTTAATAAGTTCTGGATTACCTCAGAACTTGTAAGAGGAAACAATACTTTCTGCTAATTATATTCTTAATAAAGTATTCCGAAAGAAAGTGAATCAAACACCTTATGAAATATGGAATGGGAGGTTACCATCCTACAAATATTTAAAAGTGTGGAAGTGTTTGGATAAAATGGTTATTTCTAGTCCTAAAAAGACTATGATAGGTCCGAAAACCATTGTAACGCCCCCAAAATAATACAAATAAATCCAATTCATTAGAGAAGAGTGTATAATAGAATAGATATACTTTCATTCATCAGAGTTTATATTACAAAAGGTATTACATGCATTATAAATTCATAAATGTTCATCCTGAATCTATAACATGTAACATTAGTTAATAACAACAAAATGAATGCCCTACGAGCTTACATCTTTCCAAGATATCACTTGGTTACAACAAAAAAGAGTCCTAAGCTCTATACATGTAAAATCCTTGACTTGAATAAACATTTAAACACAAAATAACAAAATAGAGTCTCCTGCTCCTAAGTCCTCTCAAGCTACATCCTTGGAGGAAGTATGTCACCGGTACCTAAAAATGGTTTCCCAAGTAGGGTGAGTCAAAGCCCAGTAGAAACATTCTAATACAATGTATGAAGTTTAACTAAGATATAAGTGCCAGATAAACATTTATGCACATTCTTCTCATGACCATTCAGTACCGATATATATATATATCTCAATTCATTTCCATTTATTCATTCCACGTTAGTTCATTTCAAAACAACTCATAGGCCACGTTTATAATTTTCCGAATAACCCAACTGAGACTACAACTCAGTGATTTCAATCAACATAACTATCACATAAACACTTCAAATCTTGCCATTTTACAGAAATTTCGTCCGCGGGATCGGCACTCATGTATACATAAGATTTTGGGACTTTCACCTTGAATACTCCGGCCAACTTAATTTTCAATGGAGTCCATCCTCTATCTCTTCCCAAAACATGGAGTACATCATCTTTCTCCTCCCAAAACGTCATACATATACAATGTATCTAAAAGCATCGTCATATTCAATGACTATCAACTATGCATATTCAATGCCTTATCATACTGCCATATTCAATGACTCAATTTAAATGATTAGTTTCAATTCACCTAATCCTCATACAATTTCTACAACAATCATAGCTATCTTCCACCGATAGCCTAAGACAGATATTTCTAAACAGATATACAATCTTTAAAACAGAAATCCAACTACACCATTCATACATACATCATCTTAATTTCATATTTTTCATACCAATTTCATTATTTTTACAAAATAATAATTCAAGATAAATTAGGGCAAAACTTCTCATTCTTCTAATATTGATCCATAGGTTAAAATCAACTATTTTAACACAAGGTAACTTCAAAACCAAACCCCATGATCGATTATATAAGCTTACATAGAAACCCCTCTTTCAATTTGAGACCAAACCCTAAGTTTACTCAAAAACTCCCAAAATTTCCACCATTTATACATAACTACAAATAACTAAATTAAAACTCATACTAAAGTATAGAATATCCCTACCTCAAATAGAGAAGATAAGCCAAGCAAGAGAGAAACCCCAAAAGTGCTGAAATCCAACTCTAAGCGGTTCAAAGAGAAGATCTTGAGAAGCTCCACCTCTTTGTCAAAGGGAGTAGGGTGGAGAGATCAAAGGATCTAGGCCAAAATATAGAGAGAGAGAGAGAGAGAGTATTTTAGAGAGAGAGAGGCTCTCAACTTTAGGGTTTTGGCTGAAAAGATATAAAAAAGTGATGTAAAAAGTGTTTTTCGCGATCTGATATACGTGCAGTTTGCTCGAGCGGAGAGTTTCACGCTTGAGCGTCAGACACAAAGATTTGTTCTGCTCGAGTGCAAGAAGAGGCCGGCTCGAGTGTAGAATACACACCTCCAGAACTTTTGCAGACGACAGACCAATCGCTCAAGCTCAAGAAGGGACGCTCGAGCGCCCACCCACTTGAGCGTGAAAGACACCCCTCCAGTACTTTTACAGACGTACAAAGTATTGAAGGTTTGTAACCCTCGCTCGAGTGCAAGAAAGGCCGCTCGAGCGCAAGAATGGCAGCTCGAGCAGAAGACTACAAATCTGGGCAACACAAAGTTTGAAAACTAAGTAACCAACCTGTTCTAAACACAACCACAACAACCCAAAGACCAATTTCAAAGGTATACAAGGGAAGAAAGAGATAGACAACAATATGAAAGCATTAAACTCGAGCCTAGAATATCACAAGAACCGAGTAAAAATCGAGATCATTATAACCTCTCCCCCCTTAAAGAATTTCGTCCCTGAAATTTACAATTTAAGTTTCAAAATCAAGTTTAGCCAACTTCTAAAATGATTACAAACCAATACTCAACACCATGACCCATTTACCGGTCATTCAATCCCTTCACAAGATAAACACTTCCACAATATACAGCTCCCGAAATTTAACCAATTTCAACGTGTATATCTCATATTTCCAAAACATATTCAATGCTTATGATAAATTTGCATTTCCAAAACTAAAACAACATGTACAATGTTCAAATTAAACTTGCGTTTCCGAAACATATCCAACATATACAATGTTCTCATAATTCAAAACATATACAATGTCTTTATAGTTCATGCACAAAACTAAAATCTCAACATATAATCAGACATCAACAAGTAAGTCCGGAAATTTCTCACAGACTTCCAATTCACGCTCCCAAGTCGCTTCCTCAACCCCGTGATGTTTCCACAATACTTTGACCAAGGGAATTGTCTTGCCTTGCAAGACTTGGTCCCGTCTATCCAAGATTCTCACTGGTCTCTCCTTATACGAGGCATCCTCATCTACCTTCAAATCGGTCCAATCCAACACATGCAATGGATCTGGCTCATACTTCTGAAGCATACTAATATGAAACACATCATGCACTCCGGAAAATTGTGGCGGTAACGCCAAATGATAGGCAATCTCTCCGATCCGCTCAAGGATCTTAAAAAGGCCAATAAACCGAGAGGATAGCTTCCCACTGTTCCCAACCTCATCAAACCCGCCTAGGTGATATCTTTAAAAAGACATAGTCACCCACCTCAAAAGACAATGGTCTCCTCCTACGGTCGGCATAACTTTTCTAACGACTCTGGGCTGTAACCAACCTCTTACAGATAAGTACAACTTTCTCCGTCGTTTCCCGAACCAACTCTGGACCCAACAAAGGTGCATCACCCACCTCGGCCCAACACACAGGAGATCTACAAGGTTGACCATAGAAGGCCTCAAATGGTGCCATGCCAATACTCGATTGGAAGCTATTATTATAAGCAAACTCCACTAAGGGCATATATGCCTCTCCCACAACCCCTTAAAATCAAGGACACAGCCTCGAAGTATATCATCAAAGATTTGAATGGTACGCTCAGACTGCCCGTCAATCTGAGGATGATACGTCGTACTAAAGGTCAACTTAGTGCCCAAGGCACTCTGCAAGCTCTGCCACAACCAAGCCGTAAAACACGGATCTCTATCTGAAACAATCGTCACAGGGACCCTGTGCAACCTCACTATATTCGTCATATACAAGTCGGCAAGATAGTTTACTGAATCACTCACACGCATAGGTATAAAATGGGCCGACTTGGTCAACCGGTCAACTACCACACAAATGGCATCACTGCTCCGTTGAGTCCTTGGAAGGCCCACAACAAAATCCATCGTGACATGCTCCCACTTCCACACGGCTATAGGTAAGAGTTACAACGGACCCGCTGGCCTCTGATGCTCAACCTTTACTTGCTGACAAGTAAGGCACTTCAATACAAACATGGCTACATCCTTCTTCATACCTCTCCACCAAAACTGGCGACTCAGGTCATGATACATCTTTGTGCCTCCCGGATGCACCGCAAGGCGTGAATGGTGAAACTCTCCGAGTACTTCCTCTTAGCAAGACTCCAACACGAACAAACGATCACGGTATCTCACACTCTGATTGAGATACACAGTCAAGCCTCTTTCTACTTTTCCATTGGAAATCTTTTCCCGGAGGGATTCTACTTCAAGATCGCCTTTCTTCGCCTCCATTACTTGGTTCACAAGTGTAGGTTGTGCCACTACGGAAAACAAGGCCGCAGATTCAACGGAGTCGCCAAGATGCAAGTCAAACTCACCAATAGTACCCAACATTTCCCATTCCCGGATGACGATACAAGCTACATTGCTAATCGACTTCCTACTCAAGGCATCGGTCACAACATTGGCCTTCCCCGGATGATAATGCAACTCAAAATTAATCCTTTATGAACTCCATCCACCTTCTCTACTTCAAATTCAAGTCCTTCTGTGTAAACAGATACTTCAGACTCTTGTAATCAAAAAACACCTCAAATCTCTCACCATACAAATAGTGCCTCCAAATCTTCAAGGAAAAAATCACTGCTGTTAGTTCTAAGTCGTGAGTAGGGTAATTCCTCTCATGAGTTTTCAACTACCGCAAACCATAGGCTACTACATTCCCCTCTTGCATCAAAACACAATCCAAACCTTCCCGTGAGGCATCACAATACATTGAATAACCCAAACCCCTCTTCGGAATAATCAAGATTGGAGCAGTGGTAAGTCTAACCTTAAGTTCTTGAAACGAATTTTCACAAGTCTCATCCCACACAAATTTGGCCCCCTTCCTCGTCAGCTTAGTTAAAGGTGAAGCTAGTCTAGAGAAATCCTTCACAAATCTCCGATAATACCCAACTAACCCCAGGAAACTACGGATTTCAAAGGCATTCTTAGGTTGTGTCCAATCTTGCACTGCCTCTATCTCGGATAAATCTACGGTCACCCCTTCCCCGAATACCACATGGCCTAAGAAGTTAACCTCCTTCAGCCAGAACTCACACTTCCCAAACTTAGCATACAGCTTATGGGTTCTAAGCAACTCAAGCACCACTCGTAAGTGTTCCTCATGCTCCTCCTCAGAAGGTGAGTAAATCAAGATGTCGTCTACAAAGATGAGTACAAAACGGTCTAGAAACTCCCGAAAGATCCAGTTCATCAAGTCCATAAATACAGCTGGTGTATTGGTTAGCCCAAAAGGCATTACTAGAAACTCATAATGGCCATACCGCATACAGAATGTCGTCTTCGGGATGTCCTCCTCCCTTTCCCTTAACTGATGGTAACCCAATCTCAGGTCTATCTCAGAGAAACAACAAGACCCCTTCAACTGATCAAACAGATCATCTATACGAGGCATTGGGTACTTGTTCTTAACAGTTACTAGGTTCAACTTCAGGTAATCAATACAAAGTCGCAACGCTCCATCTTTCTTTTTAGCAAAGAGAGCTGATACTCCCCAAGGTGAAGCACTAGGGCAGATAAAACCCTTATCCAACAACTCCTAGAGTTGAACCTTCAACTCACTCAACTCAACAGGTGAAAACCGATACGGTGCTATAGAAATCGGTGCCATACCAAGCACTAAATCAATAGAGAACTCTATCTCTCAGTGAGGTGGTAAACCAGTAAGATCCTCGGGAAAGACATCTGGATACTCACAAACCACCCTTGGCAACTCAACCAGGACTTCATCACACTCACTACTCTGAAAGCTAGTAAGAAGACAACTAAGCTCACTCCGCCCACACGGATCATATACTGGTGATAAGACTCTATCCACCCGGTCTCCCAAGAAATGAAAACAGTCACCACTCAAGGTACATACAGTAACCCTCTGACGGTAGCAATCTATGACAACCCGGCATAACGATAACCAGTCCATTCCCAAAATAACATCAAAACTAGTCATATCAAGCAAAAAAAGGCAAATGGAAGTCGACGGCCGGCGACTTCTATGTCACAACCCCGACACCCCTGTTTCAAGATGACCTCACCACCGATAGGTGTCTCTACACAAATAGGAGATGCTAACTGTGCCAACTCCAACCCCAAAATCGATGCAAATGCAGAAAAGATAAAAGAATGGGATGCACCCGTATTAATCAACATACTAGCAACTGAATGGCAAAACAAGAAGGTACCTCTCACAACAGATGGAGCCGGTACAAGATCTGGCGCAGTAACAGTATACACACGTCCTGTTGGCCTCTGATCTACTTGTTCACCCCTCGGAGCGTAAGACTGCTGCACTGACTGAGCCAAAGAGGCTCCTTGATTGGCCCTCGAGGCTTGTACTAACTGTGCTGGCTGGTGACTCTGTGTCTGCCTCGAGTCAGACACACCAGGTGTGCCAACTAACTATGGGCAAAATCTCTTTACATGCCCTCCCTACCCATATTGATAGTAAGTGAGGAACTGGCCTCTCCCTTGGCCTTGAGAACGAGACGAAGACGAAGCTACTCACTGCCCTCCTCCCCTCGGTGGGCAAGCTAGAGACTTGTGGCCCAACTAACCACATTTGAAACAAGTGATGTCTCCCTGACCACCCCTCCCAGAACCCAAACTCGGTACTGGAAAGGTAGACCTTGAATGCGCTCCCTAGGACTATTGGAACCCCTCTGCCTCTTACTATCTCCCTGGTTATCCTGACTCCTCCTGAAGCCCCTCATTCTCTCATCCTCCGCATGCATGATAGTCTCAAGATAGGCTGCAGCCTCCACAAAGCGCCCATAATCTCTAATCATGGACCCGGCCACTCGGAACATGACGCCGGTCCTCAACCTCTTCTCAAACTCCAAACACCGACGCTCCTTAATCGTCACTAACTCCGGTGCAAACCTCGACAAACTAGTGAATGTGGCTTCAAACTCAGCCACTGGTGTGTTCAACTGCTTGAGAGGAGAGAACTGATCCCTCAATTGATCCATTACAGTAGCAAGTAAATATTTGTCTTGGAAGGCATCGACAAAAGCCTCCCAAGTTCCTCCAATGCACCCTCGTGCATATTTTCACTACTAACCCGCGTCTCCCTTCAGTTGGAAGGACGCCAAGGTCACCCTCAAACCCCTGTCTTCGATGTTGAGCATCTCAAATGCCTTCACCATCTGCTCTAGCCACTCATCAGCCTTCAGTGGCTTTTTGGGATCACCCAAAAACTCGTCTGGATTCGACCGGAAGAACTCCCTCTTCAAGAAAGATGGCCCTGCTTTAGCTATTTGGGCCTAGACTTGATTCTCAGCTCGGAGAATGTCCATGGATTCCCTCAATGCTCCGGCCATTTTGCAGGCTAAGGCACCCATGGCCTGTTGACCCACTGGCTTGGCCACATTGGCCTGACTAACTCCTTCTTCCTGTGCCGGAATTTCATCCGATATAGGCATCTCGTGCCTTCTAGTCCTACCACGTCTACCACCTCCACGTCTACGTCCTCGTCCTGACATCCTAATAAAGGTAACAAAAGGATTAGCACATCTACAAATGTGCCGAAGCTAATTCACTCACATCCTAATACGGTGGACAACAGTAATTCACTCCACATAAGCACGTAATCACGTAAACACATACGAATTTCCTTCCTAGATAATGACCGTCCCGCGGCGTTGCTAGAGTTCCAATTAGAAACAACAGTGATCAAGTGCTCTTCTAATAGGACTTCCAGAAACCCGTAGACCCAATCAACATCTTAGAACTAAATCCTATACCCATATAATCATATAAGCATGTTATCACATAAGCACACGGTGCACACAAACGTCTCTACCAGCGAGACAAACCCATTGTGGTATTAACCACTTCCCACATACCCAAAGTATTCAAACCCGGTACGCTCTAATACCAAGTTGTAATGCCCTCAAAATAATACAAATAAATCCAATTCATAAGAGAAGAGTGCATAATAGAATGGATATACTTTCATTTATTGGAGTTTATATTACAAAAGGTATTATATGCATTATACATTCATAAATGTTTATCCTGAATCTATAGTATATAACATTAGTTAATAACAACAAAATGAATGCCCTACGGGCTTACATCTTTCTAAGATATCACTTGGTTACAACAAAAGAGAGTCATAAGTACTATATATGTAAAGTCCTTGGCTTGAATAAACATTTAAACACAAAATAACAAAATAGAGTCTCCAGCTCCTAAGTCCTCCCAAGCTACGTCCTTGGAGGAAGTATGTCACCGGTACCTAAAAATGGTTTCCCAAGCAAGGTGAGCTAAAGCCCAGTAGAAATAGTCTAATACAATATATGAAGTTTAACTAAGATATAAGTGCCAGATAAACATTCCCGCACATTCTTCTCATGACCATTCAGTACCGATATACACATCTCAATTCATTTCCATTTATTCATTCCACGTTAGTTCATTTCAAAACAATTCATAGGCCACGTTTATAATTTTCCGAATAACCCAACTGAGACTATAACTCAGTGGTTTTCAATCAACATAACTATCACATAAACACTTCAAATCTTACCATTTTACGAAAATTTCGTCCACAGGATTGACACCCATGTATACATAAGATTTCAGGACTTTCACCCTTGACACTCTGACCAACTTAATTTTCAATGGAGTCTATCCCCTATCTCCTCTCAAAACATGGAATACATCCCCTTTCTCCTTCCAAAACGTCATACATATACAATATATATCTAAAAGCATCGTCATATTCAATGACTATCAACTATGCATATTCAATGCCTTATCATGCTGCCATATTCAATGACTCAATTTAAATGATTAGTTTCAATTCACCTAATCCTCATACAATTTCTACAACAATCATAGTTATCTTCCACCGATAGCCCAAGACAGATATTTCTAAACAGATATACAATCTTTAAAACAGATAATTCCTCAAATTTTCATCGGTGAGTGATTCAATAAATCCAACTACACCATTCATACATACATCCTCTTAATTTCACATTTTTCATACCAATTTCATTATTTTTACAAAATAATTATTCAAGATAAATTAGGGCAAAACTTCTCATTCTTCTAATATTGATCCATAGGTTAAAATCAACTATTTTAACACAAGGTAACTTCAAAACCAAACCCCATAATCAATTATATAACCTCACATAGAAACCCCTCTTTCAATTTGAGACCAAACCCTAAGTTTACTCAAAAACTCCCAAAATTTCCACTATTTATACATAACAACAAATAACTAGGTTAAAACTCATACTAAAATATAGAATATCCCTACCTCAAAGAGAGAAGATGAGCCAAGCAAGAGAGAAACCCCAAAAATGCCGAAATCCAACTCTAATCGGTTCAAAGAGAAGATTTTGAGAAACTCCACCTCTTTATCAAAGGGAGTAGGGTGGAGAGATCAAAGGATCTAGGCTAAAATGTAGAGAGAGGCTCTCAACTTTAGGGTTTTGCCTGAAAAGATATGAAAAAGTGATGTAAAAAGTGTTTTTCGCGATCTGATATAGGCGCAATCCACTCAAGTGGAGGGTTTCACGCTCGAGCGTCAAACACAAAGATTTGTTCCGCTCGAGCACAAGAAGAGGCCCGCTCGAGCGTAGAATACACACCTCCAGAACTTTTGCAGACGATAGACCAATCGCTCGAGTTTAAGAAAAGACTGTAGACACCCCATTTTGACCAGCCCTAAGACTTGGGCGCTTTCTTTTGATTACCCGATGATGACAATTAGAATGTGTTTCTCACAAAATTCTCAGTAAGAAAGATGGAATTTGAGTTTTAATCCCAACCTTCACCTATTTTTTGGCCAAACTATTTTAGACCTTAAAACCCTCTTTTCAAAATATGTTTTTTTAAAAAATGTTTCTACAATGTCCCGAGGCTCCCATTTCGATTAAAATATTGCACTTTTCAGTAAACCGAGTAAGGACAAAGTGGAAATAAATGGAAGGGAGGTGAAACTTTTTGAAAAATATTTAAAAAAAACATCTTCCTATAGGTTTGGATTTGAAGGAAATAGGAGGGGATGAAAGAAAACTGGTTTAGGAAAAGGATGAGTATCAAATCATTAAGAAGGAAATGAGCAGCCTTTACTAAATTAGGCATATCTCTTTGTACACTTGGAATTTAAATGTGAGGCCACCACCATTGGAAAGTAGACTTCTGGGGCTTCAATTTAGACCCAAGAACCACCCCAGACCAAGTCCAAATAAGGGAGATATGTCCATTTGAAGTTGGGCTTAAGAGCAGATTTTGTTGACCCAGCCCGAGACAGCCTTTACTAAATTAGGCATATCTCCTTCTACACTTGGAATTTAAATATGAGGCTACCACCATTGGAAAGTAGACTTCTGGGGCTTCAATTTGGACCCAAGAACCGCCTAAAACCAAGTCCATTTGGAGGAAATATGCCCATTTGAAGTTGGACTTAAAAGCAGATTTTGTTGACTCGGTCCAAAACAACAATAGCCCTTTTTTTTTTCTTGGTTTTGGTTCGGTTGGGGCAACCCATTTACCTATTTTCTGAGCCATTCAAGTGCATCCACTCATCCTCCATTATACCTAATCATCTCCCATTGTCAAAAAGAGGTTTTGTTTGCATTCATAAAGGAGTATCCCATGCAACCACCTTGAAAATTTGCCCTCCTATCACATTCTTGTCTCCCACCTTGTCTCCCACCTTCTTTTTGACCTTTACTCTCTCTCATTGCTTATATAGAATGATCATATTGTAAGAGAGAAGAGGACCACGAAATTGAAGAGAAATGAGTGAGAAAAGAGTGAAAAAAGAGAGAAAAATTGAGTTTTTGAGCCAAAAATATTCCTATCTTCCATATACACCCCATACCTTCCATAGCTACTGAAATTCCTCATTTCCATACACCAAAACCACTCTAAAAATTCTGATATAGCCAAAGATCAATTGCCTTGATCATAAGGAAAATTGTTTAGTGATTGAAAGTGAGAAAAACTAGAGAGTTAGCCACTTTTCATACCATAAACTCCATAAACTCCATAATTTCGAATTGAGGATTTGAGAACACATTTTCTACACTTGAGGGTGATCAAGAGGAAGTTTGGAAATCAAGAAGTTTAATCTTTCTTTGGAAATCAAGAAATCAAGAAGTTTGTTCACTTGAGGGTGAACAAACTACTTGGATTATAACAAAACACTATGAAATAAGAAGTAAGAAAATAAATATGAGATATAAAATATAAGAAAATGAAAGACCAAAAATTCACCTTCCAAAGAAAGATTAAACTTCTTGATTTCCAAACTTCCTCTTGATCACCCTCAAGTGTAGAAAATGTGTTCTCAAATCCTCAATTCGAAATTATGGAGTTTATGGAGTTTATGGTATGAAAAGTGGCTAACTCTCTAGTTTTTCTCACTTTCAATCACTAAACAAGTTTCCTTATGATCAAGGCAATTGATCTTTGGCTATATCAGAATTTTTAGAGTGGTTTTGGTGTATGGAAATGAGGAATTTCAGTAGCTATGGAAGGTATGGGGTGTATATGGAAGATAGGAATATTTTTGGCTCAAAAACTCAATTTTTCTCTCTTTTTTCACTCTTTTCTCACTCATTTCTCTTCAATTTCGTGGTCCTCTTCTCTCTTACAATATGATCATTCTATATAGGCAATGAGAGAGAGTAAAGGTCAAAAAGAAGGTGGGAGACAAGGTGGGAGACAAGAATGTGATAGGAGGGGAAATTTTCAAGGTGGTTGCATGGGATACTCCTTTATGAATGCAAACAAAACCTCTTTTTGACAATGGGAGATGATTAGGTATAATGGAGGATGAGTGGATGCACTTGAATGGCTCAGAAAATAGGTAAATGGGTTGCCCCAACCGAACCAAAACCAAGAAAAAAAAAAAGGGCTATTGTTGTTTTGGACCGAGTCAACAAAATCTGCTTTTAAGTCCAACTTCAAATGGGCATATCTCCCCCAAATGGACTTGGTTTTAGGCGGTTCTTGGGTCCAAATTGAAGCCCCAGAAGTCTACTTTCCAATGGTGGTAGCCTCACATTTAAATTCCAAGTGTAGAAGGAGATATGCCTAATTTAGTAAAGGCTGTCTCGGGCTGGGTCAACAAAATCTGCTCTTAAGCCCAACTTCAAATGGACATATCTCCCTTATTTGGACTTGGTCTGGGGTGGTTCTTGGGTCTAAATTGAAGCCCCAGAAGTCTACTTTCCAATGGTGGTGGCCTCACATTTAAATTCCAAGTGTACAAAGAGATATGCCTAATTTAGTAAAGGCTGCTCATTTCCTTCTTAATGATTTGATACTCATCCTTTTCCTAAACCAGTTTTCTTTCATCCCTCCTATTTCCTTCAACTCCAAACCTATAGGAAGATGTTTTTTAAATATTTTCAAAAAGTTTCACCTCCCTTCCATTTATTTCCACTTCGTCCTTACTCGGTTCTTGAAAAGTGCAATATTTTAATCGAAATGGGAGCCTCGACATTGTAGAAACATTTAAAAAAACATATTTTGAAAAGAGGGTTTTAAGGTCTAAAATAGTTTGGCCAAAAAATGGGTGAAGGTTGGGATTAAAACTCAAATTCCATCTTTCTTACTGAGAATTTTGTGAGAAACACATTCTAATTGTCATCATCGGGTAATCAAAAGAAAGCGCCCAAGTCTTAGGGCTAGTCAAAATGGGGTGTCTACAGTTGCCCCTCTTTGACAGAGCTCGAAGTCATTTCATGACGTGAGTGAATGTCAAAGCCCGAAGACGACCCTTTTGACAAGGCCGTAAGATTTGGGCAAACAAACAAGATGTAATGCAAGTGGTTGAACCCGAAGGTTGCCTACGTATCCCTTTGCAAGGAATCAAACCAGCGTAGTTCAGGGGCAGAATACAAGTGACATGCTCAAAATGCAGTTTGAAGGTTGGACTTACACGCTTCGCGAAGCCAGTTGTTTGAAAATTCATGATTATGTAATGCAATACAATGCCATTGAGTGATGATAAAGATATGAAGATGACAACAATGAAGAGGCAAGTTTCGTGCAAATGATGTGAAAACATAACAGGGGGTGCATTGCATTAAATGTGCCACGAGATCACATACAAATGTGTCACAACATAATTTTAACTGAGTGAAACAACAACCTAGCGCGTCTCATGTGAAATGAGGAAAGATGGTGTAAACACCAGATGCACCTGATGTTTTTAACCGAGTAAACTTGTAATCCCAATGCGTTTCACGCAATAGGAGGAATGGCGGTACAACCAACAAGCGTACCTAATCGTATCTCAGACGAAGAGAATGAAGGTTTTAACCGGGGAGAATAACAATGGTGTAACCAACAGGCGTATCTCAACGTATTTCATACGGAGAGAGGGAAGGTTTTAACCAAGGAGAAGGACAATGGTGTAACCACTGGGCGATCTCAACGATTTCATACGGAGAGAGGGAAGGTTTTAACCAAGGAGAAGGACAATGGTGTAACCAACAGGATATCTCAACGATTTCATACGGAGAGAGGAAGGTTTTAACCAGGAGAAGGACAATGGTGTAACTAATAAAGGTATCTCAACGTATTTCATACGGAGAGAGGGAAGGTTTTAACCAGGGAGAAGGACAATGGTGTAACCAACAGGCGTATCTCAACGTATTTCATACGGAGAGAGGGAAGGTTTTAACCAAGGAGAATGACAATGGTGTAACCAACAGGCGTATCTCAACGTATTTCATACGGAGAGAGGGAAGGTTTTAACCAAGGAGAATGACGGAGAGAGGGAAGGTTTTAACCAAGGAGAATGACAATGGTGTGACCAACAGGCGTATCTCAACGTATTTCATACGGAGAGAGGGAAGGTTTTAACCAAGGAGAATGACAATGGTGTGACCAACAGGCGTATCTCAACGTATTTCATACGGAGAGAGGGAAGGTTTTAACCAAGGAGAATGACAATGGTGTAACCAATGGCGTATCTCAACATATTTCATACGGAGAGGGAAGGTTTTAACCAAGGAGAAGGACAATGGTGTAACTAACAGCAGATCTCAACGATTTCATACGGAGAGAGGGAAGGTTTTAACCAAGGAGAAGGACAATGGTGTAACCAATAAGCGATCTCAACGATTTCATACGAAGAGAGGGAAGGTTTTAACCAAGGAGAAGGACAATGGTGTAACCAACAGGCGTATCTCAACGTATTTCATACGGAGAGAGGGAAGGTTTTAACCAAGGAGAATGACAATGGTGTAACCAACAGGCGTATCTCAACGTATTTCATACGGAGAGAGGTAAGGTTTTAACCAGAGTAAACGTCACATCCAAACACATTTCATGTGAAAGGAGTAAAGGTGGATATCGAAGTCCAAACGCATCTTAAGCAAGTGGAAGAAGTTATGGTAGAATGACAAGGGGTGACATCTATATGTAGAAGCCACGAATGCCTCCTTTCTTCATGATCATATTCACAACTTTCCCTATTCTCCAACGGGGTGACAGACTAGGTTGGTTCAGTATCCAGAATTGAGGCATATACACGCTACCTCAACCTATGGGGCTGCCATACAGATTTCAAGCCGGGGATACACCCCTGGGTATTTAAACCAGACTTTAGTCTCGGAAATTCCGAACCTTTTGCGTTCTAGGTCTCGGCCATTCGAACTCTAGTTTCCACCGTCGCAGTTGGTCTCCTAGGAACTTATTGCAAACACAGGTAGGTGGCTATACCAGATTGCCTGAAGTTGTTCGAGCACGACAAACACCAAAGGAATTGCACTTTTAGAGGATTTAAGGTCTCTTAGACCCTCGAGTGTACAAGATAGTGCGATGGACTTGAGATTGCACAAGACAGTGCGATGGAGTGCGATACGCAAAATAGCGTGATTTTGTACAACTTTGATTGGGGTTGATCCCTGGCATTTAATAAAAATGAGTTTGTTCTGCAAATCTGGATGGCATGAATGGCACAACACTGAACATAAAAACTATTTTGTTTTAAACTTGAAAATGCTGCATTTTAGTGAACTCTGAACTGAATATTGAGCCTATCACTGACCAAAACACAAAACACAACTTAATGAAACAAAAACCATCCCAAAACACACCCTCTTATGCTTGTCGGAGCGAAATGAACGCAAAATAGAGTAACACCGGTCGATCGCCCGACGGAAAAGCATCGTCAGCGGCGAGAACTCGACAGTGTGGATAAAAGACAGAAAGCCTGACTCCATTGTGCCCCTAGTTCATCACTTTTCCTTTTTTTTTTTTTTTTTTTGCTAAAGCGATTTTGATCAACATGAGAGGTAAATTAGCACACTTGTTCCATTTTCTACCTTAAAATCATATGAGCCAAATTATGAGCACTGAAAATTTTCTCTTTTTGGTCCAAAGAATGGTCTGAGTTTTGAAAAATGGAATAATTTTTGAGAAAATCAGTCAACTTCATTAAAAGTCCTCAAAATCTATTTTTGCGAATGACCACTACTCAATCAACATGAAATCAACCCTTGAGATGTACACTTGAATTCGTTTTGTGACTGAACTCGTCTGAAGGAGAAATAGAATAACTGAATCAAATGGGGACGAACCAATTAAATATGGATAGCCGAGCCGAATAAAGATACACCAATCAAACATGGACAAGATGAGTGAGTTAACAAATGATTAAGGCCGAACTTCAAGATGAAGCTGCCTACGTATCCCGAAGATAGGAATCAGGCCATACGTAGTTGCAGTTAAGGTTCACTCGGGTATTGACACTCTCCTTTTGTGCTCTAACTTTTGCCAAAGCCGCCCTTTCGGGTTTTCAACCTTGCGAGCTTTTTTTTTTTTTTTTTTTTTTTGCTCTAACTTTTACCTGGGTCGCCCTTTCAGGTTTTCGGCCCAGTGAGCCTCTCAAGGGTAGTATTTCTTCAGCTTGTCCATGTTGATTGGTTGTGAGAACTCCAAACCATCCAAATCCATGAGAATGACTGCTCCTCCTGACCAAATTGACTTAATGATGTAGGGGCCCGTCCAATTGGGTCTAAACTTGCCCCTAGGGTCGTGAATAGGAGCTCAGCTATCTTTCAACACTAAGTCTCCTTCCCTCAAATTCCTGGATCTAACCTTTTTGTTGAATGCTCTGGCAATCCTGCGTTGATACCCCTGAATATAGTATAACGCCTTCAATCGTCGCTCATCAAATAACATCGCCTCAAATCAATTCATTGCCAATCAGCTTCTTTTATCTGACATTCAGCCATAATCCTTAATGAAGGCACTTCCAACTCAATCGGCAAAACAGCCTCCATTCCATATACCAAAGAGTAAGGGGTTGCCCCTGTAGATGTGCGGATTGATGTTCTGTATCCCCAAAGTGCAAAAGGCAACTTATCTGGCCAATCTCTATAAGTTTCTACCGTCTTACAAAGGATGTTCTTGATGTTCTTATTTGCAGCTTCAACGGCTCCATTGGTTTGTAGCCTATAGGTTGATGACTTGTGAAAAGCCACGTTATACTTCTCGAGTAGAACTACCACTTCTCCTTTGAAATGTGAGCCATTGTCTGAAATTAATTCATTTGGCACCCCGTATCGGCAGATAATGTTGTTCCTGATAAATTTGGCCACATGTGATGCTTTCAACACTGAATACGACTGTGCTTCAACCCATTTGGTAAAATAGTCAATGGCAACTAAGATGAACTGATGCCCATTTGAACCTTTTGGTGTGACTGCCCCGATGACATCTATGCCCCAGACTGAAAAAGGCCATGGCGAAGTCATGTTGTAGAGTTTTGATGGCGGGATGTTCATGCGATTGGCGTGGATTTGACATTTATGGCATCGCCGACAAAGTTAATACAATCACTTCCATGGTTAACCAATAGTATCCTTGTCTAAGGATTTTTCTCGCTAGCATTACACCGCTCATATGGGCTCCGTGACTCTCCTCCATGGTGGGCTTCCATGATACGCTTTGCCTCTTCTTCCTCTACACATAAGTTGTGCATTCCCAAATCCCCTCTCTTGTATAACTTATCTCCACAAATGACTTAACCGAGTGGCCGACGTCAGATCCCCTTTTGTCTTTGGTGTTTGCCCCTTGTGGATATGCACCTTTTTCTAGAAAATTCCAAATATCAAAGTACCAAGGGTTTTCATCTTGAACTTCTTCCGTTGTGGCTATCATTTCATACGCGGGGGTGTACCTTTGTTCTATAAGGATCGGGCGCATCTTGATCCCGACCGGTATATCTATCATTGATGCCAGGGTTGCCAATGCATCAGCAAATCGGTTGTTCTCTCTTTCCAGGTGTGTAAAAGTTAGTTTTTCGAACCTCGGGATCAACATATCCAAGGTCTGATGGTAGACTTTCATTTGTTCCTCTTTAACTTTCCAATCTCCGTTGGCTTGAGAGACAACCAAGTTTGAGTCCCCGATCACATCCAACCTTATTGCCCCTAGTTCCAAGGCTACTTCCAATCCGGCAATGCATGCCTCGTACTCTGCTTGGTTGTTGGATACCCTGCATCGAAGTTTAAAAGCTAAAGGGATATGGGAATCATCTGGCGCTATGAGTAGCACGCCTATCCCATAGCCAAATTGATTGGACGCTCCATCAAAGTACAACTTCCAAGTGTCTTCTTCCATCTGCATGACCTCCTCATCTGGAAATGAGTACGCCATATTTTCTCCTCCTTCAATTGGGTGATCAGCCAAAAATTCTGCTACGATCCTTCCTTTGACAGATTTGCGGGTGACATACTTAAGGTCAAATTCGGAAAGCAACAGCAACCAACGAGCTAGCCTACCAGTAAGTGCTGGTTTCTCAAAAAGATATTTAATTGGGTCTAATCTCGAAACCAGAATTACCGAGTGAGCTAACAAGTAGTGTCTCAACTTTCTGGTGGCCCATACTAAAGCTAAGCAAGCTTTTTCCAAAGGAATATAGCGGGTCTCATATTCAAGCATCTTTTTACTTAAGTAGTAGATGGCCTTCTCTACTTTCTCATCCGACTCTTGTGCAAGCATACATCCCATGGTTGATTCGATTCATCGACAAATACAAAATCGCGGTTTCCGGCTCGTGGCGATAACACAGCGGATTCTCAGAATATTGCTTAACTTGCTCGAAAGCAAACCGACACCGATCATCCCATTGAAACTTCTTCCTTTCTTTAATGCATCAAATAGTGGTTCACAAGTTAAAGTTGATTTTGAAACAAACCTCCTTATGAATTGCAACTTTCCGTAAAGCCCCGACCTCTTTTTTCACTCATTGGTATGCATTTCTAAGATGGCCTTAATTTTAGATGGATCAACTTCAATTCCTCATTGTGTGATCGAAATCCCAACATCTTGCCCGCAGCTACTCCAAGGTGCATTTCGTGATTCAAATTTAGCTTGTATTCCCTAATTCTCTCAAAGAATTTCTTTAGTGCAGTGTAATGGCTTTCCCGATCTTTGGACTTGACAATCATGTCATCTACATACACCTCAACTTCTTTATGGATCATATCGTGCAAAAGAGTAGTAGCATTTCCGATAAGTAGCCCTCGTTCTTCAAACCGAATGGCATAACCTCAGAAAAGATGTCCCCATGGCGTAGTGAATGTCAGTTTTTCTCTCTCTCGAGCCATAAGGATCTGGTTATACCTCAAAAACCGTCCATGAATGACAAGAAGGCATGCCCCGCAGTGAAGTCTACCAATTCGTCAATATGTGGCAATGGAAAATCATCCTTCTGACTAGCCTTATTCAAATCCCGAAGTCAACACAAACTCCTGATTCTCGCCATCTTTCTTCTGAATCGCACAATATTGGCTAACCAAGTAGGATATTCGACACGAGCAAAAATCCAAAGATTGACTTGCTTGGTAACCTCTTCTTTAATTTTCAAGGCCCAATTCGACGCATTCTCGAAGCTTCGCTTGATGTGTCGAGCCTCAGGGTCGAGAGGGATCCTATGTTGTACAATCTCAGGGTCAATTCCTGGCATGTCTTCGTAGGACCATGCAAAGACATCTTTGAATTCTGTTAATAAAGCAACTAATTGTTCCCGTTCCTCTAAAGACAATGTAGAACCAACTTGGATCAAGCGAGGATCTTTTTCAGTACCCACATTTACAGAAACAGTTTCATCCACTAATGGCTTAGCACGCCTTTCTTCCTCCTAGTCGATTAAATTTTTCAAAGCCTGAGGGATTTCTTCCTCTTCGTTTTTATCAAGATCTTGAAAATTTTGGTCAATATTATGAACTATGGGCACAGAAAAGTAAGCGGAAATCACATCTTCATTCAAAGCCTCAAGCTCACAAGTTGCAACAGACTCAAAAGAGAAAGAAAAAGAAGACTCAGACATCTTAGACAAACTTAAATCTGACTCCAACCCCATAGGCCCACCGGACTCGGACTCAACAGCCAATTCAAAACTCTCAATACAACTTTTTTCAAAATGCCAATTCATTCGTGAGCCATTCATTGCATCCATGATGAAGCTTGAACAGTCAGTAGGTACCTCTTCCCCGATCACGGCAATGGTCATATCCCCCAAATTCATCGGTTCAACGTTGGTATGCGATTCTGTCAGTAAATCAGCCAATGTTAGACCCAGGACTTCCTCTGCGTTGCTTTCCGAGCTGACTTCTCTGTCTTGTCCGATGTCGATGCTAGGATCTATCCACTTTTCGTCACTGTCGGAGAGCTGATGGTCAAAGAAGATCTCAAACCCAGGGTATCTCTTCTTCTCTACTTGATCAAACCAGGGCTCAGGAAAACCACAGAAAGGGAAGTCTTCTCCTTGGCGGACAAAGCGTCCATTCAAGGTCCCATGAATTGGCTTATGAACCAACTCAAACCGCCGCCTGCTTTTTGGCCTTGATCTTCTCCTTGATCTCTTCGCTTTTTCCAAATATCACCGTGGTGCATACCCTAGTCCTAATGCACATGGGTTATGAGGTACTTCACCGGGTGTAGAAATACCTTCTCGCCACTTCGCCCCAATCCCATCCTCGAATGTGACCTAGTTTACTCATGAAATAGATTGATTGGGCACTGACGTATACACCTTCGTCTTCTGCCATGAGCGTTTGAACTAGCTAGGCCTCTGCCAATGTAAAACCTGACAGGAACACATCCTCTTCCCCATGTTGTATTTCTAGCAGTGGTGTTGTGACTTCTGGAGGAGGATGGATGGATGAACTTCCAAAGACAGTGGCAATTCCTCCGTCGTATGGGTATTTTACCAATTGATGTAATGTGGATGATACAGCTTTCATCTGATGAAGCCAGGGCCTTCCCAATAGCAAGTTGAATGTTGCGGAACATCCATGACATGGAATTCACCAGGCTCGATGGACCCAATCGCTATTTGTACTTTGATTGTTCCCATTACTTCTCGACTAGTATTATCATAGGCCCGAATCAATTGAGTAGTGGGCGGAAATCACGGCTTTTAGTCCGATTGCATAAGCAAAGGCGTAGGGCAAACATTGATGGTCGATCCGGTCAATCGTGACAATCGGGATCCATTTCTTTCGTGATTCCAACGACACGCATGAGGCTTATTATGTCCCGATCCTTCTTGTGGCAACTCTTTGTCAGCAAAAGTTATTGCTGGGATTACTTCTCTCGGGGTGATTAATGACACTAATTGCTCGGGAGTGGTGTCAATTGACAGCTTAGCCTGGCTCAACATTGACAACATTGCCTGTCGATGTTCTCGGGAGGCCATGAGAAGACCCCAAATGGAAATGTTCGCTTGGATCTTTTTTAGTTGTTTTAGAACCAGGTCCTCTTCTACCTCTTTTTCTTTTCCTTTCTCTTTCTCTTTTTCTACCTCTTTATCTTTGCCAGAGGGTTCTCCTTGGTCTAGATATGGAGGCTTGAAGTAGCGCCCACTCCTAGTCAAATGATCAATTTCGTCTGCATACCAAGTCTCATCCGGCACATGGTTTACCCATTCATCATCAGTATGAGCCAGCTGTAGGTCATTATCATCCCACCATTCGCCTTCATTGACTGAAAGGCAATTATCTAGCGCTGCTTGAATCATTCCAACTGTATGCTCTGACTAGCTTTCTGGTTCTTCTTCTCTTCCTTTGGAACTCTTTCCTTTACCACATTCAACAGGTTTCCTAAAATCATGTCTTAATTTATCCCCTCTTCTTTCAGTTTCCTCAGCAGAAGCTTCGTCATTGCTTGACCAACCGTGACTGTAATTCTTCGATTCCCACCATTCCATCTGCACATTCTCAAGATCTAATTCTTCAAAGAAATGAAGATTAGCCAAGTCCTCCTCTAGGTCGGCCAAATCATCCAACCCCTGTTCAAGTACATCATCTTTTACAACATTGATAGAAAATGAGTCAGGCAAATCAACCTCAAGCTTTAGTTGACCACTGGGAATAATATACCGGCTAGGATCATACTTTTTCTCTGATAGTTTGCCAGTCTCAAGCATAGATACTACCACCATAGGGTTTTTGGGTTTTGGCTGGGTTGGAGGTGCATCCATCATGCATAACTCAGTGCCTTCAGGAATATATACCGCAGGTTTTGGTAAATGAGTAAGTGTGATATAGGTACTGGGGTTAAAGATGGATGAGAGTGTATGGATGAGGTTAAGATGAGGAGGTGATGGAACTCTGTCATAGGGTGGCAATGGGTTGGTAGTGACGTTGGGTTTTGGTGGTTGTGGGGGAGCTATGACTTTATTGTCTATGAGATCTTGGATCTCATGACGGAGACGAAAGCAACGATCTGTGTCATGTCCTGGTTGTTGATGGAAAGCACAGTGTTTGATAGGGTCATATCTGGCTGGGAGAGGTTCGGGAAGAGGTTGGGGGTCCAAAGGTTTCAAGTACCCTCTTTTTGTCAAGATGTTCATTGCTTTAGAGAGTGACATATAGAGATGGGTGAATGTTCTACTTGGAGCTCGGGTTGTGTTTTGCGGGCCAGCATGAGCAAAGGGGTCAGCTATCTTAGTGGTGGTGGCAACCATGTTGATTTCAGAGGGCTTCATAGCTGTGCTACCATCGGGCGTAGCATTGAACCACGACCAAAAGGCTTCCTAACAGTTCCTTATCTTCCATAATGATTCCCTGTTTGATGGCATCCTCTATCTGGACCCCTATCTCATGTAGGTCATTAAAAGTGAAGAGCGGAAGGACTATCATTTTTTGTAACATCTTTCCATGCAGATTTCTGACTATCATACGGATTTGGTCTTTTCAAGTGGTCTGTTGGTCATCATTGCTGCTTTTGCCCTCTATCTGGTGATAAAGGCCACGAAACTTTCATTGGGCTCTTGACGGGTGGCCGCTAATTCCTGAGTAGTCACTTCAATCTGAGTGTTATAAGCATATCGATGATAAAGGCCTCGGCCAACTCTTCCCAACTTTGTTTTACCGAGTCCTCTAACTTGGCATACCAAATGGCAGCCACTCCTGACAAAGTTCGTCCGAATAAAGAGAGCTTTTGCGGACGAGTCAATCCCATAGGCTTTAAGACATCAGAGAACAGGCGAATGTGCACCATTGGGTCGCCGGAGCCATCAAACCTATCAATGTGTGGCATTTTAAACCGTTCCGCAACTTCACAAATTGCCTCAGTGTACCCGTCTTCGATGTCTGGGATTGAATTTACTCCTTGTGCTTTTTTGAAAAGTTTTTCCAACTTGGCCAGCTTCAACATAGTTGAGTCAGACTCAGGTGCTTCAGAGGGATGGAGCCCTCCCACTGGTTGTGGAAGAGGAAATGATCCTCCTGAAGTTTGTGCAGGAACCCTCAGATCTTCTGGTGAATTAAGTTCAGGAAACTCGTCAGCTGGTGGAGGTGGAGGTGGAGGTGGAACTAGATGATTCACCGGAGGTGGTTGAGTAACGGACGCCCCAGATGAACGTTGCAGTTCAGCAAGAGTATTGCCTTGAGCAGCAAGAGTAGTGCCTTGGGCAGCAACCGTAGTGGCAACGGTATCCATGCTCCGTTGGAGGCCCAGTAGTATGTCCGCTATATTTTCTGGAATCTGAGCCATCACTGATTCTGATGAGTTGAGTGGTGATGATCTAGCAGGTGAAGAAGGGGTATTCTGGACAGTTGATGAAGCTTTTGCTTTTCTTAGTGTAACCGGTGGCAAAGAAACTAACACTGGCTGACCCTGAACCAAATCTGCACTTTTGCAAAGTCTACCAACGCGAGTCCATAGAACTTGGGGATATCGACCTTTCGAAGCTATAGTGCCCAACTACCTTGTCAAACAAAACGGACCCCGATCGTAATTTCATTTGCATCCTAGCTCAACCGATTATTGCTAACTCATGAAAACTCAACTCAACCCCACAAATTGAAATGATCGAACCACTCATCTCAATCGAGAACTCCCATACATTGCACATAACACATAGCAGAAAGAGAACAAACACCCCTATGGGGGCTCGGGTTACCCCGCCCTATCTTTGAAATGATCTAGGGTTTCACTATTCAAACAAGTGGCATCATACATCCTAGAAATGGGAGAGCATCCTCCCCGATTTTGGAAGGTACTATAGCTCATTATATGCACAAGGTTAGCTCTACTCTAAGGGTTGAAGTCAAGGTGACGTTACCAAAGAGTCCTTTGGGTCATAACCAATAAAGATTCCAGAAATCAAGAGTCAAATAGCCTCTTCAAGTCTCGAGAACCTTAGATAGCAAGGCTACATAGCAAAGCTACCATTTTGACAAATCTCAAAAGGTTACAACACAAGGCCTCTAAAGTATCGTGAAAGATAGGTATAGTGTCACAAAAGCTTGCTGGTTCCCACCAAGATCTCGGGCAACACAGGACTTGAAGTGCACCAATGAATGCAATGCAATAAACATATAATTGAAAATAAAAGTCATATCATGGAGTTCGAGTCAAGGTTTCATAAAATCTCAAAGAGTCGCCAGAATCAGAACATGCCCGGGGTACCTGCTAAACGCTCGACTCGAGATCTCTTTGATCTAGTCTCACGAATGCAATGTGAAACGAGATGAGAGTCCAGATTTGGCAACTTTTATTGAAAATCCATTTTATTGTAATTTTACCAAAAATGGATCGGCCATCGATCTCGAGTCGCCACCTAATATTTTGGGAAATTAGGAAACCCATGACTCAGTGCCAAGGCCACTGTTCGTCGTAACCAAGGATGCTTGGCTCGGAACCTTAGGTATGAGAGGGGAAGGTCAATAATGAGCACCCCCGCTCACCCGATCAAAAGATCGGCCTCTATTAAACCATAATATGACTTTTATTTTCTTTATATGTTCATGTTCTGATTATTTAATAAATCCCAAAATTTACTATGTGAAACATACAAGTATAGACTATGTCACCAATTTTGGAATAACTTGATTTCATGTAGTTTTGAAAGAGTTTTGAAAATTTATATCCCAAATAAATTGAGTTTACAAACACGAAAATCAATATCATTCCAAATTAAGCGACACAACCTCCATCCACTGGCATTCATACAGTTATATCACATAAGCAAATAGCCACATGGTAGGATGCTTAAACATAGTAAGAAAAACACACACAAACGGGATGCTAAAGCATAAAAACTTACATGTTTGACGACCCGCGAACAAGCTATAAAACAAAGTTAGTAAAACGTGCATGATCTTATATACAAAATCTTAATGCAATTCACTCATGAGATGCAACTAAAGATTCGGTTTCTAAGATATGACATGTGAATCATCTCAAGAACATGAGGTAGCGCACATAATCACATAGGAATTGATTAAATCCACAAATGCAAATTTCGCCGAATTAAGATGCATGAAACATGGATGCAAAGCATGAATATGATGAAAAATAAATATGATGTTTATGTACAAATAAGGAAAGCAAGTAAAAGAATGGGATAGAAAGAAGTGGGGCGGGGAATTATTACAACATTTTAAAGAATAATTACAAACCAAATTAGAGAGGGATGAGGAGAATATTACAACAAAATAAAAACCTCACAATACACTCAAAATTAAAAAAAATAAATAAAAAATAAAATAAAATAAAAACTTCATGTTCTTTGGAACCACCACCGGAAATTGGTCAACGTTGGGAGATTACGTCATCTTGTCTGGAAGAAGCTAACCGACCGGCCAAATAGGCCGGCCGGCCAACTAGGCCAAGCAAAACCTGTCTTGTTGCGAAACCAAGAAAAGGCACAAGCAAAAAATATGTAGGTGGCTCAACTAACCACTACCGGTTAGATTAAAAATACGAAAACAAATATAAAATAAAATAAAAAGTGTAAACTTACAACATAAACCTAAAACAATAAAACAAATATAAAATAGAACATACAAGATTAAAACAAAACTAATGTGAGACTAATGCAAGAAAAAGAATAAATATGAGGTAGAACGTGCAAGATTACAACAAAACTAATTTGAGACTAATACAAGAAATAAAAATAAATATGAGGTAGAACATGTAAGATTACAACAAAATTAATAATTAGAACAAAACTAATAGTTTCAATTTATAATTAGAACAAAACTAATATTTATAATTAGTTTCAATTTATAATTAGTTTTGTTGTAATCTTACATGTTCTACCTCATATTTATTTTTATTTCTTGTATTAGTCTCAAATTAGTTTTGTTGTAATCTTGCACGTTCTACCTCATATTTATTCTTTTTCTTGCATTAGTCTCACATTAGTTTTGTTTTAATCTTGTATGTTCTATTTTATATTTGTTTTATTGTTTTAGGTTTATGTTGTAAGTTTACACTTTTTATTTTATTTTATATTTGTTTTCGTATTTTTAATCTAACCGGTAGTGGTTAGTTGAGCCACCTACATAATTTTTGCTTGTGCCTTTTCTTGGTTTCAAGAACAAGACAGTTTTGCTTGGCCTAGTTGGTCGGCCGGCCTATTTGGCGGTCGGTTAGCTTCTTCCGCATAAGATGACGAATCTCCCAACGTTGACCAATTTCCGGTGGTGGTTCCAAAGAACATGAAGTTTTTATTTTATTTTATTTTTTATTTATTTTTTTTAATTTTGAGTGTATTGTGAGGTTTTTATTTTGTTGTAATATTCTCCTCATCCCTCTCTAATTTGGTTTGTAATTATTCTTTAAAATGTTGTAATAATTCCCCGTCCCACTTCTTTCTATCCCATTCTTTTACTTGCTTTCCTTATTTGTACATAAACATCATATTTATTTTTCATCATATTTATGCTTTGCATCCATGTTTCATGCATCTCGATTCGGCGAAATTTGCATTTGTGGATTTAATCAATTCCTATGTGATTATGTGCGCTACCTCATGTTCTTGAGATGATTCACATGTCATATCTTAGAAACCGAATCTTTAGTTGCATCTCATGAGTGAATTGCATTAAGATTTTGTATATAAGATCATGCACGTTTTACTAACTTTGTTTTATAGCTTGTTCATGGTCGCCAAACATGTAAGTTTTATGCTTTAGCATCCCGCTTGTGTGTGTTTTTCTTACTATGTTTAAGCATCCTACCATGTGGCTATTTGCTTATGTGATATAACCGTATGAATGCCAAGGATGGAGGTTGTGTCGCTTAATTTGGAATGATATTGATTTCAGTGATTGTAAACTCAATTTAGTTGGATTATACATTTTCAGAACTCTTTCAGAACTACATGACATCAAGTTATTCCAAGATAGGTGACATAGTCTATACTTGTATGTTTCACATAGTAAATTTTAAGATTTATTAGATAGTCAGAACATGAACATATAAAGAAAATAAAAGTCATATTATGGTTTAGTAGAGCGGATCTTTTGATTGGGTGAACGGGGTGCTCAAATAATGACCTTCCCCCTTCATACCTAAGGTTCCGAGCCAAGCATCCTTGGTTACGACGAACAGTGGCCTTGGCACGAGAGATGGGTTTCCTAATTTTCCCAAAATAAAAATTAGGTGGCTTACTCGAGATCCGATGGCGCAAATCCATTTTGGTAAAATTACAATAAAAATGGATTTTCAATAAAAGTTGCCAACTGACTCTCATCTACGTTTCACATTGCATTCGTGAGACTAGATCAAAGAGATCTCGAGTCCTAATCAGTTTAACGCGCCTGGTACCCCGGCATGTTACGCTTCGCGACTCAGGATTTTATGAAACCTTGACTCGAACTCCATGATATGACTTTTATTTTCAATTATATGTTTATTGCATTGCATTCATTGGTGCACTTCAAGTCCCTGTGTTGCCCAGATACTGGTGGGAGCACAGGCAAGCTTTTTGTGACACTATACCTATCTTTACGATACTTTAGAGGCCTTGTGTTGTAACCTTTTGAGATTTGTCAAAATGGTAGCTTTGCTATGTAGCCCTGCTATCTAAGGTTCTCAGACTTCGAAGAGAGGCTATTTGACTCTTCTGATTTCCTGGAATCTTTATTGGTTATGACCCAAAGGACTCTTTGGTAACGTCACCTTGACTTCAACCCTTAGAGTAGAGCTAACCTTGTGCATATAATGAGCTATAGTACCTTCCAAAATCGTGTGATGCTCTCCCATTTCTAGGATGTATGATGCCACTTGTTTGAATAGTGAAACCCTAGATCATTTCAAAGATAGGACAGGGTAACCCGAGCCCCCATAGGGGTGTTTGTTCTCTTTCCTGCTATGTGTTATGTGCAATGTATGGGAGTTCTCAGATTCAGATGAGTGGTTCAGTCATTTCAATTTGTGGGGTTGAGTTCAGTTTTTCATGAGTTAGCAATAATCAGTTGAGCTAGGATGCAAATGAAATTGATCGGGGTCCCGCTTTTGTTTCAAAGAAGGTAGTTGGGCACTATAGCTTCCGAAAGGTCTGATATCCCCCAAGTTCTATGGACTCGCGTTGGTAGACTTTGCAAAAGTGCAGATTTGGTTCGTGGTCACCAGTTGTTAGTTTCTTTTGCCACCGTTACACTAAGAAAAGCAAAAGCTTCATCAACTCGCCCGTAATACTTCTTCACCGCTAGATCATCACCACTCAACTCATCGTAATCTGATGGCTCGATTCCGTAAAATATAGCGACATACCATCGGGCCTCCAACGGAGCATGGATACCGCTGTTACTACTACGGTTGCGCCAAGGCACTACTCTTGCCGCCAAGGCAATACTTTGCCGAATCGCAACGCTCATCTGGGCGCCCATTTACTCAACCACCTCCGTGAATCATCTAGTTCCACCTCCACCTCCACCTCCACCAAATTTGAAGTTTCGAACTTAATTCACCGAAGATCCGAGGGTTCTGCACAAACTTCAGGAGGATCATTTCTTCCACAACCAAGGGAGGGCTCCATCCTCTCAAGCACTCGAGTCCGACTCAACTATGTTGAAGCCGCTGTTGGAAAAACTTTTCAAAAAAGCACAAGGAGTAAATTCAATCCCACATCAAGACGGGTACATCGAGACAAATTGTGAAGTTGCTGTAACGGTTTAAAATGCCACACATTGATAGGTTTGATGGCTCCGGCGACCCAATGGTGCACATTCGCCGTTCTCGATGTCTTAAAGCCTATGGGATTGACTCGTCCAAGAAAAGCTCTCTTTATTCGGACGAACTTTGTCGAGTGGTCGCCATTTGGTATGCCAAGTTAGAGGACTCGAAAACAAAGTTGGGAAGAGTTGGCGAGGCCTTTATCATCCAAGATGCTTATAACACCCAGTTGAAGTGACTACTCGAATTAGAGGCCACCCGTCAAGAGCCCAATGAAAGTTTCGTGGCCTTTATCACCGATGGAGGGCAAAAGCAAAGAATGATGACCAATGCACCACTTGAAAAAGACCAAATCCGTATGATAGTCAGAAATCTGCATGGAAAGATGTTACAAAAAATGATAGTCCTTCCGCTCTTCACTTTTAATGACCTACATGAGATAGGGGTCCAGATAGAGGATGCCATCAAACAGGGAATCATTATGGAAGATAAGGAACCTGTTCGGAAGCCTTTTGGTCGTAGTTCCAATGCTACCGCCAGAACTTTTGCAGACGATAGACCAATCGCTTGAGTTTAAGAAAAGACGCTCGAGTGCCCACTCACTCGAGCGTAGGAAAAGTCGCTCGAGCATGAAAGACACCCCTTCAGTACTTTTGTAGACATGCAAGGTACTGAAGGTTTGCAACTCCTGCTTGAGCGCAAGAAAGGCCGCTCGAGCGGAGGACCAAAATTTATATAGCCCGCTTGAGCACAAGAATGGCCGTTCAAGCGGAAGACCAAAAATCTAGGCAACACAAAGTTTGAAAACTAAATAACCAACCTGTTCCAAACATAACCACAACAACCCAAAGACCAATTTCAAAGGTATACAAGGGAAGAAAGAGATAGACAACAATATGAAAGTATTAAACTCGAGCCCGGAATATCACAAGAGCCGAGTAAAAATCGGGATCGCTATAACCATTAATTGCATATTCATCGGTTATGCCAAGAATAGTAGTACATATTGGCTTTTGATTCATAAGTCCAAACACTCAGAAATGCATGTAAATACTACTATTGAATCTAGGAATGTATCGTTCTTTGAATATGTGTTTCCTAATAAAATTGGACAAGAGACTAGTCCTAACAAAAGATCTTATGATGCTATTACTAGTCATGATCAAGAAAAAGATCAAGTACAAGAGCAAAAAATAGATCAAAATGAAGAAGAGGAACCTAGGCATAGTAAAGGTGCTAGAACCTCAAAATATTTTAGTCCAAATTTTCTAATCTTTTTGTTAGAAAATGAGCCTTTAACTTTTAAAGAAGCTATGTCCAGTCCTGAGGCTTCTTTGTGGAAAGAGACTGTAAATAGCGAACTTGAATCCATCTTGCAAAATCACACATGGAAATTGGTGGATTTGCCACTAGATTGTAAACCTCTTGGATACAAGTGGATTTTCAAGAGGAAAATGAAAGCAGATGGATTAATTGACAAATACAATACAAGACTTGTGGTCAAAGAATATAGACAAAAAGAAGGTCTTTATTACTTAGATACATACTCACCAGTTACTAAAATAACATCCATTATAATGCTAATTGCCATTGCATCTTTATACAAACTATAAATTATCGAATGGATATAAAAACAGCTTTCTTAAATGGTGAGTTAAATGAAGAAATCTATATGGAACAATTAGAAAGATTTTCTGTTCCGGGGAAAGAAAAGAAAGTGTGTAAATTGGTTAAATCATTATATGGTTTAAAACAAACACCAAAGCAATGGAATGAGAAATTTGACAAGGCAATGATGTCAAATGAATTTAAAATTAATGAATGTGTCAAATGTGTTTATGTTAAAAACACAAAGGTTATGTTATAGTATGTCTTTATGTTGATGATATGTTCATCATAGGTAGTAATAACGATATGATTAAAACTACCAAAAAAATATTGAATGAACATTTTGACATGAAGGACATGAGGATTGCTGATGTAATTCTTGGTATGAAAATTACCAAAACATTAAAAGGATATGTTTTGTCATATTACATTGAGACAAAACTTGAAGCTTAACAAAGATGATAATCATCTTGCTAGAATACCTGTGAAAGTTAATTTGTTTCTTTCTAAGAATGTACAGGAAAGTATTTCTCAATTAGAGTATTCCCAAATTATTGGAAGCTTAATGTACTTGATGAACTGCACTCGCCCAGATATAGCTTATGCAGTAAGTAAATTAAGTAGATATACAAGTAATCCAGGAGTAGAACACTAGAAAACTATTATAAGGGTTCTAAAATATCTTAGATTTACTCGTAACATTGGGGTCAACTATCCTATATATCCAGCGGTACTTGAAGGATACTGTGATGCAAATTAGATATCGGATACTAAAGACTCAAATTCCACTAGTAGGTATGTCTTTACTCTTGGTGGTGCAACTGTATCTTTGAAATCTTCCAAAGAGACCTGTATTGCTAGGTCTACTATGGAATCAAAGTTTATAGTATTAGATAAAGCTGGGGAAGAAGCAGAATGGTTTCGTCACTTCCTTGAAGATATTCCGATGTGGCCGAAACCTGTGCCTGCTATATGCATATCGTCACAACATAAACCCGCCCCTATAAGTTTAACGTCGTAACCGGCCAGTGATCCTTGGATCACCAAAGGCCTCTTAATAGAATGACATATACTTAGGCTGAAGAAGCAAATATACAAAATATACATAGTCTATAGAGCTGTGCAGACATACATGGGACAAAAATTTGAAACCTTATAATATATATATACATAAGATGTCATGTCCACATAAATCTTGCAACACCGTGCAAACATCATCAAAAGGGGCTTAGCCCCAAAATACAAATAAACAAACAGGGCAAAACATAAATGTCCTTAACATGATACACAAAATAACTCTTGATATGGTCACAAAACTTGACTTCTATACATGGGAACCTCCCTGGGATGATCTCGCGCCTCGTCACTGTAGACACCCCATTTTTGACGGCCCTTACGACTTGGACACCATTGCATGCACACCCGATGATGAATGTATATGCTCGTCCAGTGCTCGAAGTCCTCAGTGGAATACCACAACTTTGAGCCTTTCAAACCTGCACCCTTGTTGTCTCATTCTTAGACCAGGCCTTGACCCTTCTAGCCTACAGCTTCTGGTGGCCTGCCAGCCACCCTTATGGGCTGCCGGCCATCACTTTTGGGCTACTGATGTGGCTTGCCGGCTACTAGTTTCTTTTGCAGATATTTTATGACAGTTGTTTGCATAGATGCATGCATCTGCACCCATGTGTAGAGCTGGATATCCTTGTAGAGAATTCATGTTTTCTATATATATGAGACCTCTCTCTCATGTTTAAGGTTAGAAAATTTTGAGATCAAAATTTTTCTTCTCTCTCTACAATTCTCCCTCTCTCTAGAAAATTTCTATACTTTAGCCTATACACTCTCAACCTTTGCCTATACACCCTTAACCAAATCTCTCCATATTTGAGCTGAGGTGTCTTTGAGCTTGGTTTGAGCTCTGGAGGGTGTGGTTTGCCTTGTTTTAGTGCTTGGAAGTGTTTTTCCCTTCAAATGTATAAAGCTTTGTCTATTAGCTTGCCTTAGCTACTATTATTTTTGCTGTTTTGCAACTGATTTTGGGCAATAAAACTTCTGTATTTTTGGCATATAACTTTTTTTCTCTCAAAATCTGTAAAACAGTTCTTAAATGACTCTCATGTCTCCCCTACTTTTAGAATAAATCGGAATATCATCAATGAACACGACTATAACCTCATCCAAAAATTGTTTAAAAACCCTATTCATCAGGTCCATAAAGGCTGCGAGTGCATTTGTTACCCCAAATGGCAGGACTTAAAATTCATAGTGCCCATATCTAGTTCTGAATGCTATTTTCTCTACGTCTTCTGCCTTGACCTTTAACTGGTGATACCCGGATCTAAGATCTATCTTAGAGAACACTTGTGCTCCATGAAGTTGGTCAAACAGGTCATCTATTCGGGGTAAGGGTTATTTGTTCTTCACGGTTACTTTGTTCAACTCGCGGTAGTTGATACACAGCCTCAAAGACCCGTCTTTCTTTTTGACAAACAATACTGGAGCTCCCCAATAAGGACTTGTGTGTGTCGTATAACACGTGCTCTGATACTACTCTATTACAACTCAAACCCGCCCCTATAGGTTTAGCTTCGTAACCGGCTAGTAATCATTAAATCACCAAAGGCTTCTTAACAGAATAACATATACTTAGGGGCTGCAGAAGCAAATATACAAAATATACATAGTTCATAGAACTGTGCAGACATACATGGGACAGAAATTTGAAACCTCATAATAGATATACACATAAGTCTTACAACATCGTGCAAACATCATCAAAAAGGGCTTAATCCCAGAATACATATAAACAAACAGGAAAAAACATAAATGTTCTTAACATGATACACAAAAATAACTATTGACATGGTCCACAAAACTTGACTTATATACACGGGAACCTCCCCAGGAGACACGGTGGGTGGCTTAACAAAACAGAACTTAGGCTTTCAATTTTGGGCTTGATCTCGCGTCTGGCCATCTACATACATAAAAAATTACAGTGAGCTAGAGCCCAGTGAATAATAACAGAGTAAAGGGTTTTAATGAATGTTGTCCATAACAGTTACAGAAAACAGAATTCAGTAGCTATCAGAAATGGATTCATAATCATGTTTAGAAATCAAAGTTCATAACAGAAACTGATTCAAAATCATACTCATAATCAAAATCAAAATTTACAGTTAATCATACGTATACATCCATTAGCACTTACAGAAACAGTTGACCCATAAAGGGACGGCCATAAAGGCATACAATTGACTCACATGCACGGAGACGGTACAGTTGGCTCATGAGACGTACAGTTGACCCATAAAGGAACGCATTCAGAAGGATCCATAACAGTTGGCTCATGAGACGTGTAGTTGACCCATAATTGGGACGTAATAAAACAGATAACAGATGTCATCTGAAGCTAAGAATGCCACGAATACATTTCAGAAATATTGGACAACCATTCATTCATGCAGAAAATAATATTTCAGAAAACAGATCATCTTATATCATTCAAAAAATACTTATAATTGAACATAGCTTTACAAAGTTATTACTCACAAATGACTCCAATTATAGAACAGATGAAGCAGACAGATCAGATAGCTTACGGCGCGTGACCTACAAACAACACATAACATGTACACATTAAAAAACGCGACCAGGATTCATTACAATCATTATGTTTCATTCTTAGTGTGTTTCAAAGTCTTAACCGCATTATCGTGTCTTAATCTTGGCCTACGAATGCCTAGGATGCAATGAGGATACTAAAATACACTTGAACACATTTAACAAAACTTGCTGAAAATAGGGGTCCCGCTCGAGCAGACATGCAAAATATGAGTGGTCACTCTAGTGCACATTCTTTCACTCGAGCGGTCTGTAAAAGTACTGGTTGTGTGATTTTTACGCTCGATGGTCGCTCGAGTGACCACTGGTTGTGGGAGTACGTGACGATGGACTTTGTGACAGGGTTGCCTAAGTCACCTAGAGGACGCGAGGCTATATGGATAATAGTGGACCCCCTCACCAAGACAGCGCATTTCTTACCCTATAAGATGACCGACACTTTAGAGTCTATGTGCAGGCCCTACACTGGGGAGATCATTCGACTACATAGAATTTCGGTATCTATTGTATCAGATCGTGATCCATGGTTCACCTCTCGATTTTGGGGGAGCCTGCAGGAAGCTCTTGGTACTGAGTTATGTTTTAGCACCGCCTTTCGCCCAGAGACAAATGGACAATCTGAACGCACCATCCAGACACTCAAAGATATGTTGAGAACTTGCGCAATGGATTTTCAACGAAGTTGGGAACGACACCTACCCCTAATTAAATTCGCCTACAACAACAGCTTTCAAGCTAGCATCGGCATGGCGCCTTTTGAAGCATTATACGGACGACCTTGCAGATCACCAATTTGTTAGACGGAAGTGGGTGATACAAATCTAATAGGGCCCGAACTTGTTCTAGGAACTACTGAGAAGGTCAAATTGATTCAACAACGGTTAAAGACTGCCCAAGACTGCCAAAAGAATTATGCAGACAGGAGGAGAAGACCATTGATGTTTGAAGTAGGCAGCCATGTGTTTCTAAAGGTGCAACCCAGGCGTGGAGTTGTACGTCTTGGGAGAAAGAGGAAGTTGTCGCCACAATATATTGGACCTTTTGAGGTATTGGAAAGAGTGGGCGAAGTAGCATATAGATTAGCTCTACCCCCACAGTTAGCAGGAATACACAACGTCTTCCATATATCTATGTTGAGAAAATACATCACTGACCCGACACACGTCCTCAAATAGAAAAAGATCAGTCTTGACAAAGATGTTACATTTAAAGAAGGACCGGTGGCAATACAGGATAGCCGAGAGAAGAACCTTAGAGGCAAAATGGTTCACTTGGTAAAAGTGCTATGGCGTCATCGGGGAGTTGAGGAATCTACTTAGGAACGCCAGGATTGGGTAAAGACAAACTACCTCAAGCTTTTCGAAAGCAGAATGTAGTTGAATTTCGGAGACGAAATTGTTTTAAGGGGGATAGGTTGTGAAGCCCCTAAAAATTTTATTCACTTTATAGACCCTAATATTTGAATTATTTTCTTAAGGCCCCTCGGTTACTTAATTATTTCAAATCTTGTCGATTAACATTTTATTTATTATTATTTTTGGAATATCCAACCAAATTAGGATCCTTAGCCTAATTTAGTTTATTGCTACATAAGTAAAATTCCAATACATGTATTTAACACCAAGCCCTTACTTCCTTTTTAAATTCAAAACTTACCCAAGAACTAGTACTTGTACCTTGTACCTTGAGTACCATCAATCTTGTAAGATACACATATACATATATATATATATACACCTAGAGGAGTGTGCCTAGAACCTAAAATGATTTAAATAATAACCCCCTCACACTTCCCCAAGAGAGGAGTCAATTTTCAAGAACCACCATCATGATGTTCTAGGAAAAAAACACAACCTAGTGGCCTAGACCTAGGTTGCTAATCTCAAAACTAGTTACCTTTCAACTAAAGATCAACTATTTAATTCCAAAACCTATGATTTAGCACCTTAGTTACTCCTACCCCACTTGATACCAAGCAAAATCCTAACTTTCCCATCCATTTTCAACTAAAGGGCTTTTATGTCCTTTTACACCAAATTGCCTATATATACCACACCCCCTAGCTTGCAAACTCATACAACACACTCACTCACACACACATTTTGGTTAGAGAGAGAGAGGAGAGCAAGGAAGAGAAGTCTAGAGGAGAAGAGGGAGGAAGAAGAGAGTTTCTTGTGCAAAGCTTAGAAGGTAAGCCACAAACACAACCTTCTCTTCATTTCCTTTTCTAATGCATGTTTTTAAAGATTCTAAATAATGTTTTTCAGATCTGTTATTATCAAGTTCTTATGTTAAAAATACTAAGATTTGAGTATTGATTCCATCTCTCTTGTATTTTCTCCATTTTGGCACAAAACCATCTTCTTTTTGTACCAATCTCTCAACATTTCAAGAGCACTCTTTCAAACAAATTTTCTGAGTTAAATATGTGATAGTTAGAATATTTTCTTCACAAAAGAAATGAAACTTTCCTCTGGTGGAACCCCCTTTTCATAGATCTTCTTGTTTTGAGCAACTTACCTTAGAACCTGTTTTTTTAGCCCACTTTCAAAAAATTTTGGGAAAATGTATAAAATTATTCTGAACTGCTATTTTATGTCAAAATCTTCCTGGAGAAGTTAGCTTTCAACTAAAATTGGTTTCATCGAAAAACATTGAGCGGTTTGCAAGAAAATCAAGTTTTCGTAACAGTCGACGGATCTGGGCAAATTCTGGACAGCGCTGAAATATTTTCTAAATAACTTAGAATCTGGAAGAGCAACCCCAATTCCGAAAAATGTTCTAGAAACTAGATTAAATCCTCTACAAACCATAGGAAGGCCAAGCCCGGTAAAGGATCTAAAATAGCTCTTTCATTTTAATCTTTATACGATACTAAATCTGGAAACTTTAATAGGTGTGGATGTTTTGTACCTTGAGTTCATGAGAATGTTTGTAGCTTATAATCATATCTTGACATGATAATATATGTGTTGTGGTTATGTTATTTACCTTTTTCATCTTAAGAATACATGCTTATATGGATATCACTGTTTTATAAGTTGAACTAACATTGTCTTAAAACACTTAATTCAATGGGAAACCTAATTGGGAGGGTATTGGGTTTTCGCGCACTTGAGTAATGAAAAGATGAGAAATGTGATACATAGATTGTTGGGATGCGTTCCCTATTTGAAAGTTAAAGTCTTGGGCAAGTGGTTTTCGGAACCCTTGAACGGAGCGGTTGTATTCAGACCCTAGGTGGTTTGGTGTAAGGAGGGATTTCGGGCAAGGCCCTATTTTTACCGTCTCTTTTGAGGCCCTGCGGTTGGCGCTACACGGTATATAACCATTAGTAGGCATCCGAGATTAGTTCTGCAACAAAGCAGCAAAAGAGGGGGCATACCGAATAATCCGCGTCCGATTCTTGTGGTTGGGAGGATGAAATCTCTTTGGAGGATTTCTAGATGCTAACATCTAACTTAACCCTTCATTTATTTATTGAAGTATCATGCTTTATTACTTGATGTTATAATTGTGATTGTGTATTGGACTGGGAAAAATGGGTAGGGTATGTGTGTGTTTACTGGCATTCAAAGCTCACGGCGTATCATGCCAGGTGACGAAGTGGAACTCATAGCTGGAGACGACGAGCCCGAAACTTTTGAAGATTTTTGGTTATCCTAGAAAAAAAAATTAGAAGTTTCTTTTTGAATGTTCTGTAAAGACTCATTTGAAGACTTAAGCTTTATTCTGGAATGTAATGTAGTGGAACTATCTTTTGAGTTATATATACTGATTGTTATATATTCTATGTATGAACCCTTTCGTTACTTATGAGACCTTGTGTCAATACCTTTTAAGATCTGTCAAAAGGGTAGTGCGCTACCTAAGAAAGCTGGACTTAGAAGGGAGGCTATTTTGACTCCTCCGGCGATATGAGATTTTACTTGGTTATTGATCATAGGACTCATTAGTGACTCTCCCTTGACTGCAACCTATAGTGTAGAGTCGGGGCGTCACAATCACAGAGTGGTCACTCGAGCGCAGGTTCTATCGCTCAAGCAAAGAGGTCGAATTCTGGAATTTCTAGATTCACCTCCAAGCTGCAACACTCAAATTCAATGCATCAAAACTCATCTTTCTGGGCCAAAAACTTAAAGATATGTGTATGAACTTGGAAAACATTGAGAATTCAAAATCGTTTCGCAAAATCAAAGTCCAAAAGCTTGCTAATTGTGCAAATCAACACTCAAGTCTTAAAAAACATAACATACAAGTATTTCTTGACTTCAAAGCTTTTCAAAACATGATCAATTAAGGTTAAATGGTAAGAAATGTGATGAATTCTGAACACCAAGTCAAAATAGACACATGCATGTGGAAATTCTTTAGAAACAAACTCAAAATGCTATTATATATGCATGCATGCATGAATGGCTCAATTTTCTTCATTTCTAGCTTAGTTCTTCCATTATTCAACTTAATTCTCTATAGCTCATGTCCTACACATCATAATTATACAATCTGAAAGTTGAATTCTTACCTAGGCTTGTCAATGATGCTCTAGATGATCAATTGTTGAAAGTTCCAAGCCAAAATCTCTAAGTTCTCTAGCAATCCTCTTAATTTGAGCTCAAACTAATCTTCTCTTTCTCTTCCACGTTTGATGAGTACAAAGATGATCAAAAATGACTTCTAGAGGCTATTTTGGCCTTATATACGCTTGGATTAAGGAATTTATTAATTAGGCTTAATTGAGTATTAATTATTCTAATTATTTTGCTCCAAATCGAATTTCAATTGAACCTACCACAATGTTCAAAAAATTCCAACTAACACATATACCAAGTCGATTTTGTGATCGGATGCTGATAAGGCCTTCAATTCGCAGAACAAATTAGAAACAGAAACAGAAACAGATATTCCTACCGCAGACAAATATAAACACAAATAATGCAATGCACATGTAATTAACTCATGATTTGACCTTAATCACTTATTAGGCATAATTAATCATGATTAATCAGCTAATCACGGGTCAGGGTTTTACACATACATTGTGATAGTCAATCAACAATAGGTAGAGTACAGAGTCATATGTATAACCGTAAGTCACGATACATTCGTCGCCAACATAACACCGTGAGACAACTAATTTCCAATGGAATTATTTCTATTGAATATGTGAAGTCTAAAGACAACATAGTAGATCTACTAACCAAAGGGTTAACAAGAGAATTAGTTGAGAATTCATCGAGGAGAATGGGACTTAAACCTATTTAATAAGAGTTACCACAACGGCAACCCAACCTAGTTGACTGGAGATTCTAAGATTTAGGTTCAAAGGGACAACTGAGTTGTGTATGACTCATAAGGATCATTGGGGAGTCGACCTCCTACCCATTTTTATGATGAAATAGTGATGTCTGCAGCGTGTTAGGATAAGCAATGCTTTTAATGATACTTATATCTAAGAATACCTAGTGAAGTGTGATAGGATACTTTTTATAAGAATCACCTATATGAGTGTGAACTAGGCTGGTTCTATGAGTTTTGTAAAGGCTACAATTCTCTAGAGCACTCATGAAGTACCAAGTTGTTTAGGGCCAAAATGAACACAATCGTGAGAACCAAACTATGTCTGAAAATATGTTGTGTGAATTATATTGTCTTGGTTTATACAAATGGCTGAACAGTTCAAGACATGATGTTCCTTGATTAGCTAGTAAATCCGATAGTGTCTCATAAAAGAAGGTTCAAAGCCAAAAGCTACCTATCATTTGTAGAATATGTCTGATTTATGTTCTCTCTTTAGAAACATCATGTTGTTGCATTTTCTCTCCGTCAATTCCATTCATGTGAAGGATTATTAGAATTTTTGATTTTATAAGCTTATTTTGGGCCATCTTTGAACCCAAAATTAAGTAGGGCCTACATGTCATTTGAGGTGGGTCCAAGTGCCGACGTGTTCTTTACTGCATAGCACGTCACACGGTGAAAATGGATCGTCAAAACCGTTTATGAGTGAATGGAAAGTTGATGTCGTTTTTAATTTCATAAAATAGGAAGTTGAAGAGTCAAATGTGGGTTACCTTGTTTCGGGTGTCCCACATAGAAACAATAAGAGAGCTTATATGAATATATAAGTTTAGGTTGACATACTTGGAATGGGCCCTAAGGGGCATCTCAAGTTTTGTAAGAAGGGGAGTTATTGACAAAAAGTGGGTTTGACCCAAATCTACCACACGCGCGTGGCCGCCATCCGTTCGGCCGAGCCGGGTGTATGGTGTGGGTTATGGATCGGGTCGGGTTCTAACTTTATTTTTTAGACAAAATCTGTTTGAATTTTTTCAAAAATTCTTGCGAGAAATTTGAAATCCTACTGGCTAAATTCAAAATTTGCGCCAAAACCTCGTCCACCTCACCGCCAAGCCTTTTGATTCAATAGATCGGGTTGTGCTAACATGTTTGTGTGTGTTCTTTTTATCCTTGCAGGGTTGTGATGTTGCTGCATGCAGGTTTCTAATTAAGGTGCAGTTGCTGGTGACAATCTTGGCTATTAAGTTGTTGAATTGTTGTTATTTTGCCCGTGTCTAATTGGTTGCTTTTAGTTCCGTAAGTTTGTGGTGTATGTTGTGTCTGTTCTGTTGCTAACTAATGTTGCTGACTATGCTATTTGTGTTTATGTTAATGCAAGTTAATCTTTTCTCAAAAACAATAAATAAATAAATAGAGAAAGAACAAAGGCTTCATTTGGAATGTCAATTTGGAGCTAAAATAGTTACAAAAAGATAAAATAAGTTAAAAAGCTAATAAATGTCACATTCAAACTATAATCATTTCACTTTTTCTCTCACAAAAATCAAAAATATCAAAAAAATCCAACTCGAACGAACTTTTAGCCCAAGACTAAAATAACTAAAAAACCAAAAGTTAACCCACTTCATAGACAAGGGTAGTAAAGTAAATTCAATAAGGCATTACATAGTGCTATTTGGCAAAGGGCTGAAATTGATATTTTAGAATAATAAAGGGGGGTGTCAGTGTAATTTACATAAACATATTAATAAAAATGAAATGAAAATTAATTTGGGATACTCCACTTCAAGGATGCCTCTATTTATACATCACCTTTTATCTCAAAGTACACCATTAATTGATTTATTTTTTATTACAATATTAACCGTATGTAAAATTACTACAGGAGACAAAAGGTTATGATACACACCTTTTGTAAAATTACCATAAAAGAAAATAATGAATACAATACACACCAAGAATTATGTTCTCCATTTATCTTCTTTTTTTGCTTCTTTGCTTCATTCATGCAATTAAAGATTCTAATTCTAGAGGACTTGAGAAGCAGAACAGCCAAACACACCCTTGATATATAAATTTCAATATGTCCATTCTTTAGAGAGAACCGTCTCATGATGGTTCACTGCTGGACCACTGGTTCGGAGCTGTGACTGTTGCTTCGGTTGCAAATGAATGTCATTGCTACTTGGTGCCATTACCACGTCTGCAATCATTTAGTTCAACAGTCTACCTCCGAATATGATTATGTTGGACAGTCTACCTACGAATAGTTTAGTTATGTTCTTAGGCCTTGTTTGGCATGATCTCAAAAAGTCAAAAAGTCATTATCCTATTTAAGTCACATCATCTTATTTAAGTCACATCACATCTCTAACACATCACTTCAAATCCAACCCATATCTAATCTATATTTCATAAAAAATTAAAAAATACACTTATTTAGATCATCCCAAACCACTCCTAAAATGTCGAACAAATTTACATTATTCAACAAAAACAATCCGAACAAATGGTTAATGTTCGAAAATACAGTGTCGAATGGAAAAAATGAAACTTCAAATACAACGCTCATGGCAATGGAAAAACGTACATAAAACCCTAAAATTTAAGCCAAATGAGAATTCTCACCTACTTTATCTCTAATGTAAAGTTGTTTCCAACTGTGATAACAACACCGAACACCACCGGTGACGTCTTTGATAAAAGAGATGTTGAAGGAGAATGGGTCTTCACCACTGGTTTAGACAGACAATGAAACAGAGAATGAAGGAAGAGATGAAAGATCGTGGGTGAGTAGAGTGTGTGAGGGTAAAGATGGAAGATTGTGGGTGAGGTGTGTGAGTAAGAATAAAAATAGAAGATTGTGGTGTGTATTGTGCAAATGTTTTATTCATCAAATTATTAAAGGTGTACCTTGAATAGTGATGTGCTTTGAGATAAAATGTGATATGCAAATAGAGGCACCCCCATTTCAATGTCTAAGGTGAAAAATGAAACATAATACTATCATGTAATGAATTGCACATTGGAATATACAATAATCAAGTTTTGAGCCTAGCTCAAGCTTGAAATTCAATCAAGCTAGACCATTGCAAGGTTCATCCAACTCTGTTCCCAGAACAATTAAAAATTAAGACAAGAAGGTTGCTTCTGTACAAAAATCTGAACTAGCCAACGCTCACTCAGCTACACTTTGTTAACAATATCATGAAGTTCCTAACTCTACATCTAGCTGAGAGGAACATTGGGATAATATGATATTCTTA
This sequence comes from Camellia lanceoleosa, assembly GCA_025200525.1. NCBI lineage: Eukaryota > Viridiplantae > Streptophyta > Magnoliopsida > Ericales > Theaceae > Camellia > Camellia lanceoleosa. The sequence continues at coordinate 9,219,414 of CM045770.1, read as the reverse complement.
AATAGAAGAACAAAATAGTATGCTCTGTGCAGTGCAGTTGACCAGTGATTGAAATACATGCACTTGTTTGCTCTAGGTGGATCTGCTCCTTCCATGCTCAAGTCCAGGCTCCACCTCAATCCTCGGCAACAAGCCTCCGATGGAGTTTAAATAGTTGTAAAACTACAACCAGAAATAACACAAACCGTTTTATATCCCAAAACATTTATGATTACATCTCAAGGGCAAAATTAAGCAAGAATATAATCCAATGTACCTACATTTCGGTATTGGGCCATCGGTCAAAAAACAGATTCATTGAAAGATTAGCATGTAATTCAAAAGATGTAGCAAATTGGCTGAAATTTTCAAATCTGATATAGTGGGAAATTTTTATCATTTGGTTCGAAGGCCAGTGGCCTGCCCGGCCCATTGGGCAGGCCCTTGATTGTTAGAAAATATAGAAAAATATGAAAAACAAAAAAACTTCAAAAAATAGACCTTAAATCTCAGCCTGTTGACCCACTCATCAACACGACCTAAAAGCTCATCTGGACCAAGCCCGCAGGCAGGCTTGGGGGCCCAGCTCAATGTCAAACCTTATTTCCCACGGACAAAAAAATCAAAAAAGAAAATAGAGAGATGCATTGGAATTTACAGCTGGTTGAGTCAAGCATGGAAGCCTAGTTTCAATACCAAAACAGAGATATATGCATACACGGGGAATAATAGACAAATGTCAAGGGAAGCTCACCTCTCTCTGAATCACTTCACATTTATGACCTAAGTCTTGCCGGGTGACTGCCCCAGATTCTTTTATCGAATTAATCTTCATATTGATAGTATCAACCTAAAAGACAGAAGGCATAAGAAAACTCAAAATACTGCCACTTCTGATACAAATATATATATATATGGTGTAACATTAGAATTTAAAACAAAAAAACACTACCTCTGCAACCACAGCTGCAATCTTGGCTTGCCTTGATTCAAGATCACGCCTCATTGATTCCACTTCCAACTTCACATTATTGAGTTCCTTTGTAGCCTCCTCACACCTAAAATCTCTTTCCTTTTCTAACTGCTTTCTTATTTCATCCAATTGTTCCACTGGGATGAACATTTTCTAATTTCAGGTTTAGGATAAATTGTAAGAACATGAACTCTCAAAGTAGAGAGAAAGTACCTTTTCCTTGCCGTTCAACAAGCTTAGCCTCAAGCGACTTATCTATCATTTCTTCATCACTCTGCTTAACTTTTAGAACCTTAACATCTTTTTCGATCGTTTTGGCAGAATTCACCTGTTGAAAGTGCCAGTGCAACTTTAAATTAATCCATCTTGGTAGAAGCAATTATTTGAATGCCTGGTTGAAATAGGTCATCACAAAGAGTTGGTGCAAGGACAACCTCTGGAGGTAAACCTGATTGAATAAAATGAACATTCCAATCTATCCCATGTAAAGAATGTTGGATCAAATAAAAACAAAGCTTCCAGGAATTTCTCAGATGGATATAAAAATATAATAAATAATATTGTTAAAAGAAGGCCAGATTTTAGGGCATAAAAAAAACCCCATATTTTGTAACACAAATTTCATATCATGGACTTGCCAAACAAAGCAGAAATTCTAAGTAAGTCTCTAAGACAAACCCATGCAAGCACAAGGCACAAGGAGATGGCTATTATGTAAGCAAACCTGTTCTTGTATGGTCTGCATCTGAGTGAGGTTCTTGGACATTTTCTTGCAAGCCTGAGAATTTTGAAGTAAACAAAGACGCCATCAATTACCTTTTCAACTAAAAATATTGTGATTCATGCACTCCAGAATGTACATACAGCATGATGTTTATTCAGATTTGATTTGTGTTTCCATTTTGGGGTTGGATGGTAAAAAGTTATTTGAGAAGCAAAACGTGCTTACAAAATTTAACCGATAATAATGCATGAAAAAGCTTAATAGTTTAGCAAAAGCAAAATAAATAGATATAAAGGGGTGTAATCTTTCTGCCAATCAACAGGGATTCAGAGGTATAACTGTAAAGCATGAGGTGGGTTTCTTTGTAACACTTCAGGAATATGCTGGTGGAGATGTGATTCACTCCCAGTACATGTCATTAAGATGTTGTCCAGATAGATGGCCATGATTGGTCAAAGTGAGAGGACAACGCACTTGGTGCCTTAGCTTCACACCTGGACATCAAGATATACGAGGTGCTCACAATGTACCGCCAGCTCTATCCAAGTAGAGGACTGAGCTGGCCCCCATTTCGTGCATAAAAATCCAGGTTGAGCTTTGATCGGGAGTGGGTGGGGTAAGTCAAGCTTGGACAATTCCCGCCGAAAGGTGAACTGTGAGCTCCAGCAACACCAAGCTAAGCTTGCAATGGATCAGCCCTTTCATTAAGGGCTTTGATGAGTTGGAGGAAAACAACAAAACAAATGGTCAAATCTTTTATTTTCCGAAACCTATGGCTGTGGTTTTTCAGTTTAACAGCAATATCTCGATTCTCAAGGAAACAAGCTACATGATCACTTTTACAGTATCGATACTAGGACATTCTGACATGTTTTTTATAGCAAAATTACACTAAAATTTGTGTTGTAAAGTGCAGCATAAGAACAAAAAGAAAATAAAACAAATAAACTAGCTAGGCTGGTATGCAAAACAAATAGAATATATAGGTTCGAATCGCACTTTTGATGAAATACCTTCGTATAAACCTCAAGAATGGTAGTCTTCTCCTGAAAAGATTGCATTGCTGCCTTTTCAGCATTTTTTGCCTCAATTCGAACTGCTTTTTTCTCCTCCAAGGCCCTCTGCAAGCAAAAATGGGAAAATGAAAGAACATTCAGTGGGGAAAATAAGGAAATAAACTAAGAAGGATAAGAGAAATTATTGATGAATGTTATCAAAGTACAGTAAATTCTCTAACCAATATCTTAACAGAAAATGCTCTGCAACTCCAATGCTCTGAAATAAAAAGGGTAACTACAAAACAAAGTAGTATATCTTGGGCTCCTTCGACGGCACCTCATACATGCACAGTAATTGACAGAGTAATTGCCAGATGCAAGAGAAAGTAACTACTATTTAAACTTTATTTTGTCAAGCAAGTTGAAAAAAAATGATTTAGCTAATGTACCAATTAACAAAGAACAAGGGAAACAAATACAAATATATGTACCAATGTCCCTTGGTTACTGCAAGGACTACAGTTATAGTCAACATCATGTGTCATAGAGCTTTTATGCACACTGAAATCAGATTCATAGCTCACCAGCCACCACCACAACTCACAATTATCCAAGTTTCATTGATGTAGATATCTGAATATGCTAAAAAAGAACTAGCACATATTGGCCTCTGTAGCATAATGAAACCAAAAAAGTACCTGTAGCTTGTCTGGTGACTGAACAATTTTAGAGCGTAAATTGGCATTTTCTTGGACACTTTGTACCAGTACAAACTCTGCATTGGAAATCTGGGGAGAAAAACACCAATAGCAGTAAAATTTGTTGGTTCAAACATAGAAAAACATATTTAAATGACAAATCTGTCTGGCAAAGCTACAAAGAAAGTCTATCTAAAAATAAAACTTAAAAGGCAATGCAACTGAGCAGTCTGGTCGCAAAAAATAAGGAGCTAAATTCTTCAGAAACAAGAAAGAGGTACCACATTGGATGATAATTATTGCACCTCCCCATAAATCTAAAGTTAATACAAGGTATGATGGATATAGTGACAGAACATCTATTATGTCCCCAAAAAATGTTCGAGATATAAGCAACTTAGCTGCGGAAATTTTCACACATGGTTGCTAGAATGTCAATAATTGAATCAAAAAAAGGATATCTCTTTATGACAGCGAGATTCCAAAAGCTATAGATCATATTACTTTTTCTTTTTTTTTTTAATACAAGTAAGTTTTAATAGGCACCAAAGACGGTTAACTCTTAAGCAACAAGTTGTTGGGACAAAATGGCAGCACTAAATTTTTCTACAATTCTTAAATATGGTTCTGCTAGAATGTCAATAAAAAATTTAAAAAGAAAAAAGAGGACAACTCTTTAGAATGAGAAGAGTGCAAAAGATATAGATTATATTACCTTTTTACATAAGTAAATTATACTAATAGTAATAGGAAGGACAGGTAAAGCTCATAAGCAACAATTAGTTACTGAGATTGGAGTTAGTCAACTTATTGGGTATGGATGCCTCTCAGACCAATGTGGGACAAATCCATTTCGGGCTCCCACATTGTCTAAGTGATTACCTTTATTATTCTCGATTCTCGAATACAAGCCAACAACAGATCCTTTTCCCCAAACATCATATTTATCATACACAATTAAATGACTTCTTAAAGAACCAAGGCAAAATGAGAAGTGCTAACAAGTTTAAACCTAACCTTGTCATCCATTTCTTTAGCCTTCTCCTTCATTTTTCTTATTGAAGCCTTCAAGGACATCTGGTGATTGTTAAGACCCGGAATGGTCTGACGTAGTTCTTTAACTTTACTATCTACATCCTGAACAAGCGGCATCTCCCTTTCTCTTGATTCATTGTGCTCAGCAATCTCTGAATTTAGCTGCAAGGAAGATTGATAACTTTCTATAAACATCACATAAACTAATATTTATTTTCAATAAAGAAATTACACTCTTAGAGATACCTCTGAAATCCTGCCCTCCAACTCATGCCGTTGCTCATCAATAAGGGTCAGATCATCGACTATTGGACTCAAAAGATTCATTTTCGTTTCTCTAAGACATTAAAACAAAGAAATGATAGTTTAAAGGAAGTTCCAAATCCAAATTTCCATTCTCATAGCTAAGAAAACAACAAATGCAAAACTTCATCATGTTCCTTTCTGTCTTAACATACAGCGATCATTCAAAGCTACTGCATGTTCGTTTGAAAAAAGCAATCCTAACTAACCACAAAACCAAATATCTTTTGGAACTTGCATTTGTAAACTGAGCCTTACTGTCTTAGATACAAATCCATGATTGCAAATGGGGAATATAACATAATAAAAAGCCAATACCAAAGTACATATAAAAAATCCAAAACATTAACAGTTTGTGAAGCCCTAAACTAAGCTGATACAATGTCCATACTCAACGTGGTGGCTGACTCTGATACCAAATGACACAAACCCCTTAGGTAAAATTCAATCTTGAAAACAAGCTTGCAAGGGGAGGGTGCCTAAGAGGCTTAAATGTACATGGTCAAGACTTATGTTAATTGATGTGGGATCATAACAGATAGATTAGGTACGGACCTAACCTTGGCATAACTTGCACAAAGTGGTGGTCCTTAGGTTCAAACCCACTACCTCAAGGTTGTCCTTAGGTTCACCATTAATGTATTTATTTTTAATTTACAACTGTTATGTTCTCAAATGTTTATTCATAGTAGAGAACTATAAATTTATCTGATGTAAATGAGTACAAATCAATAGCATAAGATGCTTAATACTAGACGAGTAGGTATTCGTAAAAAAGTTAAGACAAAACAAAATCAAAAATACTCTTCTCATCTTAACTGTAATTTCTTTTTTATAAATTTAACGAACCTTTCCAATAATATCAAATTTCACATATGTATCGTGTATCATATATATCATAAGATACATCTAACATGAGAACCATATAGTCAATACCAAAGAAGCAGGGGTCCGGAAATGGGACACATTGGTTCTAAAAAAATTGGGACATGGACATGGCAAAGACACGGCAAAAATATATATTTTCATTTGCTATCCTATGTATATAAATATAAATTTAGAAAACATAGATATAAAATGAATTGATGTCTGTGCCCGTGTATTTTTATTTTTTTCTGCCTTTTCCCTCTTATTTCATATATTCGTGTTCCGACCATGTCGAACACAGGCACCCATCTCGGTGCTTCTTGGGTCAATAATACATATTGATTTACTACTAAAAATAATACAAATCATAAGATACATCATCCCTATAACAACCTAATAAGAAGCAGAAACGATGGTTAATTTCAAACAAATCTAATGTACGTGCAAACATATACCACAAAGTATGCAACAACTCACCAAACTGACAACATTTTCTTGACAACCAAACAGAGTTAAACACAGAACAACCAAAACTAAGCAGCAAAAAAATAAAAATAAAAATTTTAAAAAGAAGTACCTATAGATACAGAAATTGACAATGGCACTGAGGAACAACTCGGTCCTATCGGCCTCAGGCTTGATCAGATCCTTGAGAGAAAACTTCTTGGGGCAATCCACAGCAGAGAGAACCTCCTTGATCTTTCGAAACAAATTGATGGTACGAACGGAGTCGACATGGAGGTCGGGGTTGTCGAGATGAGACAAGGCGGTGAAATCGATTTGGCCGTGGTCTTCCCTGCAAAAATCAAATTGAATTAAAAACCCTAAAAATGGACATGATTGAGGAAAATTGGAGTTAGGGTTTTAGGGGTTGGGGGAGTAGTACTGGAGAGAATCGAGGTGGATTAGGATTTTGGTGTAGAGATCTAATATGAAATCGGGGTTAGGGTTCCGGAGATCGGCGTCGGAGAGGGTGGCGATCTGGGCGTCGGAGAGGAATCCGATGATCTCCGCTCGAGCTAGCCTCGGGTATTCGAACTTCGACATATTATTGTTGTTGGTTCACTGAATGGGAAAAGTGAATCCGTAAGCAAGTGCATTTGCATTTATTTATATATAGAGAAACAGAGATTTTCCCGCCAAAAATGACGATGGTTTGGGCACTTTGGACCGCCGGTTTGGTTTGGGATGCAAAATTACAAAGCAAGCACTTTGTTTAGTTTGAATTTTTTGAATTTAATTTTTTAAAAACTAAATTTTTTATTTTTGTATTTTTGTTATTTAAGTAATATCTTATTTAGATGTATTTAAAAAACAAAATATTTTAAAAAATTAATAAATATACATGAATACGGAATTATAATAGATTTTCGTATTTTTTTATATTTTTGGAATTTAGTGAATTTTTAAAAAAAATAATTTTAAAATATTATATTTTTTAAATGTATTTATGTTAAATGTATCTAAAAAAAAAAAATTAAAAAAAATTACTTCTAGAGCACCTAATAATTTTTCCTATTGAAGGTTATTCAGTGGTTCTAGGGCATGCATGGGTAAGTAGTATTGAATAATATTTGAGATCCCCACAATTTAGGACCCCTACAATTCTCAATTGATTTGTAGCTACTCAATTTTAGGAGGTTATGATTAGTTGAAGGGGTGGGCGTCAATGATGGATCTAGGGAGGGTTACGCACCCCCAAAAATTTGAAAAATATCATCTATTATATTAGAAATTTTAAAATAATTTAAAATTATAGAAGTTCACACTCCTAAATTTTTTTTAGATACTTTGAATCTTCCAAATTTTTCAAACTATAGAGTAGCCCCCCAAAGTCTTAATCCTGGATCCGTTCCTAATGGACGTGAGATTTACAATTTTGTATTAGAACATGATTGTGGGGATGTATTTTCTGAGTACCAACACATGGCCGAGGTGACACCGAAGTGTCAGCCGAGAACCCCACGTGTTATGGTAGTTGTGCCGAGGTTATCTTGGTTAGGCCGAGGTTACCTCCGAAGATATCGAAATCCGAGATAAGCGGATAAAGGACAAGAGTCCTAGAATGAAGAAGAAGCTCAACTAAGATATAAACAAGAGTCCTAGATTGGGAGAAGACTTCAGTTTGGGTAAAGATAAAACTCTTAGGGAGTTTGTCACGAACTCACCGGGAGACCTAGATTAGTCAGAGTCCTAAGTCCATTAGGACCGAGCTCCTATTGGGACTAGGATTGTATTGGCTATAAAAGAGAGGCACCCCATGGGTCTAAGGTATGTTTTTGAGACTCAAGCTAGTGAGTTAAGTACTTGATTATCTTTGAGAGATATCTCGACTTGATCGTTTGAGTGCCGGGTGGAAGAACCACCACGAGTCTTTTCCTTCAGGTGCAGTTCTGGGGAGCCGTCTACTCTGCCTGTGTTCTACCGCTGAATTACTAAGGAGTGCAGTGTGATCGGAAATTCACTCACACAATTTGGCGCCGTCTGTGGGAACGAGAGAAGAGTAGATGGCCAGTAACTCGCAGAGGGAAAAGGTTGGGGACGACACTCCAGTCGGGAGTGGAAGACCCGTCGACCTTAACGCAGAAGAAGGAGACCACAACGAAGAAACTCGTGATCAGAATCACGCAGAAAAAGCCGTCGGACAAGATGGTGATACATCAAAGAAAGCGGACAGAGGCAAGTACTATAATGAGGATGACCTCCAGACCTGGAAAGACAGATATCTGAGGAGGGATGAAGAAGTAAAGGAGATGGCAAATAAGTTGGCAGACCTTCAATCGGTCGTCAATTTCATGATGCAGAATAATGTCATGCAGCCACCATACCCGCTGCAGGACACACCAATGCCGCAAAGAACGCCTGAAGAAGGGACGGAAAGAAATCCTCAAGCCCCACAAGACACGAGGCGGAAGGTACTCTCACCGACCCTCCAGGAAGTCGGCCGAGAAGAGCCGAGAAGAGAAGAGTCCCGGGACATACCGCGAGAAGGAAGGCACCCCAAAGAACATCGGCATGTTCCGGCGGATATTGTGTTCGATCGTCCCGCGAGAAGGATCGAAAGGGGCCACCATGAGGCCGTGTGTAGCGCGCCGAAAAGGCTGAAGCCCAATGACCGCCGAGCTGCAGGAAGAAGTAAAGAGGGCTTGAGAGATTACCTCAAGAGGAACAGAGAATGCCGGAGTCAAGTAACTTCCCGGTTAAGCCGAGGACTCCATTCTCGGCAGAATTGGATAGATTCGTCGCGCCGAAAAGATTCAGTATGCCGAGGCTCCAGATATATGATGGTAAGTCAGACCCTAACTTCCATGTTGGATTATTTTGAATTCCATAACTTTGTATAGTGGGAACGAGCCGTTACTCTGCAAAGTGTTCCCTTCATCCTTCGGGGAGATTGCATCGACGGTTCCACAAACTACCAAAGGGAGCGTGAAGAGTTGGGAAGGCTCGCCGAGATGTTTGTTGCCGTGTTCATAACAAACAAACCGCAGCCCATCGAGGGTGGATGCGTTGATGGCCCTAAAATCAAGAAAGACGAAAGCCTTAGGGCTTATGCAAAGAGGTACTATGAGGTGTTCAATCGAATACCTGAATGCAACCAGGAGGTGGCGGTCGTATCTTTCAAGAACGGCCTGAAGGATAACTGTCCATTGCGGAAGTCTTTGGTGAAAACCCTGCCAAAGAGCATGGAAGAGCTCATGGCGAGAATTGAGAAATACGCACGAGCCGAGGAAGACACCTCGGGGAACAAGGATACGAAGACAGAAAAAGGCAACGGCCACAAGCGAGGCCGAGGCAACAATGGACAAAACAAACAGAGATGAGTTGAGGACTAAACAAGCAAGGATTTACGGTGTTCAATTACGATCCAAAAGGTCCTTGACCAAATTCAAATCACTTACTTGGTGGCGCAAGAGCGCAAGGAGAATTTATGGGGAGGAACCTTGGTAGGCGTTGTGCCTATCACAATGAGCAGGGTCACCCAACTCAGGGTTGCAGAGCCCTTAAAACACATCTAGAAGATCTGTGAGGCAAGGCCATTTGAGAGACCTTGTAGATGAGGCCGAACTGAGGAAGAGCAGCACGATTGCCCCAAGCACCAAGCTTTCGCCCCAAAGCAAAGAACCACGAGCGTGTGGACCTCGGTGGTTAACGTAATCCACTCAAAGGTGAATGAAAACGACATACGGGGAGACGCAGAGGGTGAAACATCTGCAAAGACGTCAACCAGTCGGATTGAAAAGACCTCGGCGAAGATTGCCAAGGACCGATGATAACCTTCACGAGGCCGACCTTGACATGGTTCAAGACCGACAATGATGCCTGGTAGTATCCCTCCAGTTGGGAGTGCCAGTGAAACGATCTTGATTGATCAAGGCGCCTCGCGACATCATGTATGTCGATGCTACAAGGAGTTAGGCCTTCACCGATGACATGGAATACCAAACGGCCCGATGGTCGGCTTCAATGGAACGCCGACGTGGCCTTTAGGCGCAACAAGCTTGGAGGTGCAAGCCGGCACGAAGAAGATGAGGACAGAATTTATTGTGATTGATACACCTTCGCCTTACAACATCATCCTGGGGAGGCCGTGGTTGCATGCAATGGGGGCAGTTCCCTCAACCTTGCATCAACTGCTACGATTCCCGACTGAACATGGGATTGAGGAAATCAGAGGAGATCAGTTGCAGGCGAAAAATTGCTCCATGGCAGCAATGAAGCTAACCTGCAGCATTCGAGAACCAGAAGAAGCAGAGGTTGAAGAAGAGGACATGAAAGTCCTAGATGATGTCGGCAAGGAGCCGACCGAGAAGAGTGAAGAAGCATTGAAGAAAGTATTCGTCCAAGAGGGCGATGAGGAACGCTTCTTTCTCCTCGGCACAGGATTAGCCGAAGAAGAAGAAAGGGAGTTGGAAGCCTTTCTGAGAAAAAATATTGAGGTGTTCGCCTGGACACCTTATGAAATGCCTGGCATTGACCCCGAGGTCACATGCCACAGACTCAACGTTGACAGGTCGGCCAAACCTGTGATACAACGAGCCAGGAGACCGACGTTGATGCACGTCGAAGCAGTGGAAGAAGAAGTAGCTAGACTTCTAGAGGCCAGGGCCATCCGAGAAGCCAATTATCCGACGTGGTTATCAAATACCGTGGTAGTAAAAAAGAAGAATGGCAAGTGGAGGGTCTGCGTAGACTTCACAAATTTGAACAAAGCCTGTCCCAAAGACAGCTTCCTCTCGCTAAAGATCGATCGGTTGGTGGACGCCACATCTGGACATGGAAGGATGAGCTTCTTGGACGATATAGGGGTGTCACCAGATAGCCATGTACCCCGGATGAGGAGAAGATGCGTTTATCACTCCCAAAGGTCTCAGATCATTCTGAGTCATGCCTTTTGGGTTGAAGAACGCAGGAGCAACTTACCAAAGGTGACCAAGATGTTCGGACACTTGATTGGCCGAACTGGTGGAAGTCTACATCGATGATATGGTCGTGAAGACCAAGGAACCAAAGGACCATCTCGCCGACTTAGAAGAGGTCTTTAACATACTCAAAACATATCGGCTCGACTAAACGCATCGAAATGCGTTTGGAGTCGGCTCCGTAAGTTTTAGGATACCGGTGACAAGAAGGGCATTGAAGCCACCAGATCGATCAAGGCCATTCGGAATTACAGAGTCCGACATCGGCTAAACAGTTCAGATGCTCCTTTGGAAGGGCCGCATTTCTAAACAGATTCATAAGTCGAAGTTCGGACAAGTGCAAACCTTTTTCAACTGTGAAAAAGGCCACGATTTTTATGGACAGAGGAATGCGAGGCCGCTTTGACCGACTTGAAGAAATACCTCACCTGGCCCGATCCTCTCAACACCTCAACCCGGGAGGAACTGCTTATACCTAGAAGCTTCAGAGCACGCTGTGAGTGCTGTGATTATCCGAGAAGAGAAGGGAGAGCAGAAGGCAGTATACTACGTAAGTAAAACCTTGGCCGATGCAGAAACAAGGTATTTACCACTAGAGAAATTAATGCTGGCCTTGGTAATGGCCTCAAAGAAGCTAAACCATTATTTTCAGGCTCATAAGATAGTGGTTCTGACAGAGCACCCATTAAAGTCCTTGTTGCAACAAGGAGACTTGACAGGAAGAATTGCAAGATGGGCAGTAACTTTGGGCCAGTATGACCTGGAGTTCAGGCCAAGAACCGCAATTAAAGGCCAAGTCTTGGCTGACTTCAGGCCGAAGTTCTCACCAGAGTACATCGAACATCTGCCCGCCGAGCCGAGATGAATGGCGTCCGAGCAAGGAAGGAGAACCCCAGCCAAAGGCCAAGGAACAAAGGAAGGAAAGACCCAGACCCTCCAGCATCTACATCGGAGACTCCTTTCAACTTTTTGTTGATGGAAGCTCAAACCGGCAGGGTGCAGGGGCAGGAGTAGTGCTTATTTCCCCCGATGGGGAAATATTAGAACAGTCCATTCGACTGGGGTTCAAAGCCTCGAACAATGAGGCGGAGTATGAAGCAATCGATTCCGGATGAAGTTACCGCAGCAGAGGCGTATGAGGTAATAGTTTTTGTGACTCACAACTTATAGTGAATCAAACTACGGAGAGTTTGTCGCCCGAGATGAAAGGATGTCAAGATACGCAAAAGAAGTCATCGACTAGCGGACATGTTTCAAAACCGCCGACTTCTTGAAAGTTAGCCGAGATGATAACAACCACGCCGACGCTACGCCAATTTGGCAAGTTCAAGGCAAACCGGAAGACGAGGACAATAATGATTGATTACCTACCAGGCCGAAAGATAGAGCCACCGAACACAATGCAAGAAGCATTATGCGGACTTGGGACTAAGTCGATGGATGCAATTGTTGCATTCTGAAAGAGGGCAAGCCGCCGTAAAATCGAAGGAAGCACACAAGGTCGATTGAAGTCGGCAAGATTCATCTAGCCATGAAGGACATCTGCATGTAAGATCCTTCATCGACCTCTTTAAGGTGTGTACACCCTCTTCGGTCAAGACTTTTGTATGAAATTCATGAAGGAGTTTGTGGAAGCCACGCAGGGGCAGATCGTTAGCTCACAGGCCATTACCTGTGGGGTATTGGTGGCCCTATATGCAAAAAGACGCAGGCCTATGTGAGGAAGTGTGAACAATGCGATGGTTTGCACCATTGATACATCACCACCGACCAACCCTGCTTCAAATTTTGGCCATTTGCCCAATGGGGCATGGATCTTGTTGGAAAATTGCCCCAAGCAACTGGGCAACGGAAGTACCTGCTGGTAGCTACAGACTACTTCACAAAATGGATAGAAGCAGAGCCTCTTGCCAAAATCCAAGATGTAGATGTGAAGAACTTCATCTGGAAAAGCATCATCACCAGATTTGGGATTCCAAGAGCAATCGCGTTTATTAACACACACGCTTTGATGACAAACTCATCAAGAATTTTTGCGCCAAGTTCAAGATAAAGAACTATTTGTCAACACCAAGCTTTCCCCAAAGTAATGGGCAAGCCGAAGCATCAAACAAAGTCATTCTAGACGGAATAAAGAAGAGGCTGCAAGCAGCAAAAGGAAAGTGGGTAGACGAATTGCCCAACGTGCTCTGGGCATATCGCACTACACCGAGAAGATCAACAGGGGAATCCCCTTTTGCCATGGCTTATGGCACAGAAGCAGTCATTCCACTGGAGATCGGCATCCCAGGGATCAGAACGCAGGGAGTTGAGAACGGATCTAATGATGTGCTCTTAGCCCGAGATCTGGACCTACTAGAAGAAAGAAGAGAGAAAGTCGCCAAATTTTGCAAAGATACCAAAGAACTTGCCAAAACTTATAACAAGAAGGTCAATCCAAGGATTTTCGTGTCAACGACTTAGTCTTGAGAAAAGTCGTCGGCAATAAGAAGGATCCCAGAGAGGCAAACTTGGCCCAAATCGGAAGGCCCCTCAGAATCACTTCTGTTAGGGAATGGGGCGTATCGGCTCGAAGATAATGAGGGCAAAGCATTGCCTAGACCATGGAACACTTGTAATTTAAAGTTTTTTTATCATTAGATGTTCTTTGATTTTTCGCCGATATGATCAATAAAATCTTAGCAGAATTTCTCTGAACTTATACAACTTGGCACGATGTTGTTTTTTGAATAATGAGAACCCAAGAGGAACTTAGGTTCACATTGGGGGCAGAGAGAAGACATTAGTAATGCTTAGCCGAAGTTAAGCCGTGATAAATTCCTTATCTTTACTTGTTGAAATTTGTAGCAATTTACAAGTTAAAGTTAAGCCGAGATAAATTCCTTATCTTTACTTGTTGAAATTTGTAGCAATTTACAAGTTAAAGTTAAGCCGAGATAAATTCCTTATCTTTACTTGTTGAAATTTGTAGCAATTTACAAGTTAAAGTTAAGCTAATATGATTGTTATCTTCACTTGTTGAAATTTGTAGCAATTTACAAGATGAAGATTAATTGAATTTATATGCTTTATACTTGTTGAAACTTATGACAAGTTTACAGGTAAAGCCCTAGCCCAGGCAAATCTTCAGATAAAACATGCCCGAGGTATGTTACCCGAGGAGATTGTGCAAAGAAGGAAGAATCTAGAAATCATGCAAAATATTCTAAGTATAGAATCATTCAGAAGCAGTAAAGAAGAATTTAAAGACTGAAGTATTCAGAAAGAAACGGTTGCAGTTATATATGAAGAAGGCACTATGGCCTAGCAAAAATAAGTTGTTTACAAACAGCAAAGGAGTACATTGGAGAAAAGAACGAAAAAGCAACAAAAAACAAAAGACATTCAAGTTGTTTCACCAGAGTTGGTTAATGAGACCTCGGGGCCCTTGAGGAACAACTTCAAAGATTTTCTTCTGCCACAACCTCAGTCCGCCCTTCCACCACAACTTCAGCTTCTTTATTCCCCGCCACCTCGGCGACTTTGTCTGCTGCAACTTCAGCGTCGATCTCGGCCAAAGTTTCATCAACACTTCTCCCCACTAAAAGAAGGTCAGAAGATAAGGTGCCAAAGTCTGCCTTTTTGGGAGCAGCTTCAACCTCTTCATCTCCAGTCAGGTCGATCTTGGGAGGAGATTTGGTCTTCCTCACCAAAGCTTCTTCTTCATCTTCACCTTCGTTTTCAACGTCGGCTTCAGACTCATCTTCAGTTTGGCTTGGAGATGGGGGAAGAGGGCAAGGAAGACGCAGGGCCTCGGTCTTGCGCCATGGCGAGTCGGCTGGAAGATCAAGCTTTTTTGCCAGAGCATTCCAACCTAGGACGAATCCTTTGTTGCATGCTTTCTTGACCTGAAGCTTATAATCTTCAGCAACTTCGGCCATGCCTAGATCAGTGGCAAGATCAACCGGCTTTCTTCGTGGCAGAGCATCTCTAAGCTCTTTCTGGACCCTCCCTCTTAGCCTCGGCCTTTCTCTTTGGCTACTTTCCTAACGCTCGGCAAATTTTTGAAGAGCAAGAGATTGGGCCTCTGTAGCCTTCGGCACCGATCTTCCAAATTTTTCATTTTAGTTCGTTGGTCTGTTTTGTTTATGGATAAGAGCGAACTCCTTCTCCATGTCAGCCAGCTTCCTCCCAGTTTCAAATGCCATCATGGAGAAGCTATGAGCATGTTGGATAGCGTGAAAGAATACAAGGCAAAAGTTAGTGCAAGAAATGTCAGAATTCTACAAGTATGGAAGATGATTTTGAAGAACAAAAGACTTACTTGACCGAAGGCGATCATATGGACATAGTTCTCATAACCAGTCATTTGTTCATTTTTCTCCATGTCGCCCTTAAGAAGGACGGCAGTGCTGAGTGCCACGCCGATCTGGGCATCGGTTGCACTTTCATTTGTATACACTGGCCGGTCTTCAAGAGTGACTTTGGGTTCCCAGGGGATCTTGGGACCCCTGGACCTCGAAGACGTCCCACAGATGATTTCGCTTTTTGCAGGGGACTTTGGTGGTTGGGCCTCAGCAGGCCTCTTAGAAGGAGCCAAGGTGGTCTTCTCGGTCAATTTTGATATTGGCAAGGCATCTTCGGCCTCGGCATCAGCTTCAGTAGCCTTAGCCTTCGGTTGGGCCTTCTTGGTTCTCTTCGGTTTTGGTGGGGGCACGCTTTGGTGGTGCATCATCCATATCATCGGGAAGATCCGCGAAGGTCTAGCACCTTTTGATCGGACGTTCCATTGAGGCCGCTTTTAACAAGCCTTCGTCGGCGTTTTTTGAAGCCGAGGTTGACTACCGGACTACCGTTCAGACGTGGAAGCAACTTGTTACGTGGAGGCAGATGAGGAGGCGCCTCTTCCTCTCTCTTGGAACGTCGCCAACTTTGATGTGTATGTAGGGATGAAGTTTAGGAGCAATGGGGCCTTGCGCTTCTCAAGCGGAAGATCCAAGAGCTTCTTCAGATCTTTCCCGAGATAAAAGGACTGACGGAAGTCCTTGGGTGGTTGGCGAACGTCTGCAAAACAGAACAAAACATGAGAAACAGATAAAATTTTTGAAAGACATGCAAAATTTTTGAAGAAAGCAATAGCTAAGCAGTTGACGTTGGGCTCTTACCCTTGCCCTCTCTCGACTGCGGCGTGGAAAGGGAAAGAGATGGACTTCTTCATCTGGGCCGAATTCCCAGTTTCCAGAAGCGATCAGGTAATCGTCCCCAGCCCCTTTGTTGGAGTCAGGAAGGTCGGCTACTATTTTGTAGGCAGTGGACCTCGGCTTAAGATAGTATACAAAACCTTTTTCCTTATGGTCAAGGCCACACATGGTGTAGCACATCGATATCGGCAAGAGTTATTCTAACACCCTCCTGCCGAGCTAAAGCTATTATCCCAATGAGTGTCCTAAAGGCGTTAATGGACAGTTGCATGGGGTTCAGAGTGTAGTAGTGAAGGACCTCGCGGAAGAGGGGATCAAGGGGGAACCTAAGTCCACACTGGACGAAGGCTACTATGGGGAAAGGCATCTTGTCACCATCAGGCATAATGGAGTCGTCCTCCCCAGCTAGCCTGAGATGAACATCGTCTGGGATAGAGAACTCTTGCCTAAAGTTTTGTAGTTTGGTGGGGGTATCGACCCTGTCCCTCCACACACCCATGATATTGATATATGAATAGTAGGCTACAGCAACAGGGCACTTTTGAAGGGTTTTAAGGACCTCGGCTAAAACCTAGGTACTGATTGTTTCAGTTTTTCCTAGAGATTGATGGTTTAAACAACAAATCCCAAGCCTAAATCTACGAATGATGAGTATGAAGGGAAGAAAATCTGGAAAACAGGAAAGCAAAAAAGAAGTCTCAGATTCAAGAACACGAAAGAGTGGAAGGCCAAAAACAGAGGTGAAGTATTCGCAGTATAAACAAAAAATGAGATGAGGTATGAGACTTACAAAATCAGATACAGAACAATCAAGTAAATCTCAGAAACAAGCAAGAACTGGGAAGAGAAGGGAACGGTGGCTTACCAGATAAAGGTGAGGCCGGGATGAAGCTTCGCCGAGGTCAGATAATGAACGCAACAGTAGCAAGAGCTTCAGAGCTTCGCAAAAATGGCAGAAGGAGGCAGTTGCAGGGCTTCGGGCAAGAGTAATGGCAGAATTGAAAGAGAAAAAGTTTTAGAGAAAGAGAGTAAGGAGATTCAAAATACAAAAGTGAAGGAAGAGAGAGGGAATCGTTTTTTCCTAAACTTGAAACGGCGGCAGAAAAATAGCAAGAATTACGCCTAGGGTAACGCATGTGCCAGACGGCGCAGGCAGAGAAAAGACGGCTTGTAAGCGCGTCACTAGCACGGACCAGTAAGAGTGAAACGCGTCCTCAGAATGATTGAAGATTGGTGTATGACAGCTCATACACACAGTAAGGGAATTGATTTGAATCTGAAGAGGACATGCCGTCCTGGAATGAATGATCTCGGCTAGAAAGTTCTTAGGCCGATGTATGAGAAAAAGTTCGAAGATAGGTTCCATCACCTCAGAATGCCGAGGTAATAGAACCTAGGGGGCAGTTGTGGGGATGTATTTTCTGAGTACCAACACGTGGCCGAGGTGACACCGAAGTGTCAGCCGAGAACCCCACGTGTTATGGTAGTTGTGCCGAGGTTATCTCGGTTAGGCCGAGGTTACCTCCGAAGATATCGGAATCCGAGATAAGCGGATAAAGGACAAGAGTCCTAGAATGAAGAAGAAGCTCAACTAAGATATAAACAAGAGTCCTAGATTGGGAGAAGACTTCAGTTTGGGTAAAGATAAAACTCTTAGGGAGTTTGTCCTGAACTCACTGGGAGACCTAGATTAGCCGTAGTCCTAAGTCCATTAGGACCAGGCTCCTATTGGGACTAGGATTGTATTGGCTATAAAAGAGAGGCACCCCCATGGGTCTAAGGTATGTTTTTTGAGGCTCAAGCTAGTGAGTTAAGTACTTGATTATCTTTGAGAGATATACTGACTTGATCGTCGGAGTGCCCCCGGGTGGAAGAACCACACGAGTCTTTTCCTTCATGCGGAGTTCTGAGGAGCCGTCTACTCTGCCTGTGTTCTACCGTTGAATTACTAAGGAGGGCAGTGTGATCGGAAATTCACTCACACTAATTGGTGATTTACTGGTCCGGGAGTATTGAATAATTTCCCTTGCTTCTAGAGCATCTAATAATTTTTCCTATTGAAGAAGATAAGTTGGGATAAAAAAAAAAATTGTATTTTAGTAAAATCATTTAATATTCACCCAATCATCAATTCTAAATTTCAGTTACTCTCCTTAAAACATTAATGTCAAATTCATGTATACTGTGTGTGCTGTTTTCTAACCACACTGCTAAACAGGTACTCAGCTGAAGAACACCGGCAGAATAGATTGCGTCCAAACGACCTGTCACCAAAAGATAAGATTCCGGCAGTGGTTCGTCCACCCAGGGACACTCCGACGATCAAGTCCGTTATCTCTCAAAAATAACAAAAGTACTTAACTCACTATTCAGAATGCAAAAAGCGTACCTTAGACCCATGAGGGTGTTTTGTTTTTATAGCCAATACTGACCTAATCCCAGTAGAAGCCTAACTTCAATGGACTCTGGCTCAATGCTAATCATAGACTCCCAATTAGATTGGGATAAACTCCCTAAGAGTCTTTTCTTTATCCAAACTAAAGTCCTCTCCCATTTTAGGGCTCTTGTCCCTTATCCGCTCATCCCGGATTCCAATATCTTCGCAGATAACCTTGGCCTAGCAAAGATTACCTCGGCGTCATAACCAGAACACAGGGTACCTCGGCTGGCACTTCGGTGCCACCTTGGCCACGTATTGTCATTCAAAAAATATGTCTCCACATATACATTTATCAAAATAGACCTTTAATTAAAATGTTATGAACCAAGTTGATTAGTTTGCTAAACAAATGCATTCTACACTAATTTTTTGAACTTAGTAATAATCGCATCCTAGCTTGGCTAATAATGATTCTCATAAAGCATTAATTGATAACTCTTTTTTTTATTTTAAATTGAATGAAGACTCATCGTATGAAAAATAGTTTCATATCATTAATAAATGGTGTAAACCATTTACAACAAGAAGGAATACTAATAAAAAAAATAGATCATTTTAGAGATTACTGCATTTTCAAACATTTCATCTTTAAGACCAGAGAAGCAATCGTAAGAATCAACTATTGTGTATTCCAAAACGTGTGCTCAAGTTTGAGATCTTGGAGACAAATTTTCATTTCATTTCAATTTATTTTATTTTTCTTTATTATCAAATGATGAGAATTAAGAAATCAGCATAATTTTATTTTATTTTTTATTTTTTGGCAACAATGGAATGCTAGCCTTTTGAAAATGATTGAGAATTTTGACTTGAGAAATACGTGAGTCACTATTTAACATATAATTAAGGTATATATATGTCACCTTATAAATAGTTAAGTTTCTCTCTAATTCAAGTATGAAATGGAGAAGAGTCCAATTTGAGCTTCTAAATTGTGTGCACTTTTTATAATATAAGAATTTAAATTTTGTTAACTCTCTATTGAATCTAAGTGTTTTTTTTTTTTTTTTAAATTTAAAAAAGGGTCTAATATTATTACTTGGGTCAATGAGTAGATAAAATTTGAATTTTCAAATTCGTGACACAATTTGAGAGCTTGAACCAATCCATACTCAAACTGAAGAGAATTCAAAAAGTTATGTTTTAGTAAATATTTGAATCTTTGATGTATATTGACTTTGGTTGATATAACTTCCAGTCATTCATGCAATGTTCTCTGAACTTTTTATGCTATTAGTACACTAGTATGTTGTTCTCTTCTTCTGAACGGTTAAATATAGTAATTATATATTTTATCTGTTATACATATGAATATTATATTTATTATCATATTTAAAATTCTCTCCTCTCATACAAAAAGTCTTGTATACCTTGTTATAGTATATAATACAGACTTCTTTCTCTGTCTTAGATATTCTAACATAATATCTCAGAGTTATAAAATTTAAGCTTGTATTTCTTTCTCACCGACAAACAGTCGGCCAACAACATTGCCTTTGTTGCCCGCTAGAGTCTTCTATACATACCTGTGATACTTAGGTTTATTTATTTATGTATTTTGTCTCTCTCTTGCGGGCCAGATCTACCGTCTTCACTAGCCCACATTCAAGATCTTTTCTTTCCCTCTCTTAGGCCTCAGTTGGCAAGTTAACATTTTAGCTAAAAAGTCAAAAAGTCTATAACTTATACAAAAAAGTCAAAAATTCCTTTTTCTCTCTACTTTTTACACATATTTTCATAAAAAGTCAAAAAGTCATCCCAAACATATTAATTTTTTTTATCTCATATTTTAACTAAAAAATCAAAAAATTACTAAAATAACTTGTTCCCAAACGAATTTACCCCCTGTCACTTGTAAATATATCACCACACTCTTCATTTTTTTTTATTACACCCATCTTGATTTTGGCTTCACTCTCCATTTAAATACATCATTCACACCAATTTAAGCAAACATTCTTGCTTTTGTTTTTCTATACCCTGGGCTTGTTCCTACTTCGCTATATAAAAATAAGAAATATAAAAAATTATTTATTTATAATTTACTCACATGGGTTCTCCCAATTTTCCTTTTCTTTTTTTTCTTTTTTTTAGGTAGGTAAGTCATAAGTTTTATATCAAAAAAATAGATATCATGAGACACATTACACACTCAAAGGCAAAACACCCTTTGAGGAGGGAAAACACAAGCCTAACTTCTATACTAAAATCTAATAATAACAAACTCCAAAGTTTGCCTAAGCAACAATTAACTAGGAGTCTTACGACTTGATTTCTTAAATTTGATAGAGAGACTAATATCTTGAACAAGTTTAAGATTAGCAATTCTTTTAAGAAGCTTTTTCTTGGTTTCCACTTTTGAAGATGGGTTTGCCCATGGAACAATGAAAGCTCCATCCGAAAGGGGTGGAGCTCCTTTGGAACGTAAAGATCATCTAGGGACTAACACATTTATATTACGCACATCCCCGACAATTTCTTTCTCTTTCTTTGAAGTCTCTTCATTCGAAATATCTTTTAAGGAGTTCTCCCAATTTTCAGCCATTCTTCATTAAAAAAAAAAAAATCCTTTTACAATATATCTATTTTTTTAGAACATCGTCTCTCAATTCCGCTCTACTATGTATTTCCCTGTGCTTCAACCTCAAATAGGTTTCCATCTTCAATCTTATTTGAGTTTGAAGGAGTATTATATATATATATATATATCATGGTGAGCATGGTGATATACCATGTGAACCACCTAAGTTGTCCCTATGGCACACAACTCAAGTTGCCTCCTGTGGCACACCACCAGGGTTGGCCCTGGGCATAGGTCCACTGAGCCATGGCTTAGGACCCCTCAAAATAGACCCAAAACAGGACCCCTCCTATTATAGTCTAGTGTAATATATTAGGTACGTTTTAAGTTTAAAAAAATTAAAGAATGTCAAAACTAACTTAAAATAAATTGACCCATTAAAAAATGGACAAATTACAAACACCCCCCTCGAGGTTTGGTGAAAATACAGATTCTCCCCTAAGGTTTGAAAAATTACAAATTGTCCCCTGATGGTCAAATTTACATAACAAATTAGGGAGGAATCTGTATGAAAATAAAAACCTCAGGGGGCAATTTGTTATGAAAATATAAATCTCAGGAGGCGAGATGTAATTTCTCAAACCTCAAGGGAGAATCTGTATTTTCACCAAACCTCGAGGGAGTGTTTGTAATTTGCCCTTAAAAAATTAAAAAACCTATTCAAAATTAAAAGAGTCCATTCTCTCTCCCTATCTAATTCCTAAACGTAACTCTTAATTCAATTTTCCTAATCCTAAAAATACAAGAAGAGCGAGGATCAAGTAGTACTTATTAGTTGTTGTAATATAATGTTAAGTATTTTTTGTGATTTTGACACAAATTTTTTGTCCTTTACCTTCAAAAACAAATTTCGTTGACTGAAAAAAAAAAAAAAATGTGAAAGATCTCAAATAATCTAGTAATATTTATTAGTTGATTATTGATTTTGAACCTCGAAAATTTCAAGGTCAGACTCGCACACCACCCAAGCTGCTGCTTGGCACACAATCCAAGGCACCTCCTATGATGCACAATCCACGTTGCTCCATCACCAAACAACAATTAAATAAAGATTACAAACAATTCAATTTATTTCTCAACACATAGCATCTCCAAAAAGAAATATACATATAACAAGGAATTAAGCGGGCTACTAATAATGTTTTAAATATGCTAGAATTTATTTTGATTAAGGAATGAGAATTGTCGTGTTTGTGATCTAATTCTTGGAAATGAAAAGTTGAGCAAACTTTGGAGTGACACCAAGAGAAGTTTGTAGAACCACTGGAGGTAAAGCTTTCCATACAGATGTATTGCCACTTAACTCTCCAAACACAGGTCTGCAAAGAGAAACAATTAAGAAAAAATTAGTCTAAGAACACAAAAATTAATCACAAAATTGAATAAGCTTTCTTTCTCACATGAGAAGGAAGGTACTTACTGTGAAGAAGTTATGACAGAGAAACACTCCATCCCATCTCCACCTGCAACTATGGCTACCACAAAGAACCTTGGCACAACAAACAAGTCACCACCATGCACTTTGGTATCCAAAGCAAGCTCACCATTGACCCCCACAATTTGAACCCTACCACTGCCTTTCACAATGTAAGTTACCTCAACTGATGAACCAGCACTATACAATATTGGTGACATTTCATTTGCACCCAACTTCACAAGCTTGGCACTGAGCCCAACTTGTTCAAGCAAAGGCAGTTCTTTTGCAGCAAATTTTGTCAGCAATCCACCATTCTTGACATCTGTGTCGGCCAATGCAGTCTTGATGTTGATGACTGTGTCGTTGCTGGTAGGGACGAAGTCAGAAATTTTTGTTAGATGCGGTAAATGTAGGGTTTTTTCTCTTTTTTTTTTTAGAATGACAATTACTTGCATAAGTAGTATAAAAAGAATTGGTAAGAGCAATTAATAAATGGATAAATTACGTTGACTTTCTTAAAATTTGAAAAAAATAAAATAAATTCTATAATTCTTAAAGTTTAAAGTCGCATGACACTTAATTCTATTTTTATCAATAATTTTTTAGTCATGTGAATAGAAAAATGGTGTTATTCTTTCTTTTACACTGAAATATATATTTTTCCTTTGTGTCTTCACACTATTTACATTAGTTTCGATTCATTTAACCTTATTAAAAAGGATGTCGATATAATTATTTGAAAACTATACGGTTACTTATATTTCTTCAAATTTTAAGGAAGGTTAGTATAAATTTCAAAACAGCGAGTAAATTATGTTTTGTTGAGTTTTTAGAATTTGTAAAAAAATTCAAAAACTAGTTATGCGGAAAAAAAAAAATAGGGTAAATTACAAATACATCCCTTGAGATTTGCTTAAAGTATAAATTGTCTCATGTGGTTTGGAAAATTACAAATACCCCATTGTTAGAATTTTTTATTTAATAGAATTAATTAAAAAAACGAAATTCATAATTGCTCTCATATACAATAATAAAATTACCTAAATTATTAATTGAAACATATTTCTAATATCATTAAAAACGGTTAATTGACTTGATGATTTATTAATAAAAAAGGCAATTTGTTATGAAATTATAAGCCTATGAGATGGAATGTAATTTCCAAAATAATAAGGAACGATTCGTATTTTAATCAAATTTATATTTATAATTTACCCACAAAAAATAAATAAATAAATAAATAATAACACTCATTATATTGACATTGTTCTATCCTTTTTAAAGCGGAAAGAAGTTTTGAATATTCAAAACTATATCTTTTAATATCTATTTTTGTCAAATTGATTTCTAATTTTTTTTAAAAATATACAGAAAACTCAACCAAACCCCCTACCTTCCACTGTTGGTGTCTTTGCATGGTTGGGGCATATTTGTTCCTTCTTCAAGCTTGATGATCAAAGTCTCTGTTTGGCTCTTCACCAACTCATTTGCTTCTTCTTTATTTATGTTATAAGCTCTACAAATAAAGTCTGTAGAGAAACCCTTCAAGACACTTAGTGTCCCTGACAAGAAGAAGTAGGTGAATTCACCAGGATTGTAAGCCTTCAAAGTTTCTCCAATGAACACCATAACCATATCAGTGTCTCCACCATTGAACCACCATGACACTCCTCCGGCCGGCACCGGTATTGCATCCCCTTTCTTGATTACCAACACTTTTTCTTCTGATGCATTTGGGAATACCATTCCTACTGTGCACCTCCCTGTATTGTATCATGTGAGTAAGATGAGTAAAGTTTTTTTTTTTTTTTTTTTTCTCAGTTGTAAATTTGGTTTTAGTTTGTATGTGATTAACTCAAAAACTTGAGAAACTTAAAAAAAATTGACCATTAAATGTATTTACAATTATATGGATTATTGTATGTCAGTTATTGACTAATTTAAAAAGTAATTACTTAAAATTCAATCTCATGCCACATCAAGAGTAAATTTAAAAATCATATTTCAAGGATCTCTAATATTTCTCTTATATATATATATATAAAATACCCAAAATGACTAATTTTCTTTGTACAACAAATTGTCCTTTACCCAAATGGAGTTTCTATTTATATTATTTTAATTTTTTTTAATTTTAATTTCATTGTTCAAATAAATATTATTTTTTTTAAAGACTAACTTCACAAAATAAATCGTTTGAATTATTGAAGCGGGCCGATATAGACTCAGAGTGGGTTGAACTAGTCTAATCAAGGACTGGAGAGGAGTTTTTTTTTTATTTTTTTTTCAATTTTTATTTTTGCTTGTGTGAGAGAAGTTGGTAAAAGGGGAAGAAGTAGAGTTTACCTTGAAGAACAAAACCAATCTTGGACGAGTCAGCATAATGAGGGAGACCAAAGCCATTAGGATGAAGAAGAAGCTTTCCAGCACCAACCTTAGCTTCACTCAGCAATGGAAACTTGGAACTTGACCAACTCCAATATGATCCACCCTCTCCCTCAATTATCTTCTTGTCAGCTACTCGTGGTGATAATTCCCAATTCATTTTTTTTTTTTAATAAATTTCTGAACACAATCACTATTTTAAGCCACCAAAATAAAAAATTTAAAGGTTAGATCTCTGTCTGTCGGTTAGAAAAACAAATATATATATTTGGGTATCAATGCTTCTATTTGCACAAAAATTAATCATGAAACTGGATACTACCATCTGACGTGAATAAATTTCATACTCATATGAAAGGATAATGAAAGAATTATTATGTATGATTCTGTGATCGATTTTTGTTGTTCTGTACTTTTTTTTGGGGCATCCACCATCCTACACTTTGGACTCTATCAAACAAATACATGCAGCTTTGAACAAGAAGTTATACTTGGAATAATAACGTTTTTACCTATTTGATACATTTTTATTCTAAATTGAAAGTTAATAACCTATAAGACAGAATTTAAAAGCATTATTGCTACCTGGATCAAGATAATCATTTTATTTAAACTATTTTACTGTAAAAAGTACAACAAACGACCTAGCATAAAATCTTAAAAAGATAAAAAATTATAAATATCCATTTAGACTGTAACAAACATCACCTTAGTCAAAAAGGATGATGGATCATACTATTTAGCAAGAAAGTTTTTTTTAGAAAAAGGAAAAAGGAAAAAAAAAAACTAAAAACAAAAGAGAGAAGATTGACTATACTTTATATCATGCATAATAATTATCCAACAATATATATGAAATGAGAGGATTATATGTTCTCAAGAATTTATCAGACCAAAGTCTTGAATAATACATTAAAACCTATATTGAACAAAAATGAGAGAGTTGAGATCATTTTCCAAAGTTTAAGGGTGTTTTAAGAACAATAAAGGCTATATAGCACCAGAAATAAAGAATAAAAATAAATAGAAGAAGACTCACCTTCCCCAAAAAGAAAAGGCCTTGAGGAATGAAAATAAAGAACACTTCTCCTACCATTACTATTTATAGATGAGAAGAGGATGGTAACCGGTTGAGCAGGTCATTGGCTCAATTCATTACGTTACTAAGTTCGTGGTCAACCAAAAAATATTTTTAAAAAATTATTACCAAAAGTCTTAACTTTTTTAAAAATTTAAGGTATGTTTAGTTTGAGAGTTTCAAAAAAAATTCGCTGATAATTTTTTGCTTAGGAGGAGTGCTATTCAAACTCACAAATTATATTTTGCTTTTCAAATTCAATAATGTAATAATATATTATAATATTTAAGGAAATTTTTTTCTCTCATATATTATTTAGGTGGTGTTTGGAAAGCTAAACTTGGGCTAAAATAGCCATGCCACGACAAAGGTGGCTTTTTTAGCCACATGGGGACAAAACCTTCACAAGTGCAGCCCAACAACCAATGCCAAGGTCAATTTACGAAATTACCTCCACATGTTAATTTTGGGCATCACCATCAACTACAGCACACAAAAATTAATAAAAAAAAAAAAACTTTTCCCAAAACACACCTTTTCGTAAATTTAACAAAGAAAGTTGAAAAAAAAAATTTAAAACATTTTTTTGTTTTTTGTTAAAATATTTTATAAAAATAAATTCAAACTCTATTTATAAAAATATTTTTAAATATTTTAATTTTTTTGTTATGTATTTGGTTATTTTTTTAGTGTAGAATTGTGAAGTGGTATGAAGTTTCGACTTATGTGTTTGGTTATGAGTTTTAAAAATAATATATTAATTGAGTTTTATTTTATGTGTTTGGTTACGATTTGAGTGTAAAGTTGTTTTTAAATTTAAAATATTAACATTTTAAATTATTTAAATTTTTTTGTTAAAATAATTTTTTGAATATTTAAATTATTTAAATTTTTACGATTTAAATTTTCTGAATATTTATTTTAATTTTTTGCTTATTAAATTTTTTAGATTATTTACATTATTTAAATAATTTAAAATTAAATTAAAATTAAATTAAATATTTAAAATACACAGGACAATAAAATAAAACCTCACTTTTTATCATTTCACAAAAAATGAAATAAAAATTAAAATAAAAAACACATGAAAAAACCATTTGCAAAAACAAAAAAACAAAAAAAAAAACTTAAAATGAAAAAAACAT
Organism: Camellia lanceoleosa; assembly: GCA_025200525.1. Lineage (NCBI taxonomy): Eukaryota > Viridiplantae > Streptophyta > Magnoliopsida > Ericales > Theaceae > Camellia > Camellia lanceoleosa. The sequence goes on along the minus strand of CM045770.1, from coordinate 9,192,188 downwards.
AAATTTAAAACAAATAACGAGAAAAAAATTAAAAAATGAAAAAAAACGTAAATTAAAAAAAATAACGCGAAAAATACGTCTCATTCAAAAATATTTAAAAAAAAAACATAAAAACATAAATTACCATTCGCGACGTAATTTAGAAATAAATAAAACATATGAAAACTCATTTTTGAAAAATAAAAAAAAATTATTGTATACCAATAAAAATAAAAAAGAAAAAAAAACATAAATTAATGTGAGTGAATAAAAAAATGACAAAATCGTAAATTTAAAAAAAAAATAACGACAAAAATACGCCTCATTCAAAAACATTTTTAAAAAAAAAACATGAAAACATAAATTACCATTCGCCACATAATTTACAAATAAATAAATAAATAAGTTATTGTATATCAATAAAAATAAAGAAGGCAAAAAACGTAAATTAAAGAACAAGAACTAATTAATGTATTAAAAAAAAAAGATAAAAACATAAATTTTAAAAAAAAAATTTAAGCAAAATACGCCAAATCCAAACCCAAAACAAAAAATAAATAAATAAATAATGTAAGCAAAATACGCCAAATCCAAATCCAAAATAAAAAAATAAAAAAAATTTAAGCAAAATACGCCAAATCCAAACCGAAAAATAAATAAATAAATAACATTTAAGCAAAATTTGCCAAATCCAAATCCAAAAAAAAAAAAAAAAAAGCCAAAAAGGATAGATTGGTAATTTAACAGGAAGACACCTCACCAAAAAGTCAAAAAAATCTTTCCTAAATCAAACTTTTTAGCCCCAAGTTAAAATAGCTAAAAAAGTCAAAAAATTAAAAAATCAACCCACTTTCCAAACGGAAGCCTAAGTATTAATTAATCATATCTTTTACACAAAATTAAGTGTAGAAAATAAATTTATATACTGTTTTGCTTTTTAATGTATCAGTTCTATACACATATTTTACTACTTCTATTTTATAAGAAAAATGTTTGAGGATCGTAATTTCTGTGGTTCAAATGGTTTGAATTTGTCAAAACGATATCGTTTTGTTATAAAATGACATCGTTTTGTACTCAAACGACATCGTTTTGATAAATTTAAACTATTTAAATCACAAAAACTATTATAATTTGTACATTTATTTTTGAAAAATATTTTCTATACAAAATTCTGTACATATAAAAGTGGTGTTTGTTTTCAACTTGTAAACTGTTTCGCTTCGCTTGTGACAAGATGATTTGACCTTTCGTAGTACGAATGAATGTGTTTCTCTCTTTTTGGCTAGTTGAGAAGTTTTATTTGAGCAATGCTTTGTTATCACTAACCCCACTATTAGTGAAGTGACATTTAAAAAAACAAAAACACGTTGTAACGGTGGGTGAGTCACCATTAATTAATTGTTTAAAGTATTTTTTATTTAATAATAATGGAAATCATTAATTTTAAAATTTAAAAAAAATTATTAATGACATGGCACTCAATAAAAAAAATATAATACTAAGGTCAAAACATCAAATCATTCATGATAAGACCTACTGCCACATCATTAGTAGTAGTACTAATTAGTACTCCACTTATTTTCTTTTTTTATTTTATTTTAGGACCTACTTCTAATATAAATAAAATGACTAGATTGAAATGATTGGCCATGATTGAAATGATGTGATATTATCCGTTCACTTATTAATTAATATTTAATAAAAATTTAAAATTAAAATTTAATATGATCAAACACTTAGGGTTAGTTTGGGAAGTGAGTTGATTTTTTGACTTTTTGACTTTTCTGTCTATTTTAATCTGAGTTAAAAAACTTAATTTGAGAAGGATTTTTTGACTTTTTTGATTTTTTTATGAGAAAAAAGTACAATAATTATAAATTGAATGTGATGCTTTGTTTGTTATGACTAAAATAATTTATTTTATCTTTTAGAACTAAAATAACCAAAAAAATTCACAACCTATCTTCTCAAACGAAGCCTAACACTTAAGTCTTAACTTAGTAAACAATAATTTTTTAAATTTTAATTTATTTACATATTAATTAATAAATAGTAGAACACATCATATCATCTCAATCACATTACCGACACGGATAATATTTTTCATGCCGTGTCCAATCATCCCAGCTTCAATTTTTACACACGTGTGGTATCTAATCATCCCACCTTCAATGTCCACACACCATACATGTGTCATCATCCTCTTTCTTTCTTCTTTTTTTTTTTTTCTTTCTTTTGTGTATACTCAACAGTAATGTACAAAATCTGACCATATCTATATACGGTGATGATGGAGAGTCCTCCCATCATCATTCCAGACACATGACATGTCACGGGTGATAATTAAAGGAGAATGAATTAAAAAAAAAGAAAGAAAAAGTAACTAATTAAATGAAGAGGATGTCAAGAGAGTACAAAAAAAAAATAAAAAAAAAGATCTAAATCATTATTGATCTATATATCACGACAACCAATAACAATCATGCGTAGTGATGACCCAAATATTTTTGGTTCCCACGACAAATGTCTAGAGAAGAATTTTGAGTTAATATTTTAAATAATTATTACTTAATTCTTTTAAAAATGGAACACTTTTGAAAAATTTAATAGCGTTGGGTAGAGTTTTGTAAATATGATTTGAGAATATGAGTTATATTTTGAGTTTGTGAGTTATGAAATTATGATTTAAGTGTAAAAAATTTGTTTGGTTATGATTTTTAAATAGAGTGTTTGATGGGTTGTTGAACACACCAAAATTAAATACTAAACTATACCAAATTCAATTAGAATAATGGCAAGTCCAAGTATTGATCCATAGGGACTGTTGTGAAATTAAACTAATTTAATTGTTAAATTCCTAAATTAATTTTGATAAAAAGTTTGATTGTTCACAATCTAAATTAATAACAAATAAATTAAACTAAGGAATTAAATTATCAATAATAAATGAAATTAGGTTTACTGAATTGAGAAAAAATCCTAGGGTAGAGAATTCACCACTAACCACATAATTAGGGTTTCCAATTGAAATCAATTATGCTATGGCTTGAACGGATTAATGTTTCGCAACTACAAGCTTAAAGCATTTGACAAGAAGATCATCACATTCAATGTACGAGCACGAACCATCTCAAGTAATACGAATCATTCACTCTAAACTAAGGTAGTAATACGACACGTTCCTCGTAGTATGGTTCGTCTCATACCTTGAATGTGAAGGAATAGAAAACACATGTATGGATAACATTCAACAATCACAGAAAGTCAAATATTCGAAGAGATAATGAAAAATATATAAAAGAAACTTCTAAATCACCATACAAATGTTCAAACCTTTACATAATTAAAAATCAAAAAGAAAACAAAATAATTACATGGTTAGGGTTTCATCAAAACCCTAGAAAAAAAGACTAGCCACTCATGGAGGAGTGGAAGGAGGTAGATTGAGAAGAAACCACCATGGGAGACATCCTTTAAGCTTTTGTTTCCCTCTCTTTCCCAAACCCTAGCCTCTCTCTTTAGGTCAAAACAATTTCAGAACCCTAGAAAAGCCTTTTCCTTTTCTTTTTATACTTCTACCCACTTCCAAACAGGTTTTAAACGTCGGTTTGACTTTTTGCGAAAAAGTCAACGCACGTGCGAAAAAGTCAACTCTGTCCAAATTCTGTCTTTTTGCCCATTTTATGCTTCGACGATGTACAACCTGATTGACATTCAACCCACATAAAGTATACAGTTTGACCAGTAAGTGAAATTAAGAGATTCTAATTAACGGCCTCAATGATGTACATTTCGGCCTTAATCAGTGTTAAATTGTGTTTTGAAGATGTATTTTAAATTAAGTTTTGAAAGTTTGATATGACATGTAAACTAAGAAAATTTATTTGGTGATGAGTTTTAAAAGTAGTTTTTAAAACTTAACTCAATCAATAATTTATAATCAAACACACAATTCATATATCGATATTCGTATTTTTTATCAACAGTAATAACGAAACTATTTTTTAAATACTGAAATTAAAAATTGATTTTTTTTTCAATTAATTATTATTCAGTAATTTTTTTGAATAATTTTTTTTTCAAATAATTTTTTCATTTTAACTTACTTCTATGTCAATTATTTTCGGTCAATTAATTTTTCTATTAATTTGTTTTTTAGGCCTGTACAAACATCTTGTATAATACATATATTTTTTTTTTTTTCTAAAATTATGTTAATGTCAACAACTTTTAAGAATACATATTAATAAAAATTAACATAAATAAGTATGTTTAATATTTTAAAATACAAATCATAACAGAAACCTTACAAAATATTATCATATTTTTTTTTTCATTTATTACATTTTATTAATTTACTAGAAGAAACGTAACACTCATTCACATGTATTATTGTACTTCGCAGAAGGTTCCCACCCGTGAAGCTCATATAATTGGGGGTGATACTGTTGTGCAAAATAACTATTTTGCCCCTGTTGATTTAAATGAGAAGTTGTTACATAAGAACAAAATAAAAATGGTAATATAGTAATTTTACTTATCCAATACCTACCGCCTATTCTATTGTAGCTATATGTTCAACACTGTGGTGGGCTAAAGAAAAAGGAAGACGATGCAGATGATGCCAGAACCTGCAGATTTATCAGTATACGGATGTAATTAAATTAAAGAATTAAATTGGATAAAAAAATTAATAGATAAGAAATGAAAAGTAAATAAAAAAATTTGGACTACAACCTTTTCAACCTTCTGAACCTCAGCCTTTTGAACCTTTTGAACCTCAGCCTTCTATAAAATTTGAATCTGCATTCCTTTAACCACACCAACTTCACCATCTCATTGCAACACCTTCTCAAGTTCCATCAGAGAACAACATTAATTAAATACAGTATATCCGTGTGAAGAAAGAATTCAATTACAGGTTAGTTTTCATGGCAGTTCATCTTAGCTTCACATTTCATATTAGCTTCAAAGTGTAGGAAAGACGAAGAGGAGCACCAGGACAACTGGACGGTCTACCGGCCGGTCATCCCGGCACATGCACCATTCATCAGTTTCCGTATCTGTTGCCAATCTGTTAATTTTTTTCATATCTGTTCCATTTTGATCTGTTAATTTTTTTCATATCTGTTCCAATTTCTTCACACCAACATCATACTGTTTGATATATTTTTCATACATTTTTCTTACCTCACATGTTTTAAAATACATTTTTCATACATTTTTCTTTCACTTTTGCAGTCATCATACCAAGAACAAAACGAACCAGACCCGAACGTGGTGAATCCTCAAATCCTGTACCACCACCACAGCAACAACATTATGATTATCCAACTAATGATTTTTTCACATATCATCATGAACAAGCCCATTCACATTTCATTAATCGACCAATTGTTACGAGGAGAAATATAAAACTACCTTCTCAATATGATCCACACTTACTTGGCAAATTAGATACAATGGGATGGTTACCATTAACTAAATTACCAAATAAGATATATCCCCGTCTTGTACAATTATTTTATGTTCACTTGACACCTGGTGACCAACAAAATGAACCGTTCAGTCTTTCCTCTTATGTTAAGGGGAAAAGAATTACACTCTCTCTCCGTGCTTTCGCACAAATTATTGGAGTTGAAACAGGAGATTTACAATGCTATTTTCAAAATGAGTCTGCCTTAGAAAAAATTGTTGATGATGTCACTCAGATTTATACCACAATTTGTGACAACCGATTCAGCGTCACTAATTTACAAGCCAGACATTTAAAACCTCATCTTCGTATTCTTCATCGATGGATGGTTGAAAATGTCACTCCCAAAAAAGGCCATTATGATACTGTTTCATGTTTTAATGTTTATTTGTTATATTGTTTTGAAATTGGACAAAAATTAGATTTATGCTTTATATTACTCAAAGAAATGATGGTTGCAAATTTTGATACTCTGAGTGGCCGGTCACTGCCTTTTGGAGCTTTGTTAACCATAATTTTCAAAGCGTATGATGTCAACCTTGAAGGTGAAGGATATATTAGAATCACTTCACCAATTTCTGAGTATACACTAACCCGAGCTGGTGGTGCTGACACCTTGATGGGCTCTATTAATATTGAAAATGAACCAATACCTGATGAGGAAGAACCCAATGACAATGCCATGCCACCAAATGAATAACCTCATTACTGGACTGATTATTTAGCCTTGGAACAATAACGGTACAATCAGCGCCTACAATGGAATAACAAATGGCTAATCAGCTCAATACATTGGGTACTCGGTTCGATGAATTTGCCGCCGCTCAGAACTCACTAATTCAACAATTTGGTGAGTTTCGTGTAGACTCAGGGAGACGTGATGAAGTGACAAGGAACCGCATTGATCAGATTGACCATCGAGTCACTCAACTGTACTATTACTATTTTCCTCCACCTCCAACACCACCTGACAATGATGCTTAACTTGTTCAAAAATCATTTTAAATAGTTTATAGATGTAGTGGTTACATTTTTTTTCCTTTTTTTGTTTTGGTTATTTGTTTCCTTATTTTGTTGTGATTGTTTGATTTTGTTATTTTGTTATAAACTTTTGTATTCATGTAATGAATAACAAGTAGTGTTTTTTTTGCCTGCATTGTAAAACAAGTTACAACGTTATAACAATCTGTACAAAAAGATTATGCATTGAAAAAATTATTTGTACAAAAATTAATAAATTGAACTTAATAAATGTCTAACAAATCCTTCATTTCAATAAAATAAATAAAAATTAAACAATTAAAAAATAATTTGTCTGTATCAATTAATACAAAAAATTAAATTAATGTTCTGAAATGAAATAAAACAAGTTACAAATTAATAATAAACATTCTTTTTTTTTTTAATGAAAAGGAAAAAAAAAAGTTAATATAAACTTGTGTACAAAAAGTTAAAAAGAAAAAAAAAATTTAATTCATAAACCGAATTGATAACAAAACCTTCAAATTGTTTACAATTTAACAAAAAGTCAAAAAGACGGATATGTCATGTACAAATATTTTTTCACAAAATTTAAATTAATAAGGTGTAATTATTTTACTAATTTCAGTCATTATGACACCTTTATTACATAACTCCGCCCATTAGCCACCCCCCACCCACCACCCATCTGCCACCACCACCCACCACACACCACCCATCTGCCATCACCACCCACCTGCCACCACCACCCACCACCCATCTACCACCACCATCCACCACCCACCACCCACCATCCACCATCCATCTGCTATCACCACCCACCTACCAGCACCACCCACCACCCACCACTCATCTGCCAACACCACCCACCACCACCCCATCACCATCCACACCCACCCACCCACCCCACCACCCACCCACCACCCCCCACCCACCACCACCCCACCACCCCACCACCATCACCACACACATATCACCACACCACACACCACCACACCACACCACACTCCACCCCACACCATACACGCCACACCACCACCCACATGGTATAATAAATAATAAATTATGATATTAGTAAAAAAAAAAAATTTTAATTCACAATACGAAGACATTTAAGTTAATAACAACAAATTTAATTGTCTTCGTTACTAAGAAACGCATTGCATATTAATAACAACATATTTAATTGTCTTTGCTAGACTATACATAAAATTGCATATTACACATTGCATGAACAATATATTTAATTGTCTTCGTTACTAAGAAAACCATTATATTCATTGCTCATGTGATGATCTTTGTGTTTCCTTTCGTTTCATTGCCATTTAGCCCAATCGTTGTCCTCAGTATTAGTTATCCTACAAAAAGATAAAAGAAGTCAGTAAATCACAGTTACATAAAGTGGGCGAAGTTATGTAGTAAATGTGTCATAATGATTGAAATTAGTAAAATAATTACACATTTAAAACCATTAGTCAGTACGATATTCACTTGCCTTGTTGACATCCATTTTTTATCCATGGCCAACATGATTTTGCCACATAGCAATAGCAATTGCATCCCTAACGTTCGATTGGTACGTTAACCCATGTTGTGACATGTCAACATAGTCAGCTTGGTCTCCAACAAACCCCTCTACTTCTGCTTCTACGACCATTTCATTATCAGCTTCCATAAAGAATGGGTCCATAGCTGCATACAAACGAATCCAATTGTGCACTACACAACATGCAATCACGAGAGGCCTTTGTCTTGTAGACTTGTAATTTGGCATGGACCGCAATATTGGGAAGCGCTTTTTTAGAACACCAAATGTTCTTTCTATGACATTGCGTAATGACAAATGTTGATGGTTAAACAATTCCTTAGGTTCTGAATAATGACGGCCACGAAACTCTTGCAAGTGATACCGTTGAGACCAAAATGGGGCAAGAAATCCAGGCATGTTCGTGAAACCAGCATCAACTAAATAGTACTTGCCTACATGTAAATAATGAATACACAGTTTTGTCAATTGATATGTACAAAAAAAGACAAGGAAAAAAGTGTACCGTATGTTATTTAGGGACAGTCACCATTGGGTGGGTGTGGGAACTGTAAATCAGCTCGTGTAATAGAGTCAACCAAAATAGCGTTGTCGTGAGTGCTACCTTCCCATCCAGAATTAATAAATGTTAAGAACATATCGAAGTCGCAAACTGCGAGTACGCTTTGCGATACTGTTGATTTCCGACTGCGGAATGTATTTTGTCTTGAAGCAGGAACCCATACATCCACCAATGTGCCATCGATAGTACCAACACAATCCTAATTGACAGATATTTGTTTGACATTAAAAGCGAAACAAACTTGGATATTACTTTTATAATTAAAAAAATATATTTATTAACCCTTATTGATATGTACAACTTACAGGATAGTCATATTGTTCGTACCTTGAACCAGGGGAAAAACCTCTTGTCATTTAAAATTTTTGTCGGTATGTCGTCTTGGTTACGTGGTTTGATAATCGTTGATGCAAGCTTGCACAATGCCCGTATAACAATTTTTATGTGCCAACAAATTGTTTCAATGGAGTGTTGAAATCTATCTGCCAGTAGTCGATGGCGATCATTTTGTGCAAAAGTGTATAAAAAAATTCCAAGCGATTCCTCCACACTGATATGCATATGTTCAGTATCGATAAAGCCATTATGGAGTAAAGTGTCTTTCAATAAAATAAATGTTTGTGCATCCATTCGCATAATGTTCATCATTGTTTCTGGATGGCCATTTAATAGGCCGAATATGTAATCATCACCTTTGAATGGACACGTTCGTTGCGGTCGGCGACTACTTGACGCGTTGATATGGTCATGCATGAAAGCAATCATCAAAAAATTCATAAAATCATCAATAACCTCATCCTCATCTGATGAGATCTCCATTGTATTATTTTCTCTGTCGGATGACATATGGTTTTGTCTACATCACAGTAAAAGCATAATTATAAAATAATGTTTGACAAATTGTAACACTTACCATTACTAGTGAAACAGAATTAAAAAGTGAATACATGAATAGTCGGCCGTAGTCATTTACCAGCGTACAGTAAAATTCATATGATAACAAAATTTATTTAATACGTAATCATATTGTCATAACAAAACATAATTTTAATAAAACACAAACTACTTAAAAGTTCAGGGGAAAAAAACATACGAAGATAGAAAAGGAAAGCGGATATCATGGAATGAAAAAAAAGAATAAAAAACAAATCAAGAATAATGAAATCATCAAACAGTTCAGACAAGAAGATTCGCTAACACAATCAAAAGAGAACTTCTCACTTCACTGCAAAGCAAGGATCATGGCTAGGCGCAAATGGGTAGGAGTGCGCATAAAAAACCTTCGCCATTCCTTATCCTTGAACAGTGTCAGTGCCCTAACGTACTGCACCGGTGGTATGTCCCCAAGTTCTAGCATGCATCTTGACATGCATCAAGGGAATAATCATCACCACCTGCACTTATAACCTCTGTCTCATTTTCTCGTGCACGTGAATGTCCTGTTTTTGCCTGTACGTAGGATGTGAAAGCTGCGCACACATCATCGAACCCACTTGACCGTGACTTCTTGGAACGACCACTGTCAGTCTGGTTGGTTGTAGGGGCCCTCTTGTGACTTTTACCCTTTGCTGGATCCATGTACTCATCGCCGAATAAGTCAACAAGAATGGCCTCAGTAGCATTACTCCCACCAGCATTACTCCCACCAACATCAGGGTTCCAAAATTTATTTAACATGTCATCTTCTTTTTCTGAGTCAAGGGCTCCTTGTGTGGATGCATGAGACAAGGCCCCTGTGGCATAACAATTTTCAACAATTTCTGCCATTTCTTGAAAATATTCAAATCCTTTTGTCCTAAACTTCTTCACATTTCTGCTAGCCTACAACAATTACAAATAAAGAATTAAGCACTGTATGTATCATGAAATGTTTAAAATAAAATTTCAAAATAGTACAGATTAATGAAAAATCTTATCCCAAAATTCATCGGGTGCAACAACAGTGCCTACAATGGGATCCCATCCCAGACCAGTCTGTGCCTGGAGTCACTTAAATGTCTGGCAATCAGCTTTCAATTGCTGATATTTTTGGTGCACCTACTTTCCTATATACCGAAATCCATACATGTTGTGCAACTGATTTGCATAATGATTCCAATGCCTAATTGTCTACGAAGTAATATGGCCCGTTGTTTGATTTTTTCTAACCTCATCTCTCAACATATTTATTAATTTCATTTCAATTCTGGGCATCCACATTTTTGTATCTTGATTGTCATCGGAATTATTTCCATCCATCTATAAACATACAAATTATATTTAAACTAGTCTGGGGTAGATATACAAGAATAACAAAGCAAAATGGTTTGAAGGAGAACACAGATAAAAAATAAAAAGCAGATGATTTTATTTCAAGGAAAAAAATACGTAACAGATTAGTTGAATTTAAATAGCAGAAATATAACCACAAATAATAAAAAAAATCAAGTAACATTGTCTTTAAATAGTAGAAAAAAAAACCAGTAGAAGAAGAAGTAAGGAAGAAATAAAGAAAAAAAAAGGAAAAGCAGAAGAAGCTGGGGACGATGGGGAGGATGGATAGGTCGACCGGTCGGTCAACCGGCCGGATGACCAGGGGGACGACCAGCCGGTTGTCCCAGGTACTGCCGGCTCAAGTTCTCTTTGTGGCAAAGGGTTCAAACAGTTCAGAATTTAAAATACCAACAGATCTGAAATAAAAAATACTCGTCTACAAATTCTCAGAAATCATTTGGGAACTGATTTCCACTTCTCTGAAATCATTTGTACATAATCGATGAAGATTTATTTACCAGATTAGTGGCTATTCTTCTCAGTAAAAAGTTGAAACAGTTCAGAAAAATCACAAAACATCTAAAACTAAAAAAATACTCGGCTGCACTTCTTAGAAAAGATTTGAGAACTGATTTCGACTCGTCTGAAATCATTTGCACATAACAGATGAAGAATTTATTTACTAGATTAGTGGGAGTTGAATAGTTATCGTCGGTGATACTGACTGAATGTGCCACTCTTTGCTCGTCGGATTCGACAATAGATTTGATAAATTTGACCTGAAAAAAAAAAATTAAATTAGGGATAAATTTTTCAAATCATTTCCCTATAACAAAATATCTAAATAAATTTGTGAGTTATTTCACCTCGCACTCGTCGTTGTTTGGTTGCCCGTAATAAGAATCTTCCACGACGTACAAATTGTAAGTCAGTCGATTTATGGAAGATGATATGAGTAGGGAGCGGGTTGGGTGGATTCATTATTTATAAAATGAGTCTGACTTTTCTGTGAAGCCTACCCATGACGAATCTTAAGTACTGATGTTTGATATAAAGAAAGAAAGATGAGGTTCACGTGAAATTTTTAGAGACAATAGAGAAGGACATAGAAGCTTTTCAGATCAAAAGAGAAAGAAAGATGAGGTTTACGTGAAATTTTCAGAGACGAAGGAGAAGAACATGGAAGCTTTTTAGATCAAAAGAGGAAGAAGGCAGAAACGTTGAAAGTGGAGAACTGAAGTACAAGCTGCCAAACGGGTTTTCAAACTGTAATTTGAATTAACACGCGGAATTGTATTTTGAACGTCCTATCCAAATGTGAAGCGGGAGTTCACGTGTTGAAACTTAATTTGAAAACACAAACAAACAGAGCCTTTGTATTTATTAGAATTTTAGAATTATGATTTGAGAATAGAGTTGTATTTTGAATTTGTGAGTTTTAAAATTATGATTTGAGTGTGAAAAATTTATTTGGTTATGAGTTTTGAAAAGAGTTTGAATTGAGTGATGTAACATATGATATTGAAAAGTGAGTATTTTGAAAAGTGTTTTGAAAAGTAGATGTGAAATTAATTTTCTAAAGTTGTAACCAAACAATACACTCAAACTATGGGGTAGAATTAAACTTCAAAAACTCTACCAAACAGAGCATTTATTTTCACACACCACATTTCTCTGTTTACGTCTTTCTCACTCCACATATTTAGTAATTTGATTCTTAAGTATTAATCTCAATCCACACACCCCACATTCCAAATATACTCATTTAATAACAAAAATGTGTGCACACCCTCATATTAGCTCACGTAAATTTCCAAAATACCCCCCCTTCAATTTGCACATCCCACTCTCCACCGTACACAGTCCAGCCTCTCCATCTCCGACAAGCATTCTCAGGTAGCCTGTAGCCTCCATTCTCCTCTGTTGAAGACCGACATTGAAGAAGATTGATAGGCATCTTTGACAACCATTCTCCGATCGTAAATTACTTATAAGGTGAGTGAATATTACCCATCATTATATAAAATAACATGCAATCTAGGTTAGTTTTTTTTTCCATTTTTGATAGCCGTTCGTAGTTGGCACACACTGAAACGAAAAACAACCATTCGGTACTAATTTGCCGAATCATTTTAACTCATTCAAAAACCAACAATCGAATTACTTTAGACCATTCGATACTGTACTTTCGAATTTTAAGTTTTAATTCGGTATTGTACTTCCGAAACTATTATTCTTATTCAACTGTTATTTTTTGCATACTATTTATGCATTTGGCACTGGTTTGCCGAATAGTGATTGCAAACAGAAATTAAGTAAAACAATTTCTTAGCAAAAAAAGGTATCTTTCCGTCACTGCATTGGTTGTTTTGCAAATCTTCCTGATTTTCTAAATTGATTGGCAAATCTTCCATCAAGTTTTGTTTGACAAACCATCGTAACCTAATGAGTGAACATTGGAAGAATGTTAGCAATGGAGTCTAGTGTGTGAGAAATGATAGAGGAAGAAGGTAGGCAATAGAGTGTGTGAGAAAGAATTAATGAATAAGGTATGCAATAAAATGTGGGAAAGAATGAAGGAAGAAGGTAGCAATGGAGAGTATGAAAAAGAGTGGAGTGTGTGAGAATGAGTGTGAATAACATAGGTAATGGACAGTAGATGTGCACAAAGAGCTTTTACAAAAAAAAAAAATGTGTACAGAAATCTCTGTTTTGGATGTATAAGTGTGTGGATAAATGTCTATTTTGATTATTTTATTTAAGGGTAAATTTATAGTAAAAATAAAGTTCATTAATTGTGTGTATAGAGATAATGTGGTGTGTAGAAATAAAATTTCCCGACATTTTTTTATAAATCTCTTTTCATTTACTTATGTTCCATTTAGTCCACATTATTTTTTAATATTCCATTAAGTCCTATGTGTAACATAATTACCAAAATATCCTTAATAATATTCACATTTACAGTATAAATATTATGTGATGTGAATGCTCACATCATCAATATGAATATGAATATGTCAATATGAACATTCACACGTCAATGTAAATATTCACATTGTAAAATATAAATATTCACATAACCAAATTGTTAACCGTTCATAAAACATTTGTAAGGATAAAAATATCCATAAAATACTTTAAATATCAGAATTAAGATTTGATAGATCAAATGTTTAAATAATAAGACTTATTGAAATATAAGAATATCTTATGAACTAATTGGAATACAAACACTTAAAAAAAGATTTTCTAGTAAATCTCCCTTTAAAAATAGCTTTATATTTAAATTTATTTTCTTACTATCCAAGATGCAAAATCACTATTTTTCTAGCATAAATTTTCAATTGATAATATATTTAATTCATTTACTAATTAAGTTTTTACAATCAACTTTAAATAATAAAAGGGAAAAAAAAAAAACACGAGGTTTCAATTTTTTTTAGTTTAGAAAAATAACAAAAAGATAATTCCATTTTGGCCGTTATTAAGGACCTTTGTTCATATATACACATTAGCAACTGTTCACACACGATATGTGTCAACCGCTAAATATGTTCCAACCATCCATGCCACAAATGGTTTAATCAAAGCAGTGGATGGCAATTACCAGAAAAATTTTGATCAAAGAGCGGTAGTTTTTAGGTATATAAAAAAAGTTACACAGCGTTGTCCCACCAACAGAGGTGCGGACATTCTACATTAGAATAAAACTATAGAATGGAAGTGTGGACATTATATATTAGAATAAAATATATTGTTAAGGGCATTAAAATTTGGGCATTGATTTAGACCTTCTTAAAATATCTACCCCCATAACCCCCTCACACACATGGAGGTTGAAGATTGGGTGAGAAGAAAAAAAAAAAAAAAAAAAGAAAAGTTGACCAATCAAAATTAAAGGGGGTCTCAACCTTTATTCTTAAAATTTTGAGGCCTTCTCAAATAGGGATTGTAACCCGACTTTTCGTGTCTCCTTTTGGAAGACGAATAAATCCTATAATATCGGACTCTCGCGGTTCTGAATCTCATCTCACAAGTGTAATGTGAAATAGATAAATACCAAATAGTCTCAATCCGGTAAATCTTTTGAAAACTCAGTTTTGAATCAAATTGTCAAAAATGGACTATTTTATCAGATACAGAGTCGACACCTAAATATTTTTAGAAAATTTAAAAAACCCATGACTCGTGCCAAAGGTTACGTATCCGTTATCATCAAGATTGTCTCGGCTCGAGAACTTAGGTACGAGAGGGGAAGATCATGAATTGAGCACTCCCACTCGTCCGATCAAAGATCGGTCTCTACTAATCATGATATGAATTTTATTTACATTATATACTCTTATTCCGGTTTATTAGGCTAGAATTACTATGTGATGCGCACACACACAAATATAGACTAAGTTACAAAAATTGAAACACTTGATTCATGTTTATTTGAAAAATTATTTCGAATATATACCACTTGAAAAAGTGATCGCATATAAACATCACTTAAATTATTCAAATTCAAACAATTAACCTTCATCCACAAGCATTCAAGCAATTAGTGTCACGACCCGCTCCCCGTACCCAAGGGTTAAGCATCGTGATGGCCAGTAACTGAGGTTACCTCCGGCCAATTCTTAAACAAATTAATAAACGCAAGCGGAAGAAATATTTAAATGAGGGTACCAAAATAATCATTGAAGCTTCTATTTAATTAACTTGTCAAAGCTGAACTATCTCTACAAAGTGCTTCGTGCCTACCCCACGTGCTGGCCCTGACATGTCACCTAAAAGTAGTAAACAACTATAAGCACATGGAAGAGTGAGAAATATTATACTAAGAGCATAAGGGCATAAAATTCACTAATTATTGGCTAAACAGAGCTTGATATTAAAATACAGAATATATAATGCAGAAATCAAATACGGAAACCATATACATAATCATAACCACGGTACAGAATGAAACAGAACAGATGTATAGACTCAAGAGGTGGCTCATATGAATTCTAGAGGTGGCTCACACTATAGTATAGCACTTAGTTCCGTATAGCACTTTGCTCCATATCAGAAGTCATAACTACGGTACAGAACTGGACAAATGTATGGACTCAAGAGGTGGTTTGTACGAACTCTAGAGGTGACTTCCACCATAGTGTAGCACTTAGCTCCATACAGCACTTTGCTCCATACCAGAAATTCAGAGGGTCAATGGATCCATGACAGACAGAGAGTCACAAAATGACTAATTAAAAGGTCAATGGTTATTTAAGTCCCCCAAGGGGTGAGACTGCCGTGGTAGTACTTACAAAATATAATTGCATATAAGGTCATAGTCAAATATTCTTAAAATATAAAACAAAACATATCCATGAGTTTCCTTTTAACAAATAGGGTTAAGAAAATAATCCACGTAACTGAAATATTAATATAATTTATAATAATTTCTAAAACATAACTTGTATAAAATAAATATAGTAAGTCAAAACATAAGTAAAATACATTTTGGTAACTCAAGATATAATATAACTCACCTTAACTTTAATACATCACTCTTTCTTTCTACCACCAAAGACCCTTTCAGCTTCCATTATTTTTCTCTCTTTTCTTCCTCTCTTTTCTCTCTTTTCTCTCATTTTCCTTCCTTTCTTTCTTTCTCTTACTTTTCTTTCTTATCTTCTGAGCACACCCCACCCCACCCCACCCCACCCCACCCCAATATATAGAAAAGGCAGCCGTGGGCACCAAGCCACGGCGGCCACGTGCCGCGCTCCCATTACTTCCCTATTAATTCAAGCTTATCTAAATTAATTCAAGCTTATCTTAACTTAGTTATTCATTTATACTTTGACCCCTAAATTTTTAATAATTATATTATTTTATAAAATCATACATAATAATACAAAATAAATCGTATATTTTTCTAACTGTGATTAAATAATATTAGTATAAATTTTACAGAATAATTAAAAATCTGGGTTGCTATAATTAGCCTCATGGCAAGTATGCTAGACATGGTAATAATTACACTCATGCAATATGCTAAAGCTATTAAAGACTCACCTAGTACTCCAAGCCAAAAGATAAACGAGTTAGAAAAATGCATGATTCCTAACTATGCGATATGACTAATACAACACATGCGATATGCAATTTAAATAAGCTCGGCTACTTAACATGTCATGTAAATCAAGTTGATAACATGCAGTCTAAGCACATATTCAAAGAATGTTTAACTAATCAATGCAAGTTAGAATGATGAACCAAGCATCGATACATGCAATACAAGTGGATGTAAGGCATAAAGAATGCTAAACGAAATGCGATGCTCTGAGCTAACTATCATAAACTAGTAAATAAAAGGAAAATAGACGTAGGGTTAGAAAATATACACATGATTACAAAATTGTGCCCTCACACAGGAGGGTCCGAATGAACTAAACTAACAAACTAACTAACTAATTACCTAACTATTACGACAAGAAGTGAACAAATTAGCTAAACTACTTAACTAATTATTACAACAAATTAATTAACTAATCTAACTAATTAAAATAATTACAACACGAAACAAATTAGTTATTCTAACTAATTAATTACAAAGCTACTATTTTAATCACAACACTAATATATTTATAACATAGATCCCGAGGATCGATGGAGAGCTCATGCATGAATGCGATTTCTACCTGAAAAAGTCACTATTTTTGCTATTGAATGCCTATGTTGCATAGCAGAATACTTGCATTGATTTTCACCTCCAGACCAACTTTGTTCTGCTTCAAAGGGACACTGCTTGATTTTGCACTAGTGGCCAGCAGAGGGGCCTGCCGTCCACAGATGATGGCCTGCTGACCACTGCTGACTGGGTTGTCCTGCTGCAACAGAGAACAAATAGAGCAGAGACAGTGTATTCTTAAGGGTTTGTTTGCACAATTTACCCCTCCTTATCATTTGAACAGCTCAAAAGAGTAGTAAATTTAATTCACAAACCACCAATGGATGCAATTTCATTGCATGATAGCTTATAAATCAAGTGTGCAAGTTCAATGAATGCAATAAAACAAGACTCTCAAAACCACCTCCCTATCATGAAAGATCAAGGGAAGTACTTGACAATGAATTTTGAACCATTTTCATCACTAATGAGTATGAAACGACTCAAGACTCAAGGGTTCAATTAACGTCCGATTGAACCCCAACCAAGTTATTATATTGTACCTTTTTAGCCTCAATTTTATTATTTCATTTTAGATTACCATTCATTCTTTAGTCAATTGAGTCCTCAGGTGAATTTAAGTCCTCTAATGGAAAGAGGGCTCAAACCAAGTGTTGCTTTAGGCATGAAAGAGACATCATACCGTTGGTAATGAACCCCCAAAGGGATTAAGCCATTAAGCATAACATCTTAATCTCATGCTTAAACAAACAAGTAGTTTGAAACCATTTTCAAAACAAAACAAAAGCCAAGAAATGAGGGAGGTTACTAAGGTGATTAAGAGTGATCACAAATATGGAAAGCCATAAATAACTCAAATAAGATGGTGTCTAAGGCCTAAAACACCAAACTCATAAGAACAATTATACTACAAGCATGCAAAACAAAACTTAAATGCAACAAACACTTAAAAACAGCCCTAAGGCTGTTTTAACCTAAAAGTGAAAAAGTTACTAAAAAAATCAAAAAGTCAACAACTTATACTAAAAAGTCAAAGATTTTCTTTTCTCTCTACTTTTTGCACATCTTTTCGTAAAAAACCAAAAAATATCTCAAACATACTAGTTTTTTATCTCATATTTTAGCCGAAAAGCCAAAAAGTTACTAAAATAGCCTGTTTCCAAACGAGGCCTAAATAAGTCCTAAAACATGTTGGAATTAAGACAAAAATAGCTAGAATGATAAACTAAAATGTAGGAAATTAATGTATAGATATTATTGATTGATTGATATCTAATGTTCTTACAAGAGCTCTCTTTTATAGAGAGAAATGGGATACAATGGAGCCATAATGGAGCACTATACCATAATGGATCACTAACTATATCACTAACTATATGGGGCACTAACTATAGCACTAACTAATGAAGCACTAACTAATGTGGAGTAGGTGGAGTATTTGTAGGTGGAGTAGGTAGAAATTGTTACATTCAACAGCCCCCCTCAAACTCAAGGAGGTTAGGAACTAACCAACTTGAGTTTGGAGAGAATAACAAAACAGGAAAAAATAATCTGACAAATAAAATAAAAGTGGATAGGAGACACTGTATGGTCGTGTCAGACCGTTGTAGAAGACCGTATGGTTATGGCAGACCAAGGTAGAAGACAGTTTATGGGGTCATGATCAAGTTGTAGAAGATAGTTTATGGGGTCATATCGGACCGATGTAGAAAACAGTTTACGGGGTCATGTCGGATCGTTGTAGAAAACAGTTTACGGGGTCATGTCGGACCGTTGTAGAAGACACTATACGGCTGTGTCGAACCGTAGAATGGCGAGAACCCAAAATCAATGTCGGACCTATATAAGAGCTAACCTAATCAATGTCGGGACGATTCTGAGTCTTGTCGGACCCATATAGACTTAGGAATCAATCAATGTCGGACGATTCTGAGTCTTGTCGGACCCATATAGAAGCTAACCGGAATCAAAGTCGGGACAGTTTACAGAGTCTTGTCGGACCCTTAAAAAGCGTGCCCAATCTTATCAAAAGGCGTGCCATCAAAAGGCGTGCCCGACAGCCATCAAAAGTCGAGCCATCAAAAAAGCGTGCCATCAAAAGATGTACCCGACAGCCATAAAAAAGCGAGCCATCAAAAGGCGCGCCGATTTGTCGTCTGGCGTTGAGAGGCGCGTAAGGCGCGTGTCTGCCTTGCCTATTTAAACCAAGGCGAGGCTGCCGCTGAAGCTGAAACTGTGACAAAGAACTTGCTGAAAACCTTTAAAAAACTCTTCGTTTTCTTGAGAGAGATACTCTGTCACTCTGTTGCCCAGAAAATGGCTTCTTCTTCCCGTTCCGCTACCCAGAACATAGCCTCTTCTTCCCGAGGTCTCGCCACTCTTTCCCGACCTCAATGAGTGCACAAGAGAGATAACCGGGCAAGCTTCTCGAAGCGCCCTGGACCAAGCCCCCATGGTTTTTGCCGTTGAACTATCCGATGGTGGCTGAGCAGATAATGGGCGCTCAATCGATATTGAGGCCATTATTATACATTAAGGTCATGTGTTGAGACCATGATGCGGTCAACAACTTCGTCACCGCCGTGAGTAGAACAATGAGGTCAGCAGTAAAGCCAAATCGCTCGCTCCAACGCATGTATACGGATGCGGCGAAGATATGTGTGCTAAAGGCGTAAAACAAGGAAGCGGAAGGCCACCGTGATGCACAGATTTGGGGGGCCGCCATATGTGACGGTTGAGGAGCAACGGAAGTGAACGTGCTTTCGGCGTGGGAAATCTTGGAGGCAAGACTGCAAGACGCCCAAGACAAAGGCAAGAAGAAGAGAACAGCTGAAGAGGCGAAGAAGTGAGACCGGTTGTTTGTGGTGGTTATGGGTTGTGGTTGTGGTTTTTTTTTTTTGTGTAAAATGGTGATCGGGTTTGATCCCCGGCATGAATAAAATAAGGTTAGTGACATTACTGCAATTGCTTTCTCTTTTTGGATGACCCAGATATTTTTTTTTTTTTTTTTTTTTTCCTGAGTATTCCAATTCTTGGAGAAGAAATCAAAGCCAAATGGCCCCCCAGATCCAAATCCCGACAAACTGATGGAAGCAGCTTCACTACCAGCTAAATGAACCATATTCCTTTCCTGGAAATCGACCACTGAGGAGATCATAGGAGATATTCCAGCTGCTACGGCGAAAGATGTAGATATTGCAGTGGATGCTGCTCGAAAAGCCCTTGCCCGAAATAGAGGGAGAGATTGGCCCTCAGCATCTGGGGCACATAAGGCCAAATATTTGCGTTCTATTGCTAGACAGATAACACTTCAGAAAAGCTGACCTTGCAAAACTAGAAGCAATTGATTGCGGAAAACCCCTGGACGAGGCTGCATGGGATATAGATGATGTTGCTGCATGTTTTGAGTACTATGCAGACCTTGCTGAAGGCCTAGATGCAAAGCAAAAGGCTCATATTTCTCTTCCAATGGAGACATTCAAGTGTCATGTTTTAAAGGAACCAATTGGGGTCGTTAGGCTGATCACTCCATGGAATTATCCTCTATTGATGGCTACATGGAAAGTTGCTCCTGCCCTGGCTGCTGGGTGTGCTGCAATCCTCAAGCCATCTGAGTTGGCATCGGTTACCTGTTTGGAGTTGGCTGAAGTGTGTAGGGAGGTGGGTCTTCCTCCAGGTGTCCTGAATATTCTAACTGGATTGGGCCCAGAAGCTGGTGCACCTTTGTCATCTCATCCTCATGTTGATAAGATTGCATTTATCGGAAGTCCGCCATCGGGAAGCAGGATCATGATCGCAAACTATCCAAGCCGGATCACTTGAGCTTGGTGGAAAGAGTCCCATTCTTGTGTTTGAGGATGTTGACCTTGATAAGGCTGCTGAATGGGCTATGTTTGGTTGCTGTTGGACAAATGGTCAGATCTGCAGTGCAACCTCTCGACTTCTAGTGCATGAAAGCATTGCAACAGAATTTTTGGAATAATGTGTCTCGTGCAAGGAAGTCCGGGAAGGGATCCTCATCACGGTCGAAAGAAAATAATGGGGCTTCTCAATCTGATCCTGATAAGGGTAAGGTCCAGATTTCTGATCCTTGCCATGAATATACAGATCATACACCTTATGAAGAAAAATCAAGGGCTGGAAAAAACAGGGTTCAGGAGATGTGGATGCCCCAAGTCCTGTTAGAAGAGAATCCTCCAGTCAGGGAGATGTGGATGCCCCAAGTCTTGTTAGAAGAGAATCCTCCAGTCAGGCTGCCACAAATGCCGTAAAAGAGGCGAAGGATCTTAAGCATCTGGCTGATCGCCTTAAGAATTCTGGATCAAATTCTGAAAGCATGTGTCTTTACTTCGAGCACCCTTAAGTTTCTACATGGGGCCTCTTTATTAGAATCTTCCAACAGCGAGAGTGCCAAGCAAAGCGAGATGATCCAGTCAACGCAAATGTATAGTAGCACTGCGAAACTCTGCGAGTTTTGTGCCCACGAATATGAGAAATCTAAGGACATGGCTGCTGCTGCTTTGCGATCTACAGAGGCTGAAATGAGGGGTAAGAGCTCAGCTATGGAAGAAGGTATGTGTAGAAACACAAGTGGAATAGGTTGAGGTCCGGCGGACAGCCAAGGAAAGGTTGCCGCCCGCCAGAAGGCGAAGAACACTAGGAACTTAACCTATTGCTCTGATACCATGTAGGAAATTAATGTATAGATATTATTGATTGATTGATATCTAATGTTCTTACAAGAGCTCTCTTTTATAGAGAGAAATGGGATACAATGGAACCATAATGGAGCACTATACCATAATGGATCACTAACTATATCACTAACTATATGGAACACTAACTATAGCACTAACTAATGGAGTACTAACTAATGTGGAGTAGGTGGAGTATTTGTAGGTGGAGTAGGTAGAAATTGTAGGTGGAGTAGGTAGAAATTGTTACATAGAAATTGTTACATTCAACATAAAACATGGATCATACTAGGCTAATAAACAAAACACAAGGAGGGGAGGCTAAACCCTCCAATTTTGGACTTCAAACCATGATTTAGCTACTGCAATAGCTCTGAAAAACAGTTTTCCAAAGCTCAAAAAAATATAGTGCAAGGGTGGAAAACACAAGAGTAAAGGCCTTGAGAGTAAGGTGCAAAGAAGGGTAAACCATCTCTCAACCTTTATTGGCCTTAAAACCCAAGTTTCAACCCAAAAATACAAAGTTTTTACAACTCAAAAACAGTTGGAAAATTGTAGGAAAAAGAGTAGATAAAGCAAGTAAAGAGACAAAACTTTATACCTTTTAAGAGGAGAATCAATTCTAGGGAATAAAACAAGGCAAACACACCCTCAAGAGGTCAAACAAGACTCAAAGATACCTCAGCTCAAAGATGGAGAAGTTTGGTTAAGAGTGTATAGGCAAAGGTGAAGAAATTTGCAAGAGAGAGAAAATTGTAGAGAGGAAAAATTTTGCTCCAAAATTTTTCTAACCTCAAAATATGAAAGGGAGGTCCTCTATATATAGAAAAACATGAACCTCCCTCAGAAACATCCAACCATATACGTAAAAGCAGATGCAAGCATCTGTGCAAACAAGCATACAAATGCACAAAATACACCAAAAGACATTCCAGTGGCAGGTAGGACACATCGATGGCTAAGAAAGTGGGCGGCAGCCACCGTGAGGTTGCAGGCTTGAAGATCACTGGATTTGGTCCAAAACAAGGCAACAGGAGTGTAGGGTTTGAAAGGTTCAAAGCTGTGACATTCCGCTGAGGACTTCGAACACTTGACAAGCATATTGACTCATTATTGGGTGTACAAGCAATGACATCCAAGTTGTAAAGGCAGTCAAAAATGGAGTGTCTACAGGGACCTTAGCCAGTTATCTAACTCGCCTAATGGATTGGCCGCCCTCATATGCCCTCCTTGCTTATGGGTCCTGCCAACATGTGTTAATAGGCGGTCCAGCAAGTAGCATCAAACAGCATTTCACATAATTCTTCAGACCTTTTATCAAGTTTTGACATCTCTAATAAATGTAAATGGCATAACAAAACACACCACACACCATGGCACTTAGAAGTCAGGATGAGAGGTATGCAAATCCTTTACCAAGTTCTCTATCAAAAAAAACATTCTTATTAAACAATCAAACCAGAGAAGGGACTGACCAAGTAGCAGTTTACTAATCTGATTGGCCTTTCTGGTCACAATACTACTACAATTTGTGCCATGGTTGAGTTTATTATACACACAGTCGCAATGAATATCCAATGATTTCACAGAGCATTCAAAGTCACAGTTGTTCAAAGCTAAATATTGTTCTTCTACATTCTTTTCAGTCATAATATCTTCTTTTAGTTCATGGTGTTGGAGAAGCATTCTATACGAACAAGACAAGACAAGATGAGTCAAGCTATCATTGTTGAATTAGGGAACCATAGTGAATGAAACAATAATAAAATAAAATTGGAGGGGCCACAGTGAGTGGAATTATTATTATTACTTTTTGAAGAGGTCAATTACTGAATATTTCATATCATGTGGAGAAGTGGGCTTTTTCAAAAAAAAAAATTTGGCGGGGAGGGGGTAGAGCCCCTGGTGGCCAGCACCCCTCCGCCACTTAGGCGAGAGGTGCTTAATTTGGATATGAGATGGCAAGTTGGCTCTGGTCAGAGCATTTCCATTTGGCATGATATTCAGCTTCCCACCCAACCCCTTCTTAAGCTCTATTCTAATTTTTTCCTCTTCTTCCCGTATTCCTGATGTTGATTCTCATTTAAGTATGTCTTCAAAGGTCAGGGACAGGCTAATTACTCATCTAATTCTAGCCATCCCAATTTTCAGTTGGGATTTTCCAAACAGGCTTTATTGGCTTTACACAGGCTTGGGATAATTCTCAGCAAAATCTGTTTTTTCCCTTCTTTCTTGTCTTGTCCATAATGTCAGTTTTATAGCCCGTGTTTACAATCCTTCTTCTTCTTAGGCGCTTTTTTCTTTCTTCTGTCCTTTTTGATTCCTCCTCTTCATTTCCCAGGCATAAAATCTGGTTCCCCCATTTCTTTTAAGATATAGAGCTCTTCCACAGGTCTGTATTAACAGATTACCCCTTCGGCCCTTGCCCTCTTCTCATTAAATGGAATTGCTTGGTGGTTGATTTATGTCCTTCTGTGTTTCTCGCTCTGAAACTTTGGATCATCGATTTTTGCGTTGTGAGCATTTGAGGTCAGTTTGGTTTGGTTTGGTTCTACTATAGGAATCACGTCTTTTTGGGGGCATACTACTTTCAGATATTGGATTCCATCCTAGTTAACTCTATCTCTCTTTTGTAGGAACTTTAGAAGTAATCTTCAAATCATGCATCTTTGATCTGTCTTACTAATTGGTTGATATTTCTCCAGGTCATCAGCTTTCTCTTTTGCATCTTTTATTTCAGAATATCTGGACATGTCTGAGTCACTTCTTCCTTCTTCCTTCTTCCTTTTCTTCTCCCTCTGTTAGGAACTACCCACCCTTCCCCTGCTAATTTTAGTGTTCCTTCTCGGAATTGTGTAGCTATCTTTTCTTTTTTTCTTTTCTTTTTGAAAAATCAAAATATTTCATTTAAAAATGCCAAAAAGGAACACAACCTGTATACATGATGTATAACACACATGTAAGCAAAAACTAACAGAAAAAGCCTCCTATATATAATATATCTACGAGGGTGTACAACCCTCCATAAATTTTAACAGAGGAGGATAAAGAAAAAGGAAACTCATCTCTAAACCAAAAAAACAAGGTCATCAAAACAGTTCATTTTAGAATGGAAAGGGAACTTTCCTTCCCCTATTCCATTAACACAAAGTGGGTACATGTTTTGTCGTTAAGACCTCTGATGATCTTATAGGCTCCTCTTACTCTTCTGTTTATTGATCACTCTCTTCTTCATACTTACAATTGCAAAAAATAAGGGCAACATATATGTCCCCGACTAATGCGAGTATACAATGCTGTAAGAACCAACAACCATACGTAACAATCCAAATATTTGATGAAAAAACCTTGTGTATTCTAAAATTTTCATTCAGCCACGAATGTATTTGCTATATTCTTTAGGTCAGCAAACAAACAAACCAATGATTCGAACATAAATGCAATGAACTTTCAATTGCTAGCACACAAACATGGGAACACTGTTTTTGAATAAACTTCCGTTATTTTCTATTATTTGTGCATGGAAATATATATATACACACATAAGCACTTAACACAACTTGAAATATGATAAAGAAGTTCAACAGGCAAAATGCATAAATACACTGTTTTCATTCTTTACAACATCTTTGAGCTCAAATTCATAGCACCCAACACATTGGACTTAATAGCAATTCAACTCCCAACAGCTAGACCAAACAAAAAGAGGGGGAAAAGGGTGTACTAAAGCACACCTCTCCCACTCCTTTATTCAACACAGCAACTTCGTAAGTTAAAACTACATTTCACATAAGCTTTTGTCGTAGCGAGGGAATTTAAGGTAACATTGACCAAATTGGCACTTTAAATGGCTCTAAAGCAACAGAATAAGCTTATACAACAATCTCACCAAGTAAATAGATAATCGAAAGAGATGGTCTTACTTGCCATTGATCCTCTCTATGACAGTAACAAGACCTTGAGTGCCAAGCTTTCCATCTCCATTAGCCACCATCCCTGAAAACAACTGTTTACACAATGCAGCTCCAGGCAATACAACCACGTCACCCTCCTCTTCCACAACATCTACACCCATCCCCAAATCCTTCACCATATACTCAGCAAACCCACCAGGCCTAAAGTCCCTCTCAATCATCCTTTCCCCAAACAGCTCCATCACCATCGACCCTGCTGCCCCTCCTCTCACCGCTTCCAAAAACTTCCTGACATCCAACCCCGCCCGCTCTGCAAACACCAACCCTTCACTCAACCCAACCAAATTCGCCCCAACGGTAATCTGATTCGCAATCTTGCAACTTTGCCCCAACCCAGCACCACCCACATAAGTCCCCCTCCCCAAAACATCAAACAAAGGCGATAACCACTTCACAACGCCACTGTCACCGCCTGCCAATATAGCCAATTTCCCATCCCTGGCCCCAATATCACCACCAGACACCGGAGCGTCCACGGCCCAACAACTCTTTTCGCGGGCAGCAGCGAAAATCTGTTTGGCAAGTGTTGGGTGGCTGCTGGTGTGGTCAACTACGACTCCGCCGGGGTTGAGGCCGGCGAGAACGGAGGTGGGGTTCTCTAAGACAATTTGTCGAACATCTGATGGGTGTCCGAGCATGGTGAAGACAACGTCAGTGGAATTGGCGAGGGAGGAAGGGGAATCGGCGAGATGGGCACCTTGGGATTGGAGGTGGAGGGATTTGGACGGAGAGCGGGCGTAGATGGTGAGGGAGTAGCCGGCGGAGAGGAGGCGAGAGGCCATGGCTGAGCCCATGACGCCTATGCCAATCCAGCCAATGCGAGTTTCGGCTGGGGTTATGGGTTTTGGGTAGGGAGTTTTCATTTTTTTTGGAGGAGAGAGAAAGAGTATGAATTTGGCGTCTGCGTTGATCTGAGCCTGAGCAAGTGTTTGGGGACTAGTGACCCTCAGTGAGTGTTCGATGTCAAAGATTGGAGCTTTTTGTTTGTTTAACCCCAAGTGATGTACGGCGATTATGCCGCGTTTGTAAAATGATCAAATAATCTCTAACCAAACAGGGGGTATGTGTCTAAGGACAAAAGTAAAGACAAGTTGATGACATTTTAGCTTTGTTTTACATGTTTGAGTTAAGAACATACGAAAATTTGATGGAATGGAGATCATTCATCGAATCTCAATTTTATTTTTTATTTTTTATTTTTTTATAGGTGATTTTATTTACACCACTATTTAATTTTTTTATACTTTTCATTTCATTATCTCACTAAAAAAAAATGTAATTCTCATTACATCCTGAATATATTACCAAAACAAATCATAAATTAACTATTTCATCTCTTTACATCACTAATTTTTTAAGAAAAAATAGAGAAGGAGAAAGCAGGGGAAATGAGGGATTCCGATGCAGAGAAGACGAGTTGTTTGGAAGGCAAGAAAGAATTTGAATGGCGTTATGGTCTGTGTTACTGGCTAAAACAATTGAACTCATTCTTTTCATTTACCAAAGATAAGTGAAAAACTTTTATTTCTCTCTCTATATTGACAGACATATATATGTATCTCTATCATTTGTATCATCATTTTTTGCGAATAAACAAAGAATAACACATTCCCAACATAGTTTTGGTGGTTTTGATATTCAAATTTAAGTAGGTTTGTGATTTTTTGTGCTAGTTTTGAATGTTGAAATTTAGATTTTTGTTTTCTGTTTTGTCAGATTTTTTTTCTCTATTTTGCATGTGGTTTTGAATGGTGAAACCTCATTTTTTAAGGTCAATTACAGTTTTTCCCTAACAAAATCTAACCAACTATAAATCAGTTCTTATTTACTTTTTTTTGGTTGCTGTAGGCAAATGTATTATTTGCTTTCCATGAAACTTTACCTAGGTCTACGAACCTTATATGGAGCAAGATCTATTTTATTGTTGGTTCTATTTTTCATTGATTTATTCCTAAGATTAATTGGATCAAAATGATAATACAAAATTCAAAATATTGAACTATTAAAAAACTATCACCAATTGACACTTCTCCCCTCAAAAAAATTAAAAAATAATAATAATATATCACTAATTTGTAAGTCTGTGTGAAGTTTTTCTTAAAAGACCTTACTAATTGAGGAACCTAAACTTGAGATGAGAGTTAGGGACTCTCAAATATATTGAGGAAAAAAATATGTAGTAACACTAATAATATTTTGTATGCTCACGTAAAGGATCTCTTAAAGGATCTATTGTAGGCTAATGATAGATGGGAGAAACCATGGCGCATTGGAAGACATATTAATGTTGTTAGATACATACCCATTTGAGGGGCGTGGAGTTTCACACACATTTCCACGACTATGAGTGAGTTCTTGGATTTCATAGATGTTCTTGAGTTGATGGATGGACCTTTAGATGGGGCAAGATAAATGTTCTGTAATAATAGAGAGATATATACCCTTTCAAGGATTAACCTTTTTTTATTTTTTTATTTTATCTCTTTGGATTAGGAAGAGCATTTCTCTCCCAGTTCTTCAACATCTTTATCCATGCTCAATCTTGGACCATATTCCCATTACTTTTGGGTTGTGGAGGCTTTTAATTTTTAGCTTTGGATTGTGAAGCATAGTAGTAAAAAGTAGTTGATGAGTTTTTATATGTCCTGTACATGGTGGAAGTGATTTGACAAGATAAGGATAGGATGATGTGGGAAGATAATAATGGAAAATTCTCATTCAAATCCTACCATGATATTCTTGGCATTAGCACAAACAAATATTTTCCTTGAAAAAATTTAAAATTTAGAAATTAGGGGCTTTGTCTAAGGTGGCTTTTTTTTATTTGGACAATAGCCTTGGATTTTATCCTCACTACTAATCATTTAGGTAACAGGCTTAAGACGTTACCAAAATTGAGTTGCATGTATTGATGAGCAAAATAATACATGGATCACCTTCTTATCAATCATAATGTAGCGTGAGAGTTACAGAGCTCATTATTTTCTATTTTTGTGCCCATTAGGTCACGTTGGCTTCAGTTATTTCGTAGCTATAGTAATTAGAACAATGAGGAAGGCTTCAATGATAGCTCCCATGTGTGTGTGATGTGGTGGTACACATCGAGGGAAAGGAAGCAATAGACGATTGGTGATGTTGTATAGCCTGCACATAGATTAAAATCAACTTTGATGTATATTTTTCATTTTTGGCTTTCAAGTCATTTTTCATAGGTCAGCTTAGTTTTAGAAATCGGATTTAGGCTTGTCATGTTCAGCCTATGTACTGAGGTGGTGCCCTTTTTGGCGCTTTTGTGAATAATACTTATATATATATATAGAGAGAGAGAGAGAGAGAACTTTAAAAGCAGCTAGTACTTTAGTTATATATCTAATAACAATTAAATTAGAATACATACAAAATCATTACAATAAAACAGACTTAAAAAGATGTAATTAAAAATAACTCCATTACAAGAGAAAAAATTATAAAATTAAATTAGGAAAAAAAATTGAGATCCACAATGGTACATGGCAATTTGTTATGTGTCAACTTTTAATACAAAACGTAAACAGAAAGAATTTCATACAATTTTGAGCATAATAAACTTTTTTTATAACAATAAACAAGCATAACCCAAGATAATGAGTTTCACCTTCGTCTAAAAATGAATCCATACACTTAGATGGTTTTACAAAATATTGTACAATTGCTCTTTAACCAGAAATCTCATCTAGCTATGCACACATGTTATATGTATCTGAATCTAATATATTTATTGTCTTGCTTTTGTGTACTTTTAATAATCTAATGAATGATGACAACGTTTTGGCCAGGGAAACAGAGTTCATACCTGTAATTAGATTTTTTTTTTCTTTTTCTATACGTTTGCACATTCAATTTTTTTATTTTTTATTTTTTAAATTGCATTTTATCTATGAGACCATTGGTAGGATGTTGTATGAAACTATTGGTAGGATGCTGCAAGTTCTTGATGGACAGAGTGGGGGATCTATATCGACACGTACAGAGCATCAAGTCTACTACCGCAAACGTCATATGATGGGCCGTACATGAGGATTGGGATCTAGTTTTTTTTTTTTTTTTTTTATGTCATATTTATGTGAATATATTGATCGTACATGAGAGTTGGAATCTACTTTTTGTTTGATGGCATAATTTTTGTGAATGTCTAACCCGTACAGAATTTGAGATATCCTTTCGTGTTGACCGTACATGAGAGTTGAGATCTAGTTTTTTTTTTTTTTTTTTATGGCATAGTTTTTGTAAATGTGTCATGACCCAAACCCGCCCCTAAAGGTTTAGCACCGTAACCGGCCAGTAATCCGAGATTACTGAAGGCCTGTTTAGCAGTAATACAATAGAACAGAGTACAGGGGCATGGCGGAAGCCAACACAGTAAATAAACAATGTCCAATGAGCTGTGACAGTCTGTATGCAAAAAGATTTTTCATATATTTGCACAGGCAGTGACAAAACAATATGTACATTATGTACAACCATCCAGAGCAGGGACTAAAACCCTATTAAAACAGTACAGTACAGTCTATACAGTATTACAAATGGTACAGAGACAGACGAGGAAATAAAAACACCCCTAAGCCATAGCTTGGCAGGCTCGAAATCTCGCAGTGAGGCATAGTGGTTGGCTTGACAAAACTGGGGTTTACTCCAACGCTTCTAACTTTGATCCGGTGCCTGTACACCTACATATATATATGAGCAGTGAGCTAAAGCCCAGTGAATAACATAAAGCGTAAAGGAGTTTAGAATGAATGTCCTTACAATAGTGAAAACAGTTCATTTCAATTAGTATTTCAGTTATTCAGTATAGTAAACAGTCATATGTGGTACATCCTTTAGCATAACAGTAACAGTAGGTCTAAAAGACCGAGCAGTAAATGATGGCCATCAATCAGTAAACAGTAGTGGTTCCAACGAGGGAACCGATAGAGATCTCTATAACAAGAATAAAGAACAAAGAGGTGCTAAGGATGCCACAAAGACAGCCTGAATATAGGACATACATTCATTCAGTAAACAATATCAGTTCGGTAAACAGTTCAGTTCAGTATTCAGAAGATAATCATTTTGAACATATCTTTACACAATTTTTACTCACAGAGTTCTGGGCTATAGTAGGCTAGAGCGTCTCCTTAAAGTGCCAACCCTAGACAGTACAGATTGAACACACACACTAAGTTCCACAGTTGAGAAAAGGTAATAACTTAATCCTTAAATTTGCCTTGGTGTGTTCTACATCCATATCCTCTTTAAGATGCCTTAAATATGCCCTAGGAATGCCTAGGATGGAAAGAGGATGCAAAGATGTACTTTTGAACACTTTACAAAATTTTCAGAAAACAAGGGTCTCGCTCGAGCGTGGCTTTCACGCCGAAAGCGCATGCAGCAAAAGGGCTCCGCCGAGCATGAATTCCGCTGTTCGAGCGATCGTGGTACAAAGAAAATACTGGATGCTCAAAATTCACGCTCGATGGACGCTCGACCCTCGCTCGAACGTGAGACACAAGTCCTCGCTCGAGCGGACTGTGAACTCATGCAAAGTATTGGATGCACGCATTTCACGCTCGAGCGTAACTTTTCTCGCTCGAGCGGAATGCACGATCACAGGGTGTACGCTCGAGCGTGGGTCCAAAATCTGGAAATTCCAGATTTGAACCTCAAGCTTAAAATCAAGTTCAAATGCATTAAAATTGCTCATCTTGGGCCAAAAACTTGTAAAACACTTGTAAACACATGACATTATATATTTCAAAGATCAATTTGGTAAATCAAAGCCCAAGGGTGTTTAATTTAAACTCAATTTTCAACCCAATTTTCATGAACATGCTATAACATGACATGCATGAATTCAAATCGTTTCAAAGCTTCAATTTGATACTCTAGTGAGCCAATTGTTCCAAAAACAAGTTGAAAACATGGCCCATTGCAAAGTTATGAACATGCATGTACCATTTCATGAAGGACAACTTCAAAACTTCAAATTAAAGGCATGCATGCATGAGTTAGGCTCCAATTCAACATTATTGAACCAATTCTTGACTTAACTCTTTAAATTATCATGATCCATGCTAGATAAAGCTTAAATACATAATTGTGGGAATGAAATTCATACCTAGGTCCTCAAATGCAAGTCTAGAGGTTCAAGTGACAATCTCTTCTACAAGTCTTCCACTTTCAAGCAAAGCTCCAAGTAGAACACAAGAAGGAACTCAATTCTCTCACCTCTCTCTCTCTATGGTCGGTTAGAGCAAGAAAATGGCTGATAAAAATGTGTTTGTGCAATGCAAGACTAATCTCTCAATATATGATATAGTGGCCCACTAATAGGGTAGAAGTGTAAATAAGGCAACATTTGTAGTTTAGCTCATTCTAATCTAATTTAAACACACCTAATCAGTTTTCAGATAATTACACCATAAATTCACATAAATTATGATGATCATAAAACATCAATAGATTACAGATTCGGCCGCCGATAAGGCCTTCAATTTGCAGTTTAAACATAAGGACACGAACAGATAATTAAACAGGCAACAGATAGAAATGCAATTCAAACAGATACATAATCAATCGGCCCAAATTTTAGTCAATACCCAAGATTTCATTGATTCATTACTTATCATAATCAGTCTCAGTTTAGCGGTAATCAGTGATTAATCGGTGATCAGTGATGAGGGTTGTTACAAAATGTATAACCCGTACATAGTTTAGGATATACTTTCTCCTAATGGCATAGTTTTGTGGATGTCTTTGATGAAATATAAATTGAATGTTTGGTTGGACAAGTAATGAAGTGTTATATTTTTGTATGAAATTTAAACAATTTCATATCTATTTTGTATTCAATATTTACATTATGATTTTAATGAAAAATCATTTTAGTGAACATATGGATTTGTTATTGTTTGTAATGCATTGTAATGATATTAAAGTATTTTGGAGTGATATGGTGCCATTTTCTGGAAGTGACATTGTTTTTTCAGTGTACAGGCTAGTTTAGTGGTACACTGCTGAACAATTTTCATTATTCCGGTGTTATATTGCCAACAAAAATAGATTTCTCTAGCATTTTGTTACTATACATTTACAGAGACACTTTCTTCAAAACAATGATTTTCTAATTTGTGTTAGGTTTGTTCGGTAATACAATGCTAATGAATCTGAACTACTCTTGTGCTGTGTTACCAGACAAACTATTTTTTCCTAGCATTATGTTGTCGTTCAATTGGATAATTTCAATTTGCTTCACAACAAAGGCATTGGAGCCCACAGTGAAGTGCTTGTTTGGTAACACACTATTAAACAATTTACATTATTCTAGTGTTATGCTGCCGGAAAAAATAGATCTCTCCAGCATTTTGATGCTATAGATTTACAGAGCCATTTTCTTCCAAATAATGATTTTTGAATTTGTGGTGGGCATGTTCGATAATATAACACTAATTAATTTGAATTACTCCAGTGCCATGTTACCGGATAATATTTTTTCCCCAACATTATGTTGCTGTCCAATTGGATGATAACAAGAAATTAATTTGGGCCACTTGTGAAGTACCTGTTCAGTGACACATTGCTATACAAGTTAAATGAGTCTAGTGTCATGTTGCCAAACTACAATGTCCAGCCCCCTGTTGTTGTACATTGAAATATTTACTTTTTCCTTCAAGCATCAATAAAAAAAATCATAAATCAAACACGCATCCATAAAATCATATATAAAAAGTATCCATAAAATTATTTATGCGGAAATGCACATAACAACTCCAAACTAACCGGGTATGTCCAAAACAAGTCAGTCACCATCTCTCTATCATTACATCGATGTCACTCAACATAATTATGAATCAATAATTGTCCCAATAATTGTTGCATCTGTGATCTTCTAGCCCTTTGTATTGCTCAATGTCAATGATGTGCGTTATAGATTGTCTTCATTGTTGTTGTATTAAAGGCATCCGTTCGTTTCAATGTAACCAATATCTCTTTTGGTCGCACCATACTTTGTGACATGTCAACTAACAATGATGTTTCCTCCTTAGATAATTTGTCAGTAAATGAGTGCCCTTCAAGATGTTCAACAGGCGGATGATTGTGCACTCCGCATAAGACATGCAACATCCACTTATCATTTGTAGGTAATTTTTCCCCTCTTAATCGAAATAGATATCCACACTTTTTAGAACCTGTCAACCTCAATCGTTTCCCCTTGATCTTCCTATTGTCTTATAGTAACCACTTATTTCACAAGCAAGTGTAAGCCTTGGTTTTCTGCCATTGTCTCCCGCATCTGATGCTTTTATAATAATGACAAATCCAGTCTTCTTCCCAACATCAGAAGCCCTTTTAATTAATGCTTTATGACTACTAAAAATCTAAAGATAATTAATACATTTATACGTCAAATTGTTAATAAAACTCAATACAAATTAAAAATAAAATTAAAAAATCGTATTAAAAAAAAAAAAACTTAACAAACTTCGTCTGTAATGAATTTATAACTAGAGTCCACTAATATTGCAGTACTTGTGTTGTTGCAATCACTACAAGAAATTGCACTTTTTGCAACGACTTTTGGCGACGACGTCAATTTTTCATCGCCAAAAGTATATTTTTGGCGACACATCGATCAATTTCGTTGGTAAAAGTATACCTTTACCGACGCAATTTGCTACCGTCGCTAAAAAAGCATAATATTCTTTTAGCGCCAAAATTTTTGGTTGGCGCCAAAATTTCAGAACTTTTAGCTACGAGACTTATGTTTTAGCAACA
The DNA here is from genome assembly GCA_025200525.1 of Camellia lanceoleosa. Classification (NCBI taxonomy): domain Eukaryota; kingdom Viridiplantae; phylum Streptophyta; class Magnoliopsida; order Ericales; family Theaceae; genus Camellia; species Camellia lanceoleosa. The sequence continues at coordinate 9,157,257 of CM045770.1, read as the reverse complement.
CAATGAGCGTTGCTATTAGTGGCATATTTTTGGTGACGACAAGTTGGCGTGGGCAAAGAGTTAACCATTTAGCGACGATAATACTATTCGTCGGTAAAAGTTTTGCTAGTGGAATGATGTGTATAGTGATTTGTATTTTTATTACAATTTTTCAAAGAGTTTTAAATATTCTAGTTACTGAATTGTAAAATAAAAATGATCATTGAATTAGATCACAAAATGAACCCATTAAGCCAAAACACACTCTTAAGTTGAGATGACTAATTTGAGATAATTTAAACTTTTTCAAAAAATATGGTTAGATTATCAATTTCAATATGTTTGGTTTTATTTTCAGAAACTAGTTTCAATTTTTTTTCCCCTAAAAAACTAAAAAAAATAGGGTGAAATAAAAATTCCTTATTATTTTTGTATATTTTTATCTTTTACGTCATAAATTCTTTTTAAAATTTTAAAAATATAATTTTGATTTTTATTGCTCTCAAATTATTTTTAATTTTTTCAAAAAAACAAATCTAAAAATTGCTTTGAAATTATTAGTATTATTATTATTATGGTTGTGATTTGATTATCAGGCAATGACAAATTCCCTCCTAAAATTCCTTTTTTTTTTTTCCCTCATCAAATCTCCTCTCATTCATTTCCATGATTTCACTCTTCGCTACTATAAAAATAGTTAAAGATCATATTTTGACAATTGAAAATATCTCACTTTTAGTGGAAGTGTGATAAAAAAAAATTAGATCAATATTTTAATTATACTTAATTTGAGTGAGTGCGATAATATTTATTTTTAATCTTATTTTTTAAATAAGTGTGATTATATATATATATTTTTTTTAATCACATTTTCTAAATACGTGCGATCGTATGTTTTTTTTTTTTTTTTTTTTAATTTTAATTTTATATAAAACAATTTCCTCTTTTCTGATTCATAAAAATTAAAACTGCCCTGTGCCTATTTTTTTTTAATCGCCCTTTACCTTTTTTTTAAAAGATGCTTCCCATCATTGGTAGCAGCCCTAGATTTGTTTGAGAAAGTTCAAAATCAAAAAAATGGCGAGCAACAACAAGAAAGAAGAACCCAACACGGCTCCTCAGCCCGATCGTTGGTTTAACCTAACCCTAGGTTCCTCTTTCAAGGATCACTATCCCTCCTCCAAGTTCTGCACTTTGCGTTGTAAGTTTCTCTCTCTCTCTCTCTCTCTCTCTCTCTCTCTCTCTCTATATATATATATATATATATATGTATATGTCTGGATTGCATTCATTTGTTGCCTAGAAAGCTCGAAGAAAGAAAATAATGGACCTGGTATTTTGATTCCCGAAGAACCTACTTGTTGCGATGAGCTCAATTGAACAGACCTTACCCTCTATTTTTGTAATTTTTTTTTGTAAATTTTCGAAATCGCAATAGGGGTTTGTAATTTTAGACGAATTACAATATTTTTCTAATTTTCTCTTCTTGGTTGCTGAGAAAAATCTAGGGAACTGAAACGATTCCCCCCCCTCCCCTCCCTCTTATTTTTCCGAAGTATTTTGATGTTGTTTAAGTCTCCAGCACATGAAATTCTGACCTAAACTAGACCTACTTGTGAGCTTACTGTTGCAGATAAGAAACTTAAGACTGAAATTTTGTATTTTTTAAAACAAATCTTGAAACTTGTAATTTTGGTAGAATTGCAATATTTTTCTAATTTTCTCATATTGGAAATGAAAAAATAATTCTTCCAATTTTTCTGGATCCAAATCATTAATGGAAAATGTGAGGTTTGAGTTTTCTTACCATTTGAATGGCAATATATGGCTACATTTTCAGAAGGATGATGTGGTTTTTTTTTTTAAAAAGTATCTTTCAGATGAATTTAAACCAGCATCAATTGATAAGAACCAGGCAGGATTACTGCACAAGAACAAGGAAAACAGGTTCTCAGAGAATTTCACAACAACCAACCCGAAAACCAAAAGTGACGCTCGAGGCGTGGCGAAGATTACAAGGAAAATGATGCGCTTTTGTTCTTTGATGGTGAGAGCTTTTGGTTAGAAACGGTTGCACCGAAAAGAAGCGGTTGAGACATGTGCGGCTACTGGTGAGTCTGCATGCACGTGCAGTACTTCACTTGGACCAACCGTGGAGGCTACTTCACCACCCACCAAGAAGTGGCTAAGGTCCAGACTTTGAATAAGAGCATACCTCATTCAATGCCTGTGAGTTTTCATTATGGAGAATTTGTTTTCACCTTTTTTCTATAATTTCGTAACCATGACGAAAAAATTAACTTAAGAAGATCTAAAAATCTCACTGTGTCCAAAAAAAAAAAAAAAACCTATCTCTCACTCACTCCTCTCTCCAAACCCTAACCCTACATCCTTTGATCGGCGGCGACTACGAGCAGCGGCCATAGATAATGTATTCAACATGAGATTCTTGTATCCTATCCAATTGAACAAGTGGTTGTTAGTGCTCCTACTTCAGGTTCTGTATCAGAAATAGATATGCAGGTCACTAATACTAGTGGCACCTTAGTTCTTCACTGGGGTGGGATACAAAATGGAAAAGAGTAAGTACACTTGTAAATATAATGATTTGCTTTGATTCAAATTTTGAGCTATAGCATTAAAATGTTTTATGTTACTTTTATCATTTTTTCACGCAGTTAGAATTATGTATTTTTCAAATTGCAAAACTGCTAGAATGGGAAAAGCTAACAAAGATAAAGCATCATCTGAATCTTACAAATTTTGGGGTGTTCTGGCTTGTCACTAGTCTGTCCAACAATGCATCTAAAAATCCTTATTTTTGTCTATTCATATTTGACCACGAAAAGCATGATCACTGACTTATTGATCTTGCAGCCTGTGGATTATGAGCCTCCATTCTTCAGAAACTGCACAGAACAAGAAGCTCATAGCCCATGGACTAAAAATCCTTTGAAAATTGAGAGGTTGGGAATGTGAACAACAAACATTTTGTATTAGCTCTCAAGATAAAGATATAAGATTGCAGGAACAGTGAGATACTTGGATCCCTTGTTCAAATTTTGAGTTTTGTAATTGGAAATTATGCAGGTTAAGAGTATGCTTGATCCTTGTGAAGATGAAAATGATGACATTCAAGACGATGATGTGAGCTTGGGAGCTGATTTTGTACAAAGGGATGAGCATTACGAATCACTGCTGAGGTATCGTGGTTAACATTTCTTTACTGTTTGTTCTCCATGAGCTTCACTAACTGCTGAAAGCTTGATTTACCATATAGAACAAGTGTTTAGTTAACTACTTGTCAATTTGTTACCCACTTTGGGTTAGCCATTCGCAAGATAACCAATACATAGTCGCGCCAATAGGTAATTACATGTCTTTGTGCTCGGCTGTTTCAGCTTGTTTACATATTAGGTGTTTCCAGTATTCTCTGAAGTTTGAAATGTGAATGACATTAGTTCTTTTGATTTTGACAGATAAGCAGCAGAATTGTGATGATAATGGATGACATAGTTGATGAAGGTGATAACGACCCATGATGGGTTTCTTGATGCCAAAAGCAACCAGAGGCTAGGTATGTTCAGTCAAATTTTAAGTTCTATTTTTTTTAAAAAATTTTAAATGCTTTTTAAAGCATACCAATTGCCAATGACTTTTCAGGCTAGGCCCACTATGTATCAAGTTGTAAAGGAGATGGTTGACAAGATGGGCTATGCAGTAAGTTTGGCATGATTAGCAATGCCTCATCTTTTCATACCTTGATTTCTCTTTTGTAAGACCTCCATTTGATATAACTGTTTGTTTCTTATGCAGGTGAAGGTTGTTCGAGTCACCAAGAGGGTACATGAAGCATATTTTGCTCAGTTATACCCCACAAAGGCATATTCCTGTTACAAGCCTGTATTTTGTTTGACTAATATTTTCCATAAAACTTGCTTTAATAGTAATATTTAACTGATAAAGTTTTTTTTTTTTAAAAAAAAATCTCAGTTGGGTAATGAAACGGAGAGTGTTAGCTTTGATCTTCGACCTTCAGATGCCATTAACATTGCAGTAATATGCAAGGTACTTTTGCTCATTTTGAAGATTGTTACTGCTTTGGTGGATTTTTGTGGTTGTTTATCGTCATGTAGTCCTCTTATCTAACATAGTTTTAATCACAGCTCTCTCACTAGATAGCATTATATAATGGTGTTGGATAAACATAATGTTATTTGCATGCAAAACTGATAGCTGAGTAATACTGTGAGATGCAACAAAGTGTACAATGAAATAGAAAAGAAAATGACTTCTGGGAAGGGTATGTGTATTGGGGGTGATGATGACTCAAAAATGAGTGACGAAACAAAAGAAGAAATGGCAAAGAAAATTGGGAAATAAGGAAGGAAAAGAGAGGATAGTGTCCCCCAAGTTTAGGTGGGTTTGTGGACCCCATTTTGAAATTAATGTTTGGGGGATTGGTGAACTGCCACAGTTCTTTCAAAGGAGAAGTTATTTGTTGTCGGGACATGTTATGTGGTATTTTAATAATATTGTGATTGGTAAAAATAATAGAATTTATGAATTTATATTAAATAATTAAAAAATATAAATAAATATGATAAATTATGATTGAAACTAAGTAATAATTTTTCCTTTCAAAGAGTCCCACAACATGGAAGCTTGTCCCTTGGTAGAGCGCATTCAATTCTATACTTTTCCCATTCACAAGCATTTAATTCGGGATGTTGTCATACTCTCTCTTTCTCTCTCCACCTGTATCTCTAACACAATAAAGACCACATACGCAGTGAAAAAAATGCATATAACATAACTTTGTTATTTTAATATAGTGAGAGGTCAAATTTTCTTTTAATTATTAATTTACGTGATTGAATTAGCAATTCGAATCTCTCAAATCAGAATGCCAATTCCACGATGGAGGAGGAATTAATAGTCTTACAACTGATTTTTTATTTATTTATTATAAACAAACATGATTTTAGTAAGACTTACGGATTGCTAAATTAATTTCCTTCTTAAATCTCCAATCAAACATGACCTTTAAGGTCTAAATTTAATTTCATGGATTGGTTGTTTCTACATGGATTGGAAGAATTGACTTTGGATAGGTCATGAAAAGGTCAGAAGTTTGCTTTTGTGTAGGTAATATATTGCACTGAATTTTTGAAACAAATCACAAATGGTAAAAACAGAGGAGCCTAGTGGTAACCCTACCCATACCAAGTTTTTAAAAAGGTCCCCGACCACATGCCCCAGATTTTAGGGGAAGCCGAGGTGCCTTGCCAAGGAGGTAAAATCACTTATGATCTCATTTGGGATAGGTGGAAATTAATTTTAGGCCAAATTTCACTCTATTTATTTAGGCCAAATTTTAGGCCTCAGAGCATTTTTTTTTATCCCAAAATAAAATAAAATAAAATAAAATATGTTTTGAGTCCTAAAAAATATGACAAAAGTATATATGGTTGTTTATGTATAAGAATATTTTAGTGGTTTTACTCTAGCAATTAATTGTTCAAACAGTTCACCTTGATACATAAACTATATTTTTAAATGTTAGAATAATAAAGCGCACATAAAAAGAATCAATACAACCCATGTCTGAATTTTTTCTCGGCTGTTGGAGGCATTGTCGAAAAAGCTAAAGGCAAAAACCCTAAGAAGTTAAGCTCTTAACCTATTGCTGCCACTATGTACTTATCTCTCTGTTATACACACACATCAATTTTATGCATTATGAAAATACATACAGATGTGTACACTTATTATGCATATGTGGACATGTAAACATACACAAACACTGACACTCAAGTTCATGCACAAGTTTCTCAAGATGACTGTGAAGCAATGATAATTTATCAGTTTGGATGATGAGAAAATACATGAAAGAATATTCGAAGTTGGAACTTGAAAGTTTGTAACAAATTGGGTTTGCAATGATTGTTTTGAGATTCCATGGTTTATTTAATAACTGTAGAGGATATCTCATCCTCTTTTCCAATTTGGGTTTGCAATGACCTCTTTTTTGGTTTTCCTCAGGAATCAACTATTTGAGAATGTCTGATTGATGATTGTCAATAGTTTGATATTCTTCCATACTTCTGAAGTTTTTTTCTATTTTTTGTTTTTTTCTAATTTATATGCAGGCTATTAGCCCGTGAAGGAATCAATGCAGAGCAGTTTGCTCGGGATCTTAAATCTTTTGAATTAAAGGTTATTCTTTCATATCTTCAACTTGATGCATAATTTGTTCTTCTCATTGACTGCCACTTATGATATTTATCTTAGAGTAATTCAATAGTTTTGTTAAGTTGAAATTTTGTATCAAGTGAATCTAATCGTACCATGGATTTCCAGAATTTTGTCCTCTTTTTTTACTTCTTTTTTTATTTTTCACTTAGTATTGTTTATTTATTTATTTTTTATCCATCCTCTCATATTTTAACTTTCTTCTTCAAGATGACTTTTGAAGATGTTTTCCCTGCTGAGGCAACAATCGTGGAAGAGTATCTGCAACAGGTAACTTTCATTCATTTTGTTGCTTATTGACAACATAATGTCAAAATATTGATACTCTAGCGCTTGCTTTCTTGCATTGTGTGTGAATTTTTGCTCACATTGATCGACGGGAAGAAGATTGTAAATTTTGGTTTATATTGCAATATAAAGAAAATAGTATTTCCTTCCCATTCACTTTGTTGTGTGCTATGCCCATGCCCTGGAATACCAATATATCAGTTATTGTGCATTACAAAGACAAATAAAGTAGTTTTAACTTTGGCTGTTATTTATATGTTTGTTTGTTTTTCTGCAAGCCATCATTTGGAGCTTAGTATTTTTTATTTTTTTTGAAAGACTGAATAAGTATAAAATATGTATGTATGCATATAAAATTTGTACATCAAAGTAGTTAGGTAGGTCAAGACCCAGGATGAACTTTGTGATTGGTGTTTTCCATGATAAATTGTTCTATTTAAGCATTCTATATTCTTTATGAACACTATTGTTTTTATTTAGTCACAGAATGTTACAGGTGAACTATAAAGCAAATGGTTGGGTTGCACATCAGGTGTCAGATATATGGGCAAAAACATCTCCTGACTGAGGTCAGGCTGTTTGGGCTTTATGGAAAATGGGTGGAGCATGGCTTTGTACTCATCTATGGGAGCATTATACTTGTGCTATGGACAAAGTAAGATTTGCTTATACTTATACTTGGCAAATGGGTGGATGTCACGACCCAAACCCGGCCCTATGGGTTTAGTAATCAGAATCGCCAAGAATCCGAGATTACCAAAGGCCTTGAACAAAGAATACAATCGATCGTAGTACGTGGCCTGGCGGAAGCCAATACAACAAATAACTAGTGTCCATTGAGCTGTGGAAATCTGTATGTCAAAAACATTTTTCATACATTTATGCATTCAGACGAGTACAGTATATACAATCATTACAGACATTCAGTACGGGAACTCAATCCCTTGATGACAGTACAGAAAAATAGTCTATACAATAGTACAAAACAGTAGGAGACTAGTGGGGACACAAAAACACCCCAAGCCATGGCATGGCGTCTCGGAACCTCACAGTGAGGCACATAAATGGTCGACAAAATCGGGGACCAATCCCACGCTCTAGCTTCTGCAGCGGTGAGAACCTACATATATATATAACGGATGAGCTAAAGCCCGATGAATAACATAAAGCGTAAAGAGGTTATGAATGAATGTCCTTGCGATCTGAAATCAATTCATTAAACAAGAGTTTTAGGTCTTCAAGATTTCAATCAATCGGTCATATGTGGTACATCCAATAGCCTATAACGATGGGTCCAAAAGGACCGGCCTTAATAGACCCAACAAGAATGATGGCCAATCATTCGTAGAACGGTATGGTTCCACAAGGAAACCGACAGAGCTCAGAATACCAATAACAAGAGGTGCTAAGGATGCCACAATCTGATTCAGAAATAGGACATACATTCATTCATAAATAATATCGATTCAAGAACAGCGGTAAATCAGATTCAAAAGATAACCATTTTGAACATATCTTTACACATCATGTTACTCACATGATTGGGCTATCGGTAGCTAGAGCGGCGTCCGAGAGTCAACCCTAAGCAGTCAATCAATAGAACACACACTAAGTTTACGTTGGAAAGGATGATAATTAAATCTCTAAATTCCTCGGTGTGGTTCTATGTCTAAATCCTCATTAAGATGCTTTAAACTAGGCCTAAGAATGCCTAGGATGAGATGAGGATGCAAAATACGATTGGAAGGCACTTTTCAAAAATTCTGAAAATAGGGTCTCGCCGAGCGAGCCTTCCTTCGCCGAGCGAGTTTGCAAAATCAAAGGCTTCGCCGGCGAACAATCCTTCGCCGGCGCTCGATGAAACAAAGAAAAATCTTGGATGCTCAATTTTTACGCGATGCTCGCTTCGATGCTCGCTCGGCGAGCTTCAAAATCAAAGGGTTCGCTCGGCGAGCCTTCCTTCGCCGAGCGGTCGATGAAACAAGAAAATCTTGGATGTTCGATTTTACGCCGAGCCACCAATATCTCGCCGGCGTAGCTCGAGGAAACCTTGGTCGCCGGCGAGGAATTCTTCGCTCGGCGAAGAAGCCAAATCTGGAATTTCAGTTGCCTTCCAAGCTCAAACCAAGTGTTCCAACACTCAAAACTCGACCTCTTGGGCCCAAATTCTGGGGAATACATCCCAACTCAATAAATAACAAGTTTCAAAAGCCAATTTGAGAATTTAAGCCCCAAAGGTGAGTCTATTCAAACCATTTTCCAAGAACAATTCAAGAACACTTTAAAACATGCAATGCATGAGTTTCAAACCAATTTCAATCTTTAAATCTTGCTCTAAAGAGCTCAATAGTTGACAAATGAGATGAAATCATGGACTATCATGTAAACATGGACATGCATGTATGATTCAAGCATGAATTCAACTCCAATTTCACTAATTCACATGCATGCACTAATTCTAACTTAATTCACCATGGATGAACTAAAACCAAACTCAATTCCACAATTTGGCATGAAAGATGCAAGAGACAACATAACTCAACAATTGAATGGTTGTAATTCTTACCTAAGTCCCAATTCAAGATGAACAAGCTCAAATATGCAATACACACTTCAACCTTCAAGCAATTTCCAAGTAGCTCTAGCCAATACAACCAAGAATGAATTCAATTCTCTCTCTCACTCTCACCATGTTTGGTCGGCTATGAGTAAGGAAAGAAGGCTGATCAAATGTTTGTTTGAAGTGTATAGGCTCAATAGTGGTATTAAACTAATGTCCACTATAGGTGGCAATTCGGTAATTAAGTCAAAGTTCTCAATCAACTCGATTTAATCTAATTTAATCATTCCTAATCAATTTTCAGATAAAAATACCATAAAATCACAAATATTATGCTGATTCCAATACTTCAAACGGTTTCTAATTCGGCCGCCGATAAGGCCTTCAATTAGCAATTTAAACATACAATGCAAACAGATAATCACACAATCAAACAGATGCAATGTGCAATTCAATAGACAAACTTATTCAGTTTCAGTTCCGGTTTCATTCAGTTTGTTCAGTAGTTCATCCAGTTCACTTATCAGTCATTAGCAGTTCAGTTTATCAGTGATCAGTATATAATTCGGTGGTTATTCAGTAATCGGTACGAGGGTTATTACAGTGGAGCATGGCTTTTAACTACTCTGCTTATACTCATTTTTTGGCTATCATGTCTCTCTAATTAATTTGGGAATCAACTGGAGGAAATGGATCCATGTAGCTGGCCCCAAGTAATTGGGACAAAGGCTTGTTGAGTTGAGTTTATGTCTTGGCAATGATTCTCTTTGGATGGCTTTTAAAATGGTATGAACGATGACTGTGAGAATATTTTGATACCTCTGTTCTCGTTGGTAGCAGTGAGTTTTTATTTTATAATTTTTATTGTACAAGCTTTCCATCTATGTCAACTTTTTTTTTTGTTTTTTCCTTTCATATTATTCTTGGTTTTTGATTTTTTATTTATAAAAGGTTCCCTTTAGCAAGGCTGAAAGCAATTTTGGTTTTAAAAGGATATAATTAGTTGGAGATATAACTATTTGGCTTTTGCTTAAGTTTTATTAAACATCATACTTGTATAAGAAAAGAGTCAATGGAATATTTTATCTGATGACAGAGTGCATCTATAGGATTATGTTTGTTCACGTTATTATGACTTTGACAATTCACAGGGTGCTGTTGAATCTGTATCTGTTGGTGAAAGCAGAGTCAGCTTACGGCAGTCATTGGTTAAACTTGGGGTTGGTTTTATTTCTAAGGACCCGAAACTGCAGGTGTTAATATGTGATTTAGAAGTTGTAATGAGACCTTCAGGTAAAAGCACACAAAAAAGTCAAAATATGCGGCTCGTCCTTTTCAAAGTTAGCTTTGTGAAATTTCTTCTTGTTTTATATTGTTCAAATTCTGACTGCAACTGCATCCTCAAATCATTTGTGTAGCTTACAGTTTACAATTACAATGGAGGTCCATGTTATCGGTGCCTATTTCCAACTCCACCTCCTACGACAGCATGTCAAAGATGCTCTGATAGTGGTGTTCTGGGAATCGGTAAGCCATTAATATGTTCTGTCTTAGTCCATTCAATTAGAAATATTGCCTACAATCTTGAATTTAAAGAGAGAAAAATCTGAGTTTGCCTTGGAGTTGCCCTTTAGTTGTCTGTCCTTGTTTGCATTTCTCGAGTCCCTTGCATATTTCTAGTTTATCTCGTTACTAGAATTTTGATATATTAGCAAGAAGAATGGGTATTCACAAAAGGGGAATGTAAGAGTGATGGACCTGATGGTCAATAACACCCAACTCTACATTTGAAGGCTTTGTCCCAATTGCATAAGTTTTGAAAGGTGAAGTTTAAAGTTTTTTGTTGTTGTATTCCTGGCCATATTTCTAATTTATCTCATTGTGAAATTTTTGATATATTATAAATGGGTATCACAAAAGGGAATGTAAGTAAGAGTGATGGTCAAGAACTCTAATTAACTCGATTTTTGGATGATGTAATTGGTTAGGCGAGTTTTGTTTCCTTCTATTGGTTGTTTTGTTTTAGTTGCATCATCTTGATGCTTTCTCAATAAAATTTATTATTTATCAAAAAAAAGAACTCTAATTCGACTCTACTTTCAAAGCCATAATCTCAATTGCTTTAAGTTTTGAAAAATGAAGTCATAATTTTTTTTGGTTTCATTCCATAATCATGGATGTAATCACTTTAATACATTACCAATGTTGGCTACCACAACCTGGATGAGCCAAAATTTATGACAGCTCACTGAAAGGTGAAGGCATAGCAAAGGATTGCGGGGTTCCTTTAGAGATTGGGACAAGATCTCAGAAAACCTCGAGCCTGATAAATAAGCGAGAAGATGATCTGCAGATTCTCGGTGCCTTCAGATTCTTGACAACATTGCATATTGTGGTCGTGTCATGATTTGTGATCTTTTTCCTCAGCTATCAGTTTTTTAGTTGCCTAACATGGTACTTTGTCTTTATGTGGTGGACCTTGAACTTGCTATGGGAAGGCATAGGATGACACTAAGACAGATGCTTTAATGTGCAAGCTATTGTGTACATATTTGGAGTCTCCAGTCCAGTCCTTATTTCCTTGCAAATTCACCTGGCTTGCAAGTGATGTATTTCTTTTATTTATTTTCTCTACTTTTATATAATTTTACAGTTCCTGGTATTATTGGCTTCCACCAAGCTCTTGAAGCTATAAAGATTGCAAGTGATGTTGGTGAACCACTCTCAAGAAGGATGCTTCTTTTTGATGCATTGACTGCACAGATCCGTATCGTATGTTTTAAAAATTTTCAATTTTCTATTAATACACTTCTGGTTTGATTAATTGATTCGATTCGTTTACACGCCTTTGTACATTTGGAATTTCTGTTTATGTTTATTAATATTTGGCTATAAAGGTATTCTTTTTGAATTTGAATTTGAATTTTTCGATTTTTGTGATGCGATTTCAGTTGAAAAATCACAATGATTGATAAGACGAAGAAGCACAAAAAGGGTTCAATCAGCGAAAAGGACATCTCCACTCTGCTTCAAAGGTTTCTTTTTTAATACACTTCTAGTTTGATTAATTGAACAGAAACAGATCGACCCAATGTGTAGATTCATGAAATTGACTTTTAGTCATTTTTTCAGTTTATTACCCTTTACCATATCAATTGAATAGATTAATATCACTTAAGGGAAGTGAGCACTATTATGTCAAATAACTCAGCAACATAGCTATAGAAATCATAACCAACTTAACTTCAAGATTTAACGGCTGTGGCTTACCTGCAGCTTATGTGCACGTTATAAATTTCTCAAACTCAGCAAAATTTCTCATGTGCACGTTATCAATTTCTACTGCAGCTTACCTGTGGCTTTCATCACAACTTTTGTAACATTGTTTGCGCTGGTCATTGCCATTACTAAAGATCTTCCAGATGTAGAGGGGGATAGAAAGTAAGTTAGAAAACCAATTTTCACAATATGTCTGTTGCTATTTTTGTTTTGTTTTTTACTATTCCTACATAGGATTGTTTTCAAGATGCTGATACTTTCTTTTCCCCCCTTCTTTATATATATTTACATTTTGACAACATCCAATAAATATTAAATGACATCCTAACTACTTACATTCCATCTTTCACTTTTTCCCAATTTTTTTCTTAGAAGCTGTAATGTACTAAATTTACTCACCTGTTCCTTGAATCTTTTCTTCTTATTCAAATCTAAGATCAAATACCATGATTATTGCTAAACACCTAACTGTTTCCATTTGCTGTTGATATAATTGTTTTCCTAGGTTTCAGATATCTACTTTGGCAACAAAGCTTGGCGTTAGAAACATTGCATTCCTTGGTTCTGGGCTTTTGTTGTTAAATTATATTGTTGCTATATTGGCTGCAGTTTTCATGCCTCAGGTGAATAGATCTTGATTGGAGTTAACTTATTGATTATCACCTGGTTGGTGAGATTCATCCCATGTGTTATTTACTAGCATCATGCAAGCATTTGTGTGAAAGGTTGAAATATTTCTTGGGCAACAAATGATCACAAACATTTGGTCTCTCATTTTACTTGTATTGCAGGTTTTCAAGCACAGCTTAATGATACCTGCACATACCATCTTGGCATTGAGTTTAATTTTCCAGGTTTGTTTTTAATTCTAATTTTTCTCACCCTAATTACCAGCAGGAATTTTCCTGGGAATGTTTTGGATCCACTTGCTCTTTCGTTCAATTTCTCTCCATTTTCTTGGTTTCAGTGAAAAAAAATATCTTCCATGGTATGTTTATGTTCTTTTATTTCCATTTTAGGCTGCACATTGTGTTTTGATTAGCTTGCTTGAGATTTATTTGGTCTTAAAAAGTGATCCGAAGATTTTTGGAACAAAAACTTGGGTCTGATTCTAGGGTAAAATATATAAAGCCACAAATAAAGTGTGTTTGCAATTCTCTTTCTTCTTCTTCATTTTTCTTGTTGGTTCTGAGCATAAAGTGAACCATGTTAATTGAAATGGTAGCACCTTATCGAATGTGTATAACAATGTGAAAAAGCATATAGTTCTATAACATGTTAATCCAGATTTTCTGGAACATGGATTCACCATAATAGTTCTTTTGATCATATAGTTACCTTGTGATGCTTAATCTTCTAGACATTGAATATGAAGAATTCCTGGTTGAAGTCTATATGCAGTTAGATGTTAAAAAGCATATAGTTCTAAGTGCACAGTCATTGTGGCCAAGCCTTTTAGCATTCAAACTGTCAGTGGCATTGAATTTGGAGTGAAATGGCTGGATTGGGTACATTAATATGACTGGTGCACTTTCATTGTTCTAGGTAAAAAGCATTCATATAATACAAATTATTAAAATCCAAACAGTTTTCAGACAAGAATTTACAGAACACGACATATCTTACAGTTTATACACAAAGACTATATTCGCCAATAGAGAACCTCTAAATTTGAAGCCTTAAGGTGAAAAACCATTTAACTCGTGGAGAGGTTTTGAATCATTGAATAAAGTGTCGACATTAATAGATATCAAGATTCCTTGTGCATTTCCATGGCGGTACTTGCAACTTGAGTCAAAAAATGGCAAAACTGGCAATTTGCCAAAAGCAGAAGGGGACTTGCTAGGCGTAAGTATTGAGAGGTACATTTGTTGTTTCATAAATAGATCCGAAGATTTTTGTCTGTGAACTATTGAACTGGCTTAAGATAAAATTCATCTCTTGTGTGTTACCCAAGTTGTCATACACCCTAAATGTCAAAATGGAATTTACAATTTACAAGCCAAGTCTCTCTCAATCTCTCTCTGAAGTACTTCTTTTTATAAACCCAGGGATCCGTATTTCATTGTGGAGTTCTATATTGATTCTCTTTCCTTGTTTTAACTTTTGATACTCGTTAGTGTAGAATTTATTCAAGACTGAAGCCTAGAGAAACAACCAAATCTCATGAGAACGTGGACATAACAAATCACATATTGCAACATAATGCACGTACCCTAGTGTTCTATGTGTGAGATACTAAGCATATTTTATGACCTGAATGCATTTATTAGCATTTGTTGTAATACTAATGCCATCAAACTTGCTAGCTGGTTTATTGTCTATTTGGTTTTATAGATCAGTCTGTTGGGTGCATAAATTTCCTCTTTTCTTCCTCACCCTCGTGTGACCATCTTCCGATTGATTGCAGACTCCATTGAAGCTAGACCTGCTTCCTACAGAAGCTAGAATAAGTGGCAAGGAATACAAGGAGAGAGTTGTTAACAATCTCAAGTTATTGGATGTTTGCTGGTGTTGTTAATGTTTGGAAGGGTGCAAGACTTTTTGTCCAATCTGTAATAGATCAGGTTTTCATTAATGGGGGTTGTCATTAGGTGTAAGTTCGGGCAACTGTTGGTGCTTTGGATGGAAGGGTATGGCGGGGGTATTTTGTGTGATTTCATATCAATGTTATTAGTTTGTTATAGTGGTGCCTGAGGGATGCTTCTTGTAAAACTGTAAATCTTTTAAAAAATTATAAATGAGTTTCAATTATTTTTGCCGCTACAAATTTTTTGTTGTTAAAAAGTAAAGCTTTCTCGACAAATAACTTGTCGGTAAATGTGTAGCCAAAAGTTTATTTTTGCCCACTCATATTGTGCTGCTAAAAGTGTATTTTTTTCCAATGCCAATTTGTCGTTGCCAAAATTAAAGCTTTATCGACAACCAAATCGTTGGCAAATGGCAACATTTACCGAAGTAAATGTGTCGCTAAAAGTTACTTTTCCCCACTCATATTGTGTTGTTAGAAGTGTATTTTTTGCCAATGCGAATTTGTCATTGCCAAAAGTATAGCTTTAGCGACAAACAAATCGTCGGCAAATGGTAACATTTACCAACGTAAATGTGTCGCCAAAAGTTTACTTTTGCCGACGCATATGTTGTTGCTAAAAGTATATTTTTTGCCCATGCAAATTTGTGTCGTGAAAAGTGTCACACAATCATCATATTTGAATGACTTTTACCAACGCAAGATAAATTGCCGACGATGGATGGAGGCTTTTAGCGACGACTATGTTCATCGCTAAAGGTATTACTTTTACCAACGCAATGATAATTTCGTCGGCAAAAACTTTTGCCAACTCACTTTTGCCTACAGGTTGCCAACGTAGCTTTGTGTGTCGGCAAAACTCTTTGCCAACGAATTTTCCCTTTTAGCAACATATTTTGTTGCGTTGCGAAAAATGCAATTTCTTGTAGTGAATGAATATAAGTATAATCCTTTCAGGCAAAAAATAAAAAAATATAAAAACGAAACTGAAAATACATGGTGTGTGTGTCAATTTCCGACCACACTGCCAACTAAATACTCAGTTGGAAAACACCGACAGAATAGATTAAGCCTAAACGACCTGTAACAGAAAGAAGAGATTCCGGCGGTGGTTTGTCCACCCGGGGGCACTTCGATGATCAAGTCAGTAAAATATCTCTCAAAGATAACCAATAGTGCTTAACTCACTAGACAGAGCATAAAAAGCATACCTTAGACCCATGGGGTGCCTCACTTTTATAGCCAACACAATCCTAGTCCCAATATAAGCCTAGCTCCAATAAACTTAGGATTATTGCTAATCTTAGACTCCCAGTAAGATTAGGATAAACTCTCTAAAAGTCTTATCTTTACCCAAACTGAAGTCTTCTCCCATTCTAAGACTCTTGTCCCTTATCTGCTTATTCCGGATTCCGGTATCTTTGCAGATAACCTCGACCTAGCCGAGATCACCTCGGCGTCATGAACAGGACACGTGGCACCTCGGCTGACACGTCGGCGTCACTTTGGCCACGTGTTGGTACTCAGAAAATATATCCCCACACATGGTAATGAGAAATCGAATAGATAAAAAAAAAAATCAATCTTGGGTTATTGGAAATGTATATTTTATGTGACAGTTGGTTACCAGAATTATATTTTTTGTTCGACATGTGATGCCAGACTATTTTATTTTGTTCGATTTCAAACCATCAAACGAAAGTCGAAGACCAGTCCAGAAAAACGAAACAAAAACCTACAAAAAAAAAAAAAAAAACTCACTATTTCACTTTTTTAATGGTTCTTCACCACCATTTTTTCATCCATTACTTTCTTTAATAAAAAAAAAAAACTCGCTATTCTCACTTTTTGAAAAAAGATGTGTAAGAAAAAAGAAGAATTAAGAAAGGAAAAGGAGGAGTAGGGATTGAAGACCGATCGGTGTAAAGATATAACAAATATATTTAAAATTAGTGTTTTGTCCTTAAAGGTAAATTCACACATGGATAAAATTGGTATAAAAAAAAAAAAACTCATATAAAGGGTGTAAAGAGATAAAATAGTGGTGTAAGTAGAATTACTCTTTTTTATTTGTTTTTTATAATATACAATTTTGAAATTTTTTATATTTATGCAAATTGAAGTGACTGAATACTCTATTCGTCTCAAAATAATGGTCAATTTGGAAAATTTAATTTGTTTTAATAGTACAATTATTATATTTTAAAAATACTAATTTTCTAAAATTAGCCTTTTGATAATACATTTTTTAAAAATATGTCATAATTGTACTTTTTGTATTATTAATGAATTTAAAAGAAGGCAAAATAGTACATTCATATTATTTTATTCCTTAATTTTTTAAAAGTGACTAATATTTTAGAATAATGAAAAATGGAATAAGGGATTCATATTTTAAGACGGAGAGAGTATATTTAAATATTTTTATATTTTAATTTTTTGGGTAACTATGGAGAGGATAATTTATAGGAAAACTTTTATACTTTTTTTATTATTTATTTTTAATGTAAAATTCTAAAAGTTTTATAAAACCATTTAAAATCTTATGAAAATCTTTCTTCTATATCATACCAATAAAATTGAACCACAACATATAGTTTGTATAAGCTCCTCAACCATCAAAATCGAATGATTGATTTAGTGTTAAATTTATCCTCAACACCAATCAAACCAAACGTTTATGCTCCTAATTTGAATGGTAAAAATTTTGAGGGGGAGAAAGTAATAAAATTGTTATGTTATTACTATTTAGATGTTTGGTATTTTTTGTGTTAATACTATATAAATAGTTTTGAATGACATTGTATTAGTGTCGTTCAAAACTAAAAAATAAAACGGTAAAATGCATGTTGCACCCTTCATTTCATTCTCTCATCTTTCAATTATAATAATAATTCTTTATATATTTTTGGTTAAGTTGTAACGTAAATGTTAAATTCATTAACAAAAATTATATTAAATTAAATTTTGAATCCCGGCAATTTACATAAAATCTGACATTGTTTTCTCCTTTTTTTAATTGTCAATAAACTGTTTTCATTTTCAATAAAGTCAATGTAACATTTATGTTAATTCAACTACAAAAATTGTCATGTAACCCTCAGATCAAACATTTTTAGAAAAATTGTATTAAAAAAAATCAAATTTGAACTTTGTTACAAAATAAATATTGAATTTATCTTTTAAATTTTGTCAATTTAAATCCCTATATTTTGATTTGTTTTTAATCTAATCCATCCATTCATTGTTGTTAAGTAAAATTGATAAAAATTATATTATTTTAGTCATTAAACAAAGAAAAAAAATATATATTTTAGATATTTTTTTTAGATATTTTTTATGCACCTACATTAAGTTTAATAATTAAAATATAAATTTTCCTATTAGTTTTACAAAATAAAAGTAGGTAGATTTATATTTTTTTTTTTAAAAAAATTGAGTTTAAATTGATAAACTTAAAATTTAGAATTTATTTGGGTAAATTACAAATACACTCTTTGAGATTTGCTTAAAATACAAATTGCCCCTTGTGATTTGAAAAATTACAAATACCTCATTGTCAGAATTTTTTATTTAACAGAATTAATTGAAAAAGTGAAATTTCTAATTGTTCACATATACAATAATAAAATTATTTGAATTATTAATTGAAATAAAATTTTAACATTATTAAAACTGTTAATTAACTTGATGATTTATTAATAAAATGACCTATTTGTTATGAAATTAGAAACCATAGGAGACATAATTTAATTGCTAGAACCATATGATGTAATTTGTAATTTAAGTAACTTTAAGGGACGTGTTTGTAATTTATCCAATTTATTTTATGAGTCAAAAAAATTCAACATTTGTTAATTAAAATATTTTATTTTATTTTATTTTTTAAAAAATAAAAATATTATAACATGTACATCATGAACTTGAGTTTAAAATAAAAATAGCGTGAAGTGTGCATAATAGATTGTCCCTCCTGATTAGAAAGAAAATTTGGTGAAAAGTGAAGGTAAAAGAAAATGAAATGAAAGAAAAGAAATAGAAAAGGAAATATATATATTTTTATAAGTATTTGATTAAAATGAAAATTTTGTAAACAAAATTAAAAGTTTAGTTATACATAACCCACGGATTTAATTTTTTTTTTTTTTATGTTTTCCTATATTTTTTTGTAAGAAATAAAAAATTAGTTACAATACTAATATGGATTATATAAAAAAAATTAATTTTCTTATACTTTTTATCACTTTCAAACTAAACAAATTCATAAAAGTTAAGGCTGTGTTTGGTTGTGTTCTAGAAATGCAATTCCATCTCTCTATTTGCATTTCATGTTTGGATAGAGTTTTTAAAATGTGATTCCATCATACATTTCAAAGTGTAATTCTCATTCACGTTTGGCTACTCTATTTTTTTCGCGTTCTCCATTTTGAAAAGCACAAGATTTTTGAATTTTGGGTGTACCTAGTCATCTTCCTGACATTTGGAAAAGTGTAAATTTTTTTTTCTTGTAATTACCAATTGCCACTTGTTATTTGGGAAAAAAAAAATTATTTGTTTTGATATTTTTTAAATATAAAAGTTATTTTTTTTTAAAACCAAAATTACATTATTTTTTTATTTGAATGTTAAAAAGAGTTTGGTTATGAGTTTTGAGTTATGTGTTTAGTTATGAGTTATAACTTTTAAAGTTATTTTCAATTAAAAAAAATTATGTTATTTTCTGTTAATAATTAATTTTTTGAATTGAATTGAATTTTAAAAAGAGTTTGATTATGAGTGTTATTTTTTTATTAATAATTAATTTTTTGATTTGAATTTTAAAAAGAGATTGGTTACGAGTGTTGATTAGAAATTTTAATAGAGTTTTGAGTTATGTGTTTGATTTTGAGTTATAACTTTTTGAATTAAGTTTTGAATTTTTTTTTTTAAAAACTCGTAATCAAATAAATTTTCTTATTTCACATATCATATCAAACATTCAAAATTAAATTCAAATTTTTTTTTAAAACTCATAACCAAACAAATTATCTACACTTCAATTATAATTCTATTACTCACAAATTTAAAATACAATTTTATTTTGAAATCATAGTAGAAAATTTTACCAGCCGTTACCATAATTTTTTTTTACTTTCACTTTTTACCTATTTCATTATAAACAAACGGAGCCTTAGGTTTTTATGATGAAAATAACAAAGAAGAAAAGCCCGGGAAACACAAGAACCAAACCTTGTTGCCTTCGTTAATGGCGGACTCGTCAACCACTCAAATATTCCCAAAATTTCCTTTTTCACTATCCTCACTCCACTCTATCTCACAACATTCCAATTCACAACACAAAACAAACCAAGAAAATTGAGAGAGAAAGAGACAGATGGAGTTGGAATCATCAGATTCATCACCAGTAGCATCGCCAGTAGAGAGCGTGATCGTGGTGATGAATGCAAATCGGAACAAAGTGAGCGTGGAAGCCCTAGATTGGGCGATCAAACACGTCGTTCGCCCCAGAGACACCGTCATCGTCCTCGGCGTCTTATCTGATTTCGGCAAGAAGACTTGTTCATCTTCTTCCACTTGCTTGCCCTTCCACATGCGCATTAGCCTCTCCGGCATTTGTATGTCTCTCGATTTCTCCTTTGTGTTTTTTTTTTTTTCTTTCTTTTTTGATTTGTTCTGATTCTGACTGAATTTGATTCCAATTGAATCTGAATGCTACAATTGACAGCGTTGCTTTCAATGTTAGAGAAAAATGGTTTATCACCATTTATTTCCGGTAATTTTGAGCTTTTATTAATGTAGGTCCCACACCTCGGTTTGGGTGGGTCCGAGTGGCAATACGTTCCTTGCCATGTGGTGAACAAGAATATATACTCGGGTGGTCGAAACCATTTACGAGTCAATGAGAAATTGATACCGAAGTGAGCCTTATAAACATGAAAATGTTTGGTATGATTCCCATGGGTTGGTATTTATAACCTTGTCCCACGTAGGAAACATGGAAGAGTTTCAATGTGTTTATAAGCTCTAAGTTGGAGACCTTGGGTTGGGCCCCAAGGGGTACCCAAGTTTTGTAGGAGGAGGAGTTATGGACAAACACATAACCATCGCCGCGCGCGCGCCGCCGCCGCCGTCCGGCCGGGCGTGGGTGTGGGTCTAACCCATCCTTTGTTCTTTTTGCTCCAAAATTATAATCCTTCTCTTTTTTCCGGACAGTCGCGTCTCCAACATGATAACCGTTCTTCTCAACAGTCTTCTGTTCTGAATGGACTCTTCTCAGCCTATATATATCAACCCTCCATTCCAATAGGGAATAAGAAGTTGAACCCGAAACCAGTCTTCTCCATTCTCTGCATTAGTTCTTCTTCATTTTTGCATCTTGTGTGAGTTCAAAATTACGCAGCCTGGTTCGCTGTACAAACAAATTCGCAGTGCTGTATCTGTTTAGGGTGATTGTTGAATTCTGGAGGCAGGACGTCCTTTGTTCTCGAGCACCTAGGAGAGGACGAATTTCTGTCTTAAAAACACAGTGTCTATACACTGGCCTCAATCACAAATTTGTTCTAAGTTTGATTTTGCAAAAAGTTGTAAGTTCTGTCTTTAATTATTATCTGTTTTATTGTTCTGTTAAGATAAAATTCTGTTCATACTTTATAATCTGTTCTGTTTTATTATTCTGTTAAATTAATTATTATCGAAGAAATATTTTCCAACATTCAATAGGTGTTCGATGATATGCTTTAAACACTAGATTTAAACCAAAGCTTCATGAACGGAAAATTTTCAAATTTCAGTCAAAACACTGAAAAATGAGAAGATGAACCAAAATTTTTCATGTAATTTTTTTTATAAACGTTTTACGTTTCAAAAATTATGTTTTGAATTTTTTTAAAATAAAAAAATTAGTTTGACAAAAATAAACATGAATTTTTATTTTTTTTCCACCAACTAGTTATTTAGATTCTAAAAAGTCAATCAAACAAACCAACACGGAACACATATTTTAAAGCCAAAAAGTAGATTTTACTACTATTTCATTAACGATTTAGATTGTCATATGAAATTGAATCATTTTTACTCAAATTAGATATTTTAGAGATTAAATTAACAAAATTAATGCTCAGAGGACTAAAGTAATGTAGAACGCATGCTTAATAGACAATCGGGGAATTTTGTCTATTAATTTTTGTCAATATAGACTAACGAAATGGCCTTAGATAGAGTCGAGTAGAGAAGAAAGATTCATGCAGCCGGCCCTATTTGGTTTGGCTTGGTTTGGTTTAATTTTTGTCAATATAATTGCCTTGTTATGTAATTACACTCTAGCATGAATGGTGAATATGGATGCATATAAATGATTTTCGTGGCATTAAAAATTGAAAACTGAGAACTCGCTATACTCTTTTCAAGTGAAAACTGTCTGTACATTGCTGAATGTGATCTCTCAAAATTTCAACAAATGAATATGAACCTAACCTTAAAATGTAGTATAGGAATATAAACACTCGATACATAATTGATTTCAACTTCTTCCTAGCTGTAAGAGTAGAGTTCTCAGGACAAGATGAAATGAGCCCCAGAAAGCTTGAGGACAAGATTGAGAAAAAGAAGGAAGATTACCAGTGTACTTTCCACTCATTCTACAGGCAATGCAAGAAGAATGATGTTAGTGGCCAACCTTTATTTGTTTTTCTGAAAAATAAAAACAGAAACGAAAACACAACTAGATGGCCATTTGTTTTTAGCATGCATTAAAAGTTTTGCATTATGCAGGTGAAGTTGGAAGTTAAACTAGCTGCAGGTTATGATCCAAGGAAAATAACCATTGAAGAAGCTCAACATTTGAATCCCCGCTGGATTGTTTTGGAAAGGTAATTCATATTCCTTGTCTTAGAAGTCAAAAGCAATGTAAAACATCCTAAGTGGAATGCCCATGGCCTTGTGGCCTAGTGACATGAAGGCATCACTTTGGTGCTTGCAAGGGAGGGATCAATGGTTCAATTCACCCCAAGAACTAATCTAACAACTACCTGACTTTTGCCGATCAAAAAAAAAACAGAAGCTGAGTGAGTGAAATGTCACATAGTGACTAGATATCATAGTAGTAGGTGAAAGAACATCAAATCCATGACAAGGAAAATATATATATATATATATAACACTCAGAAGTACTATTCTCATAAAATAAAATGAAAGGTAAATATTATGAAAAAATAACAAATTTGAGTTATGCCCAAATTTGAATACATTAAGTAATAATTAAAACAAAACTTCTCAAAATGGTAAGAATGCAAAATCCCATGTGTATTCTGATCAGAATTTCAAGCTCATCTGTAGGAATTACATTTTAACCCAGCTCAAATCAACCTTTTCTTCCTGACCTCTTCATGGACTTTTGTTGCTCCTATTATTCTAGAAATTCCTCAGCTACTTGTGTTATGGAAAATCTATCTTTTGTTGCTCAAATCAACCTTTTCTTCCTGGCAGTTACTTGAAGAAACATAAAATCTACATATATGGGCATGTAGCCTGCAATGTAGCAGTGATGAAGGAGAAAGGCATCGTGACATTAATGCCGTCAAGAACTTCTGAGCACGATCAACAATGGCCAACAGAGTGTGGAAAGGTTGATGATCATGATCATGATGATCATGAGGCTTTCACTGGTGCCAGTGAACGTGACATACCACTCCAAGATGAAGAACCTCTCAATGCTTTTATTGAAAAAACATGTGTACCTGCACCAACCCCTCAGAGTCCCTGTTGGTACCCGCTTTCATGGAGGACTGCTTTTCCTCGAGCTTTCACCATTAATGAGCTTGAAGCGATCACTAATGGCTTTGCCATCGAGAACCTTGTTGAGGAAGAACCAGAGGTTGATAAACAGATTTTTGAGGGGATTTGCCAGGAAACACCGGTTCTAGTCAAGCGTTTCGCTGCAAATGATGACCAGTTCTGGTCAGTGCTGAAGATCCTTTCAAGGGTCCGCCACCGGAATATCTTGAACCTGGTGGGGTATTGCTGCACTGATGCTTCTGTGTTCCTGCTATTTGACTATCCTTGTAGTGGCACCATTGAAATGAACTTAATCTGTAAGAATTACTTGCCTAGTAATTCAACTTTTTCTGTTCTTATTTTGTATCACTGTTATTGTGACTGATTTCTTGTTTAGAAATATAAATCATTTAAAATAATATCTTACACATTTTTTCCAGTATTATAATGAATTTTTTAAATTGAGGTGCACAATAATAAGTATGTTTTTTTTGTAGGTGATGAGTCGGCTAAGAGGCTTTCGTGGAGGGTTAGGTGGTACATTGCTCTGGAAATAGGGATAGGCTTACGCTATCTTCATGAGGAGTGTGTTGATGGACCTATTGCTGACCTCTGTGTCTGTTCCCCTCATGTTGTATTTTCTCATGGTTCCTCTGTAATGGTAAGTCCACCATTCTTCTTTGGGAATGATTTGCAATTAAGGCTGCATTTGAATTTTGGATTTGATGAGGAAAGAAAAAAAGAGAAATGTGGTAAATTTGTGGGTTAATTTTACTAAGACTCTCTCAACTATTAGTGAATAGCACCGAATCTATTCATTTTGACCTTTTCATTATAAAAATGTATCACTTTCACCCCATTCTTTTTTCTTTTGACTACCGAGAATTGCTCAGAAAAGCCCTCACTGTATTGTACAACAGTTAAACCTCAAAATTAAACTAAAAGTTTTGGTTTTTTGACTGTCATGCATTCAAGCTTTCCATCTTCAACAGTACACCCAAGTGGATCAAAGATGATAATCCATGTAAAGAAGATTCACCAGCTGATCGGTAAGAAATCTTCTTTTTAACTTCTTTCTTTTTTCATTTTTCTTTTTTGTTATAATATGTTGCTCAATTAACCAAAGGTTACTTCAATTGTTTCATCTTAATTGAGATGCTAAC
Source organism: Camellia lanceoleosa (assembly GCA_025200525.1). Classification (NCBI taxonomy): domain Eukaryota; kingdom Viridiplantae; phylum Streptophyta; class Magnoliopsida; order Ericales; family Theaceae; genus Camellia; species Camellia lanceoleosa. The sequence continues at coordinate 9,132,431 of CM045770.1, read as the reverse complement.
TAGAATTAATTGTATTTTGATGCATGGTTTGGTTGAAGATGCATGAATAATACAGAAGATCAAGAAAAGAGGCTTTGGGGTGATGTAAATGACTATGGGATCTTCCTCATTGAGCTCATAACAGGGAAGAGTGCCCGCCTTTTTCAGAAGAAAAAGGGTCTGTCCTTAATTGATTGGGTAAGCTCTCTCTCTCTCTCTCTCTCTCTATATATATATATATATATCAATGGTGATCTCCCAGAAAGAAAGGAAATTCTTTCTTTGGATCTCTCATGTCTTCTTGTCTCAAGGTTCCTCTCTACCATATGATTAGATTAGAGAGAGACATTGTGTAGTAGCGAGGTGCTTTAGAATAAGGAGACAGAAAAAATTCCGGACAGAGAATCCAACCTCCCTCATAAGCTTCATGAATAATTACTACAAATTGAATGTTGATACTGAATTTTATACCAATCCCTGGCATTCAACACCCCCCTAATATCATAGAAAGTAGCCAACCAAAAGATTATAAGAAAAAAATGTCTTGTTAACAGATATCCTCAGAACATTCGTTATCATGCTTAAAATAGTTGTACATTCCCCCATAAAAGTGAATAATTAAATAATATATAATTATTTAATGTTTACTAAGAAATGTTCTTTGAACACTTTATGAAGTCATCTGTAGCATTGCTTTTTTCAAAAGAATAATCTCAAAACAAGACTAACGAAGCCAAGCGATGCCACAAATTTGTGTGAATAATGTGAAATTTTTTCTATACCCAATTCACTCCTCTGAGATCCTATCCAATGTGGACTAAGGTAAGCATACTCTAATCTCAAAACAAGAATGTGAACAAAAAATATAAAAACAATAACTTGATTGTTAAGCCAGAACTTAAATATTGTTTCTAGTTACGAGGGTGTTTGAAATTGGCTTTTTTAGTAATTTTTTGATTTTTTTTTTTAAAATATATTTTTTATATTTTGTAATCAAAGAATTGAGTTATTTAGCACATCCGAAAAGTTATAATCACATAGCATTCATTTTGAAGTTGGTATGAGTACCAAGATTATCAAGTTTGTTTAGACATATTTGTATTTGTGGAACAACAGGCAATTCCATATCTGGAAAATGGTTCACTCAACCAAGTGATGGATCCGAGGTTAATGGAGATGAGTAATGACTCCGAAGTTGTCAATCACATTGCACGAGCTGCCTTGCTCTGTCTAAACAATGATGCTAGGGCTCACAAATTTTCCATAAGTGAGGTATGTTTTGATTTACTATGGTTTATTATTTGCCTATTTTACAGGTCTATTTGGTTTTATTCAATATTATACATGAACGGTTTTTTTTTTTTTTTTATTATCATATTTTCATGTCACTAAACACGAACACAGTGAAATTTACATTGGTAAACACGGGAGATTCACTATGGTTACTGAAAATTGAATGCTGCAAAATTGGGTGATAAAAATTTTAGTGTCGAATTAAAATAAATTGTTTAATTTCATAATATACAATTTATTATTCATTATTTTTAATTTTTCTCTTCTAATTTTTATGTTGGTTTGGTTTCGGATGGTTTGGTAATATTTATATTGTGGTTGTAGTGGTGGTGGTGGTGGTATTTACTATGGTTACTAAAATTTACATTAATGAATATACAGTGAGATTCTCTTAACTTTGTGTTTTCTCTTATTGAAATCACAAGTGGTTTTAGAAACAAACCCTAGTAGTGGTATCAATTTTAAATCAATTTTACCATTGCAGGTTTTAGCTGTGGTTCGTGGTGATCAATTTGCAGCAACCAGCTGGTGAATCAGAAATGCTTGAGATTTCAAAAAAATTATGTATAATTGTATACAATAATACATGATTGTGGAACCCACTACATACACAACCCACACTCACATAAATATTGTGTAAAATTTTTAATAATTTTTTTTAAGTTCATATTTTTAGTTTTTTTGGTCCCTATGGACCCTGCCATTTTATGTGAAAAAATAATGTTTACAAACTTCATATATAATTACAATAGTGTGTATATTACATGAGACTTATCATTAAACTATCGCTTTAGGCCCCCAATCATATATAGATTTATATAGAAGCCGCAATTTAAAATACATGTTCTTGCATAAATAGGAGTACTCCTTGCCGAACATAGGCCCTCAATAGTATATAAGACATTCGTTGATCAAAAAAAAATTAAAAAAATAAAAAATTCCAAAGAAAAGACTCTCATTGTCTAAATGCCACAATAGAATACTTTGAGGTGATGTTGAATATTTTGACAAATCTTAGGTGACCGTTGATGGAAGTTTGACGGTGATGGGATATAGCAGTTTTTTTAAAGTTATATATATATATATATATATTTTGATAACAATTAAAAATCTATAAGATTAATTAGTGCAAATGTTTTATTTCGGGATTAGGTAGATTTTGAACTTTGTGTACAAAATTTACTGGTATTCATGGCCCAAAACAAGCAAATTCTATTCATGGCCCAAAATAAGGTCTGGCCCAATACTCTTAGAGGCCTCAAAAATTCGAATGTGCTTTTTTATATCTATATATTAATGTTAATAATATTTATTATTTTTTACATTGTAAAATTTATTATTTAAAAAAATCATTTTTCTTTGGAAGTCGCCAGAATGTCCAGAATGTTCGTTGAGCGTCAAAAATATCATCGGAGATTCATCGGAATGTCTAAAATATTGTCGGAAAAAAAAAAAAAGAACAAATGGAGAAATTATAGTGAAAAAATATAATAAAATATGCTAAATATTGATAATATGAAAAAAAAAGAAAAAAAAAAAAAACAATGATGGAAAAAGTATATATTATTTTTCAACTTTTGTGGAGTTTAAACAAATAATCTCCAATATTGATCAAATTGAAAAGTAAGCTTTGAAACTGTAAAATGTTACGGTTTCAAAGTATGATTCTATTAAATATTTATCCTTATTAATCAAACTAGAAAACATATTACGAAACTGTAAAATTTTACAGTTCTAAAGAATGTTATGAAACTATAAAATTTTACAGTTTTAAAGCATGATTAATTTTAGTACCAAAAAATTGAAACTGTAAAATTTTACAATTTTCACCGCCGATAACTAAAACTTAAAAACAACTTATTCAGAACTTGAAAATTTTCTCCATTAAAATAAGAAAATAGAAGTGTAGCAGAAAAAATGTAAAAAAATTGAGAAATCGAATAAGAGAAACAGATATAGAGAGAATATTGTACTCCAACAACTACTTTTGATTTAGATCTAGTCAGATCGCATGTAGATTTATTCAGATCTGTTGTAGATCGCATGTAGATTTACTCAGATCTGTTGTAGATCTGAGTAGATCTACTAATTTTCTTTGTCAGAAACTTGTCTCGTGAAGGTGAAGTAAGAAGTCAATGGTCAGTGATTGTCAGTGAATCCCAAATAATAATGGTCATCGGTCGCCGGTGATTATATATTATAAAGAGAAAGAGAAGAAGTAAAGCATAGTCGTCAGTTACCAAAATCAGAAAGAGAGAGGTAAAGAAAAACGAATAAACGAATACAGAGAAGAATGAAAAAGAAAAATACATTATGAACTTTTGAAATTATTCAAAAATTATAAGACTAAACAGACTTATTCTCTGTTAAATAAGACTTTCAAGTAATTTGCCCTTAAAAGGTTCTCTTGTATTGTGATTTTGTTTCATACATAGAGTTTCAAAAAAGAAAAAGCGCCATTCCTAACCCTACCGGAAATTATGTTGAACTTAATTTGTCAGTGAAAGTAGCTTTGTTTTTTTTTTTTAAATAAATAAATAAGTCAAAATTCACTTTACCTGTGCAACATTTCACCCTTGATATTTAAAAGGAAAAAGATTTTCCCCGAATCCCCCCGCCCCGAATGCCCCGAGAGAGAGAGGGAGAGATGAGCTCATCACTGAATCGTCGCCGTGACTCCGTCAGCTCGGCCTCTGCCGCCGCCCGGCCTCGGCCCTTGCCTCATCCCCGAGTTTGTTGGCCCTCCTCCTTCTCTCCCCCTCTCTTCTCTTCTTCCTCCTCCTTCTGCTTCTCTTCTTCTGAAATGGAAAAAAAAAAAAAAAAAAAAAACACGAAACAACGTCGTTTCGTCAATTAGGGGCATTCGGGGGAAGAGAATTCGAGGTCCCAATCAAAACTCTATTTAAAAATAGCAAAAATAAAAAATAAAAAAATATCTCACGTGGCTTTGAACTAATTTAAAACCATTTTTTGTTCAAAATTGACGGAAATTGTACCCCACAAGGGTATTTTGAGAATTGGCAATAAAAAAAAAAATTAAGTCAAATTTGGAGAAAGGAATTATGCAATACTAACAGAGAATGCGTTTGGTAGAGTTTTGTAATTATGATTTGAGAGTATGAGTTGTATTTTGAATTTGTGAGGTTTGAAATTATGATTTGAGTGTGGAAAATTTGTTTGGTAAAGAGTTTTGAAAAGTTACAAAAATTTATAACTCATAACCAAACATACAACTCAAAATTAATTTAAAGCACATAAATTTTTTTTTAAAATTCAGAAAATATTTTTTTCGAATATATAAAAATTAGCATGTCAATTGCACACAAAAAATAAATAAATAAACAAAATAAAAATAAAATTTCACTGTTCTGGTCAACCGGCCAGACGACCGGTTAGGCCAAATTTGAAAAAAAAATTTCGAAAACCGCGCTTCAGACAGAGTGTTTTGTACAGAGTTTTGGAAATGCATTTTGAGAACTCTAACCAAACATGATGTTTGAATCAAGGTGTAGAATCATGATTACAAAAAGTTTCATCCTATTTTCCCATTGTTTTGTTGATTCATAAAGCCATCAACAATCAGAGATTTATTGATAGGATTATAAAAATTAAAAAAAAAATCCAAAAAAATAGAGGCTAGGAATTTTACAATAATCAATTACACCTTCCTTGGCAATAAGCTTGAAAGCTTTATGACAAACCGTACTCTGCAAACGCTACATACTCTCATATGGACCAGGTCTGCAACATTAAGGGGGTGCTTCGTAATGTTTACAGTTTACTATTTTTAATGGGGTGCAGTGAATAAATTGATCACATTTCTACACGGCAGATGAATATCTGATCATGATTATCTGAAAGTAACATGCTACCTTTGTGTCGTACACATACCTCATGCTCGTGCTGAATAGTTGTACCTTTGTGCGAAAGGGCTCCATGATAGCCAATGGGTCTCACAAGTATACCCCCAAAATTCATTTCTGTTAGTGCATGTTACTGATTCATTGATGCATTCTGCAAACGGGCAATGTCATGTATTACTTGGCACTCTGGTTCCTGAGAAATTATTTTAGAAAAAATTCGAAGGGGTTGGACATATGCTCGTTTATCTTTTCAAAGCGTAAGCCAAACAATGGGATGGGATTTTACCTGAAATGTCTCGATTCTGAGAACTTTATTTATCTTTCATTTCACTAGATCTTAGTGCTTTTGATACCATATGTTGTTTGGACAATATCTCAGCAGTGAGTTGGCGTCCAAGTAAGTCCGAGTTTTTGAGGATTAAGTTCCGTGTTGATGAATCAACCACATAGCCTTGACCCGGCATCCATTGTAGCAACTGGAGAAGCAGTTCCTTCTTTTCAGGTTGCGTGATATAACGTGATATGGCCATATGAAAGAGTCCCTGAAATGCACAGGGCCGAGTCTAGGTCCCGTAAGCATCGTCACAAATATGGGGTTCATAAATTAATAGTAAATATTTATGATTATTGGCCTGAAATAAGCCTTCTCTAGAGATTTTTTTAGATTTGGCCTAAAAAAAAAGTCTCCCCCGAAATAACTCCGGCATAATATATTATGCAGAAGTTATTCCAGAAAATTATCGCTCATCAAATGCAAAAAAGATTCTAAGACAAACTTCTAAGTATGAAAAGTGGACTATGTTAAGAAGTTGAAAAGCAAACACGTCATTCAATAGTTATTTGGAATAACTTAGAAATTATGAAATGTGGAAATTATATATAGAGTTGATTACACTTTTAACCTTCGCACTTTGACCTAAATTTCACTTTAAATCTAGTTTCAATGTGGCCCTTTAGTCCAAATTTCCATTATTTTTTCCTATATATACACCTTAGGAGACTGACAAGTGTTCTAAAACCATTAACTATAACCTCCTACTTGAACAGAAGGGGCAAACTAAAACTATTGTAGGGATCAAACTGTTCAATTTGAAACTATAAGGATCAAAGTGAAATTTAAGTCAAACTCTAAGGCTTAAAAGTGTATTTAACCCTTTATAATATTTCAAGACAATTCAAGAATAATCGATAAAATGCAGGATTCATTTATGAGACCAACATGCAACTTGCTTACTGTATAGAAATCAATTACATTACCTGATTAATTTTGTAGCCAGAACTGTGGATAGCCTTTATAACATCATTTACCATGTTTATATTGCCCAATTTAAGAAATGAGGTTGCAAACTTCTTCATCACAGGCTCAGAAATCAACTTTGCATTATCCTGTCAGATACCAAATTTAAGAGAACATTTTATCTACAAATAAATAAATAAAATTTAAGATTTCATTAATCAATATAGCATACCTTGACTACTACGTAAGCATCTTTGAGAAGTCGCCCTTTTATAAGGATATGCAGAATCTTCTCATGAAGGGACTTGCACATTGTTCTTTTGCCATATCTCAACATATTGTATACAGAAAACGCTTCTGGATGGGCACCATTTTTACCCAGATGGAAAATTAAGGAGGAGCAAAGTTCCTGCAGGTAAAGAACAACCCCGTAAGAACCAATGTTACTAGGATACACTAACACCCTAACAATTTACGTTTTGTGGTACACTTTCATTCCAAAATGGTGAATTTAACGATCCAAACCGATCCCAAAACTTACCTTTAAGAGGAAAAAGAATTCATACCTCCTCTGGTTGGTGGCCTTTCTTGTGCATGTCCTCCATAGTACGATAAGCAAGCAAATACAATTTCTCCTTACAAAAATATTTGATTAGAATATTAAAGGTGTTCCAATCGGGACTGATTGCTAATTCATCCATTTTCTTCATCATTTTCATAACGCTCTCCATTTCTCCTGCTCTGCAGTAGGCGCAGAGCATTGTATTCATAATAACCAAGTCGTATTTGTTATATGTGGCTTCAAAATCACAAGCCAATTGCTTTGCCTCTTCAAATAACCCACTTCGGCAAAAGGAAGATATCATAATACTGTGGGCATATCCATCTGTACGTATACAAAAGAAATTTTAATATTTCCAGCAAAGACACCAGATTATGCACAATCCCAGGTACATATATATTCAGCAAACAGTCCTAAAATATAATGAAATGGAAAATACATAGCTTAGTTATAAATTAGTCATCATATCATCTCGAGCAGGAAATCTCAATTGAAAAAAAAAAGATTAGCGTATAGTTGTCAATTACTTAAGCTGACAGTGAAGAAAAAACATTCAATGTTAAAAGGACATTTCTGAGTGACCTTTCCCTGAGATCCATGAACAACAACTATGCACACGTGATAATTACTCCCCCAAAAACGAGGATGGAAGGAGAGGAAAAGAAGGGAAGAAAAAAGAAGAAATTTAAATGGGAAAAAAGGAAGAGATTACAAAACTGCTGTGACATAAAACCCGAGGATTACAAGGCAAAGTATTTGAGTCAATTGAAACAACATTCTAAAAAGTCAAATACATTTGTTATCCATTAAAAGGAAAGCCTTTCAAACCAAGGGAAAAAAGCAACATCTAGGCTCATCATGGATCATATATGGTAGGGCACACAGATTGATGTTTAAGAGGGTCTTGCAAAAGTCTCATACTCTTATCAGAAAACATACCAGATTTCACATTTTTTTTCATCATTTCCTCGAAAACTGATTTTGCTTCATGTATCTGTCCAGCCTTTGCAAGGCCATCCATCAATAAACAGTATGGCATCTGCAAATTATTTACATCTGATGAGCCACAGAAGTAAAGCTGGACCTTATAGAACAATTTAGAACAAACAATTGAAAAAATTGTTGCTGATCAACCATGCCTAAACCTATATCGGCATGAAAGAACACATAAAACTAAAACAACTTTGACTGGCATCAATCATGAAAGGAACCAACAAGTAATCTACATTGTGAAATTATTATTATTAGGACCAATACTTGACTTCTACTTCAACATTCTATAAACATTTCGCAAATTTAATTCAGAAATCATGTGACATTGATGCTTTTCAAATCCCTCAAAAATAGTTTGTAGTTGATGCTTTTCGTATACTTAATTCCCAAACAGTTCTTAGGGGAGAAGCCAAAGGTATCGCATACCAGATTTCAACAACAAATCTAAGCCTCATATAGTGTAGAACAAATAATTGTCCTGTTCCCCAATCAAAAAAACAAAGGTTGCGTTTGGTAGAGTTTTAGAATTATGATTTGAGAATAAAGTTGTATTTTGAGTTTGTAAGTTTTGGAATTATGATTTGAAAAGAGAAATTTTGTTCGGTTATGAGTTTTGAAAAGATTTTTGAATTTTTGATGTGACATATGAATTGAGAAAATTTGTTTGGTTATGAGTTTTGAAAAGAGTTTTCAGAACTTAATTCAAAAAGTTATAACTCATAACCAAACGCACAACTCAAAACTCTATTGCAAATTCTATTCAAAACTCATAACCAAACTCTCTTTAACATTCAATTCAAAAAAATAAGTTGTCATTTTGGTGTAAAAAAAATAAATTCTATATTTAAAAAAATATCAAAAAACAAATATAAATATATATTTTTTTCCCCCAAACAACAGGTGGCGATTGGCAAAAAAAATAAAAATAAAAAATTACACTATTCCGGTCAACTAGCCGGACGTCCGAGAGGATGACTGGGTGGACACAAAATTCAAAAACTCCCCTACTTTTCATAATGGAGAAGACGAAAGAGAGAGATATGCCAAACGTGAAAGAGAAATATGTTTTGAAATGTGTGGTGGAATCACATTTTCAAAACTCTATCCAAACGGAGGGTGCAAATGGAGGGTGGGAATTAGGATTTGAGAATTTCACTAGACACAGCCAAAGATTCTATAAAAAACCTAAATACACTGAACTTCACTGTCATATCTTTAAGATATAATTATTGTCAATCATTATAAGATGGGATGTGATGAACCTCAGAAAAATTTGTGGAATTAATATGACAGCAGTCTACGTAAATTCCCACAATCTTATTGAATAATATTTTTATGGTTCAAATCCTTGGTTTGTTATGAAGCCTTCTAAGAATTTTCCTGGCATGGTTGAAACAGATTTTGAATGTAATGTTCAAGACAAGGAATCAGGCATACCTCATCTTCAGCATAACCTAAAGCTTCCAATTCAGTTAACAATTCTCTAGATTTTTCGAACAAACCTCCTCTGACATACACCTTTAACAATGTTGTCAACATAACCTGCAGAAATAACATAGTGGAGGATATACTGTAAGTGAAAGCTTGACAGGTAAAGAAAGAAATATACCAAATAGTAAGATAAAAGTTCAAAAGGGACAAAGACTGAGAAAAGGAGTACAAGCAGCAGCAGCAAATAAAAACCAAGCAATCCTGGATTTTTTTCTTTTTGTGGGTGGTATGGGGGAGAGAAAGAAAAAAGTTAAGAAAGTCTTATTCCAATGTGATTATACTTTTTTTTTGTATTTCTATCTATAAATGTAAAAACATATTCCAATGGGAAGATGTGCTGCTCCTACATAAGCAAGTGTCTCAATAAGTGTCAGAAGTGTCCAGATTATGAGTTCAATTTTAAATCATGAGCACATTATATGTGTTGGACACAAGATTCAAATCCAACATAGTCATGTCTCCATTTTAAAAATATCTGTGCTTTTCAGAAAAATGTCTGTTAATAATTGCTCCCAATCAGAAGTCTCCAATTTACCCTGGTTTTTCTAGTTTCTTTTTCTTTTAAATTGCCAAGTATTTCCCAAAACAGGCCCATGTGCAGCTGATAGCATACTAATGTCATGATCAACGCCTACACTTAAACAACAAGCATACAAGAAACTAAAGTGAATACACAATGTTCGAACACATAACCCTACAATGCAAGATAACATGAAAACAAACCTTATTCGGTACTAACCCTGCAGAGTTCATATCTTGAACCAACATGTCAGCCTTCTTATAATTTCCGTCAACTGAGTAAGCATTGAGCAATGAACTGTAATGGTAAATATTAGGAGAATGACCTTCATCCTTCATCTGGTTAAAGAAGTTCTCAGCTTCTTCACATTGACTATTGGAAGCACAAACAGCTAGAAGTGTCCCATAGATTACACTATCCACGTGCAGTCTATTAAACTTCAGCTCCTGAAGCAACTCTATCGCCTTGGAGTAGCCATTTTTTACTTTGTTGCAGCCTGCAAGCAGCTAAAGGACAACAGAAGACAATATTGATTAAGGTTTACTAATTTTGCAATTGCTTTTCTTTTATTTTCTTTTTGTTTCTTTAACAGCAACAAAACAATTTTATTGGGGGGGGAAAAAAGTGAAAACAGTTGGAGGACAAGAAGTCCTCATGCAAAGTGAAGAAATCACATCTAGAATCCGAAAAAATGACAACTAAAACATAAAACAATCCCACCACTAATAGTGGCAAACAGCAGCCCAATCCCTCGATATCAGAAAAAGGGGAATGTCCTTAAAGGAGGAGACACACAAGCCCAAACTGATGTGAAATGCCTCACCCTATCCCACAAAACTTCTTCCTCAGATTCCTCCAAAATATGCAATTGCTTTTTTAACAGCTTTTTTGTTAGCTTTTTCATCTTTAGTGAACTTTTTTTTTTCCCCCAAAAAGCTTTACACTTTTAGGTTCTACTAGACTAGGTAGACCTAAAATAAAAAAAAAATTAAATTTTTTTGAAAAAAGTCCACTCAAGACGACGACAACAACAAAACAAAACAAATAAAGGAAAAGGCTAAAACAGTTGACTTCTCTCTTTTAGGTTCTACTAGACTAGATGGACGTAAAAAGTTAAAAATAAATAAATAATTGAAAAAAGCTCACTCAAGGCTTTTTTTTAATAATAATAAAAAATTCTTTTTAAATACTTCTAGACTAAAACAGACTTGAGAAGTTAAAAAAAATAAAATAAAATTGACACAAATATTTAAAAAATCACTGAAGGCAAAAAAATAAATGGATAAAAATATGGCTTTTTTTGGCTGTTCCCAAACAGAACAGACCACAAAATGATGTGCTCGTTCCATTTTGTTTCCAATAATATTTGTAATGAACCTAATTTTCTTTTCGAACATTTAAATGAGCATATGATTAGAAGAAGAAGAAAAAAAACAATAAATTGAAATGAGCATATATTCTTTTTCTTCTTCTTCTTTTTTTTTTTTTTTTTTTTTGATAAATAAAAAATGAGCGTATTCTTGTTTCATCATTTAGCTAAGTTTGGCTGCAACTCAATTTTACATTAACAAATGGCAACTATTAAGTGCAACTGTGCAAGGGAAAAAAACAATATTATGATCAAAGAGACATACTGTACTGTATGTAACAACATCTGGTCTGAGACCATCTTGCTTCATCTGATGAAACAATCTGATGCAGCTCTCAAATTTGCCATTCCGAATCAGGCAGCTAAGAACAGAATTACAGACGGAGACATTATTCCTTGTTGGCTCATCTTCTATGTTATTGTATATTTCTAGCACCTTTACAGGATTAAGGCCCTTCCCCATGAACTTTATATAACTGCTATAAGACGAAGTGTTGATCTTCCCATTTTTTCTCATCCAATCAAAGAGCTGCAATAATACCAAGATAAAGTACCTTAGTGATGAATTTATCGTCACTAAAAATAGGAACGGGAGTTTCACAAATAAGTAGGTCCGAAAGGGTGGGGAAAGGAAAGGAAATCATAAAGCTTTGGTTTGGTTTGGTTACATACAAAAGAAACAAAGGCAAAGTCACTGAGACCCAAAAAAGGAAAAATATATATATATATCTACATTGTTTTAATTTGAATGTATACCCAGCTCAGCAAATAAAACAGAGAGGTCAAAACAGTCGTAATCAAAGAAATGTAAGTAGTGGCACAGGGAAAAGAGATGTCTTCAACTTGCAGAACCTGAGAAAGCTCATTCCATCTATTTAGCTTCCCAAACTGGCGCAAAATGATATTCAAGTCCTGCACCCTCAACATCCCACCTGACCTATAAACAGCAAATACCATCACCTGTTTTGAGAAAATTTCAAAAAGTACTACTTCTATATGGAACCAAAAACAAATCCTTTCTTTCCAGATATAGCAGTAGAAGACAGTTCAGAACTGGAGAAATCAAGTAAAAACAAGACCACTTCATCTATATTCTGAAACAGAATTTCTATTTGTGGCAAGAGGCTGAAACAAAGATATGTTTGCTTCAATAGCCGATGAATTAAAAAAATAAAAATTATCTATGCTCTTGCATAAGGCATATATTTGTCATGATCACAAAATGGATGTGCTACATGATTGAGCAAATCATGGTGAAAGCGCAAACCAAAATGTTTATTCAAAATGCAGTACTAATATGTGAAATTACCTATGCTCATGCATAAGGCAAGTATTTATCATGACCATACAATGGATGTGCGACATGATTGAGCATTTCATGATGTCATTGAAAGTGCAAACCACCATGGTTTTTCAAAACATAATTCCTTGTATGTGTGCATGAGGGAAAGAAAGGCATCCAATTCATTTATTGGAATTGCATAATGTGATGGGAAACTTTCTTGATCGTGCTCCTCCCAAAATGCTCAAACTGAGAGCTCTCTCTAACATATTTGAGGATCTATGTTTCCGTTGTTGTACCAAACACAACGAAGACTGAATAATTGGATAAATTATTTTTGGGATGCTTTGGTATTGGTTATTCGTTTTCTTATTGCCATTTCCTTATTCTAGACATGAAGTGTTACTGAATTATAGCATGAAATTGAAACAGAAAAAGAAATGTTGGTGCACGGTTTGTTTGAATTTACATCTAATTTGATGGCAGTTCCAACTAAAGCATGTCAAGAATGTAAGAATGTCAAGAAGACGAAAGTCTTAGTGAATTGACTAAGAAAGCTATACAAGCCATGTACACACAAACATATATATAAAGAAAGATTATAAAAATTATAAAAACTTGATATCATATATCTTCCATTAAAGATGAAAGAAGCTGATGCGTAAGAAGAAAAAGTTGAGTACACCAAACACAACTAAACTCAACTCACTTCAAAAACCTTTTACATTTACTTCGGGATGGTTACAAGGATAGTTAATATTTTAACTCTATCTAGAATGCAGTTCAAAACCATAGGCCCTAATGTTCCTCGCCAGTGTCCTTGCTGTCTTTATCATACATCAACTTGAACCAAAATCACTGCTTATCCTCAATTGTAGTTATGCTTATATGCCTTAACTTCTTAATCTACCTTTTTCTATCTTGTCACTCACCTATCCCAACAAATCAACATCTTCTTAACTACACTTAGTATATTATACGTGTCAATATGCATATATAGAAAACTCTTCAGGCAACAAAAGATATTCTTTCTTAATTCATGACATTTTGTACCGAGAGCATGGACAGCATTGTAGCTGTCATCTATAATTTTCAGTTTAACTCAACACGAAATTTTTTTATCACAAAATGCCCAGCAGCACTTCTCCACTTCGTCCATCATGTCCTAATTTATGTGCCCAGCCCTTCAATATTCTCCCCCCATGGTTAATTCAAGACAAAGAAACCAACCACTGCTGAGTACCTAATCTTCATCATGCTTTAACCACTCTCTCATTTGAACACATAGTTTTAAGAAAGTTACATCACATATATTGAATTTCAGTTTTAATAATCTTAAAAGATTTTGACTCTTATATGCCCACCCTTTTTCTAAAATACATTAGAAAACAGCCAGAAGGCATGTTAAAACCAAAGATATGTGAAATCACCTCTGCTTGTTACCTACCAAACAACAAATCCCCACCCATCTTTCGGTGTGCGAGAAGGAAGAAGAGACAACTTCACGTATGAAAAATGTACAACCTCCATCACAAGTTCAAATACATAACTTCAAACCCAGGTCAGATTTCACTTAAAATCAAGTACCATTTAGCAAATTTAACAAACCGCTTCAAAAAATGCAAGAAGGCTACAAATTCAAGTATCAAACACATAGCTATGCAATTTACATTCAAACAAAAAAAAACGAATTGCTTCTACCAATTAGGAAACCCAGTTGAGATTGAAGCTTAAAATTCATGGTCAAGCAAGTAATCCCCTCAAAACCGTCATCACTACAAATTAAGTAACGAAGGGTACAAATTCAAATATCAAACACACAAAACCCAAAATTAAAATTCAAAGCAAAAGTCGATTTTTTTCAACAAACTAAGAAACCCAGTTGAGATTTTAGCTTAAAATCCACGACCCACCAACACATCCCCTCAAACCCGTACACAAAAAAACAATTTCACATATCAAACACACGAAAGACAACACACATATACGCATATAAAATAAATAAATAAATAAATAACCTGGCAAGAGCAGAGTCCAAATCGGACGATTGTTGAATATCGAGAATGGCAGATTGTCTTGCGGTGTGTGAAATTGAAAGAGGGTTTTGGGTAGTATGGGAAGCATTGTTGGGTCTAGTAATAGTAGAAGAAATAGTGGAAGAGGTTGATGATGGAGAGTTGTTGTTGGGTCTGGAAGTGGGAAGCAGTGGTGAAGAGGGAGAGAAAGAAGAGGTTGGAATGGGTGGTGAGGATTGGGTGAGGAAAATGGGATGAAATCGACTCGCAAACACTGATGATAACTCCATTTCTCTTCCTTCTTCTTCTTCTTGGTTTTCGCTCTGCGGATCGAAATAATGGGGTTTTTCCCAAAGAAGAAGGGGAATGGGGGCGTGTGTCGGGTCGGGTTGGATAAGATATTACAAAGTTGTTTGGCAAGGGTTTTTTTTTAGGTTTTTTTTTTTGGCTAAAATTTGAAAAAAAATAAAGTGTCATATTAAATTTATAATTTTTTTTTTTTTTCATAAATATCACATTTAAATATACAAAAATTTAATTATCTTTTCAAATATAAAAAATTTAATCTATTAAAATAATCAAAAATTAAAATGACTTAGTAAAATAGTACTATGTGTCATTTAAAGTTGGGCCCAGGCCTGATACATTTGCTTAATCCAGTCTTTACAAGTTCGGCCCTAAAAAAAATTATTGTTAGTTTTCAGGATTTACTTTTTAAAAAATTGAAATTTTTTGTTTGAGAAATGTTAAGAACTCTAAATATGTTATCAATATTTTTAATAGATATTTCATATAGATGTGCAATTCATAACACCCATGTGAGACATTTGGTAAAAATTTTAGTAAAACATTTGGTTCCCTAGCATTATTCTTTTTGTTTTTCATATTTTTTAAATTTTTACTGAATTTTTTTAATATTTTAAATAATTTTTAAAATATTTAGATACAACTTACATAAATACATTTAAAAAGTATAATATTTGTGAAAAAATCTTTAAAAAATTCAATAATTATCAAAAATATAAACAAATACAAAAATTTAGTACATTTTTATATTTATGTGTATTTATCGATTTTTTAAACTGTTTTTTACTAGTCTTTTACTTTTTAAATATAGATGCATACAAAAAAAATAAAAATAAACACTTAAAATTTAAAAAATACTCATTGAAAATAAAAATACTCAATTTTCAAAAAATTGAATAGTTTTTTTTTTATATATATTTTAATTTTTTGCCTTTCTAAATATGAAACTTGAGATTTTACACAATTAGAATTTATGAATTATTCACACACTCTAAAAGTATGTAATGTATGAAAACAAATTTATTTTGTATCTTGCGTTAACGTAATTCGAGTGTTGGGTTTGATTATGAATCCTCTACAAATATGATATAATTTAAAATTTTGTGAGTCAGTTTATTCTAAAATAAAGTTTTTTCATGTATGTGAGATTCTCATAAGCATAGGGAAATAGGACTTCTGCTAGTGTGAAAATCTTGTTTCACATTGAGTACCAAATAGAATCATATTCTCATTTTTAATTGCACCAAAATATTCGAATAAAAGATAAATTTTCATTACGTCTCTCTATTTCTCTTTGTTAGAAATTGGGCGCCCATGTGGCATGGCCCTTTGAGCTTTTTGAGCCTGAACCTCTTGAACCTTATCCATGTAAGTTTGAATTTTAATTCAAACTTATTTGGATAACCATTCAGCATATTTATATGGATAGATAGATAGATATTGGTTATATATCAGATTATATGGTTAATCTAATATATTGAATCAGATACGTATATAGATACGTTATGGGATTTTTACCCATAACCTTTTCTTTTCCAGACTCTCCTCTCTCTCTGACTCTCTCCCAAAAACAACGATCAAGTCTTTTGCACTGTGAATTGTGTGGGTGATATTCATTCTGTAAGTACGTGATTTACCCACGAGGTTCTATCATCTAAAGGTATGATCTAAATATTTTTCATCCGCTGCGTTTTTATTACTTTTTGTTTTACACTCTTATTTAAGTACCTTATCATCAAGGCTTGATACATATTCATTTAATTAAAGCATATTTAGATTATAAATTTAAGTAGAGATTTGAATAAATAAATAAAATGTGAAAGAAATACAAAATTTTTTAATTTTAAAATTTTATCTAAATTTATAATTCAAATATAAGTATCACCTCATCCTAGGGAGTAGGATATGCCTCAAGGATCACAAACCATATGCATTAATTGGCATAGTTGTTTTCACACATCAATTTGACATTTGGTTCACATAGCAATAATCAAGGAAATTTTATTTTCACACACCTACTTATCTCAGTATATGTCATTTCTCAATATATACACTTATGAATTTGATTAAATATTATTTGTTTCATTATAGACACTACATATTTCAATTATAACCCTTAACTCAAATTGTATACACACTTTCCACCCAAACACACACCCGTACAGCCTCCGGAGAGAAGAACCACAAGATTCAGCGGATTCCAACCACCCCAAAGACCCTTGAACATGTCTCAGATTTCTTTTTTGGTATTTTTTGCTTGGGACCTTTTTTTTTCACTTAGGTTGTTGAGAAATGTTTGTTTTGTCTCATGGGTATTGTTTGAAATGTGTTTCTCATACTTTTTCTCTATTGGATTTGATGTGGGTTTGTCTTGAAATCATGTAAATCTGTTTGTAATTTGGTTCATAATTTAAATTGATATCTTTCAATGAGATATTTTTTTGTGCAACTTTGGAAGTTTTGAAGCAAAACCTCTCATGTTAATTAATAGTTTTTAGAGAGATAAAGTAAGGGGATGATGTTGGAAAGAGATAAACTCGTCACAGAAAGATGTCGAGAGAGAGAAGAGAGAGAGACGTCGGAAATGAAGGAGATGAAGGACGCCGGTAACAGAGGAGAAGAAAGAGAGCAAAGCATAAGAAAAGTGGAGAATTTGTTGTTAGTGGTAGAAATAGAGAGAGGAAAGAAGAGATGACATGGGTTGCCTATGATTTTAATATCCATTATAGTCATTTTACTTAGGATATAATTATCATTAAAATAAAATTTTATTAAGTGTATGGATTAAGTTGAATTGGTGTGTGAAAATAAAATTTTCCCAATAATCACAATAATTGATGCATTATTGCCCCTAGTTTTTTTCACATCAATTTGGCATAAAAAATTTGTTGATAGACATTCCAAATCTACTACCAATAGGTCTCACACGAGGGTTTGGTAAAAAAAAAATTGTATTTCTAATACTGCTCATTTGACATTCAACTCGCGTAGCAAAAATCACCATAATTAATTAAAAAAAATTAGTTTCACTTAATAATTATAATCTTTTTATTTTATCACAATTATTTTTTTTTATTTTTAAAATAGATTATTTAATTTATTTTTTTTTAAAAACATACATGATAAAATAAAATAGCAATGCTACATTACATCTCCCTGATTCTCCCCTAAATTATCTCTCAATGATGTGATAAAGACACCACGAGTTCTAATTTTTTGCATAACTCCTTTAAATTGTTAGAATTACAAGATGAATGGCTCTAAATTATCAATATGAATTTATAATTGAGCCTAAAAAATGAAATATAGAAAAGTATAGAAGATAAGAGTGTAGGAGAGGCATTATCATAAATAAATCAACACTTTTTTTTTTTTTTTATCAGTAAATAAATCAATACACATCACATTATATATTATTGATACATTTGTATTATTTATTATTGAGATATTGTTAACTTGGACCATATACGTGTGACCACCGAGGTGATTGTCCAATGGAGCTTTATCCTCCTTCCATATAAGACGTTTGGGTTCAACATTTGGGAGAATAACATTCTTCCAACAACTCCTCTAATGATGCAAATAATATCAATCAATTAACTTTTTTCAAACTCTTATTTCTTATTTCAAAATTGTTTATATGGAAATCCGAGACCGGGGCATCCCCTTGACTCATACTGATGAGAATTTTACTCCATAAAAAATTGAACAAAAAATTGTTAAATTGGCCTATTTCTTGTGTGTACCAATTGAAGTTTTTTGACAGCAAGCTTAAACATGAATAACTCCCTTTGGTATTCTACATGTATTTTTACATCAACCAATACGTTTATTCCTACGTGAACCAATTTTTTTTTTTTTTACCAACGCACAAAGAAAATATTTTCTTGCCAATGAACAATATATTGAGGAATTGTCCATACATAAAATCATTCATTAAATATCACTAGATACATAAATAAATTGTATCTTATTTTTAAAAATGAACTATAATTGTGAGTTAAAATTTAAGCATTTATTCTATAAAACAAAAAAGTGATTTGTTCATATATTTATTGATATCATATAAAGCTAAATTTTTGCATAGAGAAATTTTAAATAAAATGAACGGTTTAAATTCTCATCATAGATTTAGATTGAGAGTTTGTTTGGGATGATCTAAATAAGTACACTTTTTGACTTTTTATGAAATATGGTTTGGGTTTAAAGCGATGTGTTGGAGAGGTAATGTGACTTAAATAAGATGATATAACTTAAATAGGATAGTGATTTTTTGACTTTTTTCAAATATGCCAAACCAACCCTGAATTTCAAAAAATAAAATATAAAAAAAATATAGGAAATATGAGGATGAAGGGAGTCATTTTCAATTTTAGAAAACAGAGCTACTATGTAGCTCGAAAAACGTTTGGCCCGAAATGGCTCGAATCCAAAACGACATCGTTTTGGAATTTTATTTTTTTTTTTTTTAAGAAAAAAAACAATAAGAAGAAGAAGAAGAGAGAAGATGGAGCTAGGGAGAGAGGGAGAAAGAGAGAGAGCATCAACATCAACAATAACACATCATCAACATCAACAACCATTAATCACAAAAAAAAAATAATAATAAATAATGTATACACAGATCATCAAATTTTATACACAAATCATAATAAAAATAAATAAATAAATCGAGAAAGCATCATTATCAACACCAGATCATCTTCTTCATATTCTCTCATTCTCATCCCATTAACACATCATCATCAATACCAGATCTGTGTGTATACATAGATTTACACACACACACACACACACATATATATATGAGAGAGAGCCACCAAATCTATACATACACATCATCATCAACACCAGATTTGTGTATATACATAGATCTATATACGCACGTCTATATATATAAGAGAGAGAGAGAGAGATGGGGGGCCACCCACCGGTAAAGAGAGAGACAGAGAGAGTCACCAACCGGCCAACTGGCGCTGCCATCACCATCTCCTTCTGTCCATCTTTTCTTCTCTCTCTTTCTCGCATCTTCTCTCTTTCTTCTCTGTTTCAGAGAGAGAAAGAAAAGAAAAGAAAGGGGAAAAAAAAAATCTAAAACAACATCATTTAAAGTATTTGAGCTAATTTGGACAAATAATTTTCAAACTAGCAAGTATTATTCTTTAGCAGAGAAAACAACTGGACAAGTATAGTATGGACATTGTCAATAGTGAAGACCACAAACATTTTATCCCAATTTATGATCGCGACACATACGTGACACGGTACTGTCAGTCCATAGATTTCCATCATAAACACCGTACGAAGTACGTTTAAAATTGACTGCGCTTCCGAATCTGTTTGGTTGTTTTTAAATAAAAAAATTTAAAAATGAACAAATTACACAAATAGTCCCTATAGTTTGGGGCTTGTGTTACTTTGGTCCCTGACTTTTCAATTGTGACACATTTGACCCTAAATTTTGAATATTGTTTCAAATAAGAACAATTGAATATATAATTAGATTTTTTAAGGGTAAAATTGTCAATTTGATAAAAATATAAACTAATTTGATAAAAATAAATGGAATTTTTTTTTGTTGGTAAGAGTTAACTTTTTTGTAATATATATATACTAGCGTATGCCCGTGCCTGAAGGCACGGTGTAAATAATGTTAGGATTAAAATATAATTATAATCCCAACACTATTTAATAAATTATAAATTAACCCATAAACAATCTAAAATAATTCTAAAAAGATAGGTGAAACGTGATATTCAAACTAACCTCTAAGGAACATAAATCATCAAAACACCATAATAAATCAACATAAATCAAATTAATTCACACTAATAATAATAATAAATAAATAAATAAAGGGATAATCTCAAATTAACCCAAATCTATAAATAAAGTAAAAGCATTAAATATGAGGAAGAAAAATGAGAACTTTGAATAAGAACCAACGTCATAGATACGGCCCAATTCGAAGTCTTGGATGGTGAAATTCTCTTGGGGTGCCCTAAATGCAAAGCTCTTAGATCTGGGTATTGGAAGAATTGCTCTCAATCCTCAGCTTTGAATCAAAATCCTTCTCCATATTAGCAGTAGCTCTAGACCCAACATTTTTCTCTCTAAAATTCCCTATTTTTAATATATAAAAAATAGATACATATATACGTATAGTTTTTTCTGTTTATAAAATAGATACATATAAAATTCCCTATTTAATATATAAAAATAGATACATATAAAATTCCCTATTTAACATATAAAAATAAATACATAAAAATAAATCTGTTGATCAACATTTGATATGTTATAAAATAAAATCTGCTGATACATATCAAATTTTATCAAACAAATTTCTTTGTATCAATAAATCTATTGATACATATCAAACAAAGAATCTGCTGATCAAATCTGCTGATCATTTATTTTATTTGATATGTATCAACATCTGATCAAATTTTATTTGCTGATATGTATCAATAAATCTGCTGATACATATCAAACTTTATCTTATAAATCTGCTGATCATTCAAAGTTCTAGCAACTGGTTTGTATCTCTATCTGATTGATTGGGGTAAATGATTTCTTTTCATTTTATATTGTTGCGTTTGAATTTTCAAAGGAGATTAAAGTTAAAAAGCATGTACCCCAAAGAGCGTAACCACGAAGATCCTCATAATTGGATGATCTACCACCATTGTCACCCTCAGAATCAAGTGTTGTTGCTGGAGGAGAAGCATTTTGGGAAGCTGTAATATTTAATAAAAACACTAAAAAAATTTGAGTGAACCCACATCAAATTATGGAATATGATAAGTACTAAACTAACAAAAATAAATAAACAGTAAATGCTTTTCAGTTGTCTTTGTAAAAATAAATACATTTCTCTCTCTCTCTCTCTCTTCTATCTAAAAATAGCACACACTCTCTCTCTAGAAATCTCTGAAGAAGAGGACAAAGCAGAAGATGAGCAAAGCCATGGCACATTCAGATCAGATTGTCTTTCATTCTTTGAACAAATTTGATAAAGCCACCGCACCACCATTTGAAACATCATTAAGGTTGTGGCTAGGAGAGAGGGATGATGATAGGAATAGGGGGTTCGAGTTTGGGTTTCTGGTGAATGTTGTTGTTGTTGTTGTTACCAAGATCAGCTGATTCAGATGCAGATGTATCAGTACTGGTGGCTGTACATTGGATATTCTGGTGAACTGAGTTGGGTATGTCGTGGCTCTTGCAGTGTTTGATGACGAAGATCTTCTTTAGAGGCTCTTCTTCTGGCTTTTTCGTGTCTGTTAATTAGGGTTAGTGTTGGTCTTGGTTTGATTTGGAGATGGGTCTGGAAGTGCATTTGGAGAGGAACAAATGGTGGTTTTCTTGCTCAAAGAACTACCCATTTTAGATGGAGAGAGAGATGGGGAATTACAGAGAAGAATGGGATAGAAAGGAAGGGAAATGAGAGAGAAACATGTGTTTTAGGTTGTTCTGCTCAAGAAGAACAGAGAGGGAGAGAGATAAAAGGGAATGGGAATGAGACGTAGTAGAGAGGGAAGGTGGAGAGACGTGGGTAGTTGGAAAGCTCTGAAAGAAATGTTTGGGCGGGAACTATAATTGATCTGAACCATTAATATAAATATAGGATTCATCTTAGCTGTTCAAACGAAATGTATCTCTGATACATTTTATATATTTTCAAAATCCGTTCTGCTTTATTATATAGATATATATTTTACTTTTTAATTATTTTAAGCAATTGTCAAAATAAACCTTAATAAAATAAAACAAGATGTAATTTATTATGTTGATAATATAATAAATCTTTTGAACAAACTTATAAACTTTTTTGCATAATACAAAATATTTTTTTAGCAATTATTAAATGTAATTTTTTTAAATAAATAAAAATTTTAAAAAGTAATTAGTAAACCATACCAAACCAAAAATAAAAATAAAAATTACCAAATACAATAAAAAATTCAGCAATTATTATAAAAAATACACAATCATGATTATCAAATTTATTTATTAATAAACTTATAAATTAATTGACCAAATCATCATAAACCACACAAGCTCTCTCTTTAGCTACGGTCTCGCTCTCTCTTTAACTACGGTCTTATATATATATATATATTGGCTTCTATTAACAATCAGTTGATGGTCGTTGATAAGTATTAAATAATATCGAAATGTTAAAATTTAAACTGCATTTTTCATTTTTTATTATATGTTTTCTTTTGGGTAAATTATAATTTAACACCTTATAGTTTGTCTAAAAAATACGGAAGCCCCCTATAGTTTCATTTGTAATACTTAAACTCCCTATACTTCATACCAAAGTGCAATTTTTGACGAAACTGTTTGTTTAAACAGAACGTGTGCTGCACGACCATGAATGGTGAGTGGAACAATTTTTTTCACCAAAAAACATATGGCAAATGACCAAAACACCCTTATTGCCATATATATACACAAAATGGTGTAGTGTAATAGAGAATGGATTGCACTCTTAGCAAAACATTAACATCTTTATCCCTAAACGAAATTCAGTGTTTGAGCATGGGTTTCAATTACCGCAAGCATTAAAACTAAAATAATACTAGTTAACATGAAGTTGAAAATTATGGTTCTTTTTAATTGAGTTTCAGTGAAATATCAACACCTCTGCTACCAATGGTTGATATAAAAAAAAAAAAAAAAAAAAAAACACTTCTGCTACCTATTAAAAATGGCATGAATTTTGCTCAATATATGCAAGCATGGGAAATATATGGCCTGCAAGCATGATGGCAAAATGTGATCACAAATTCAGTGTTTGAGCCTGAGATCACAATTTCAGTGTTTGAGCTTGCAAGCATGATGGCGAAATGTGATCCAAGGTATGGGAAATATATGGCCTGCTACTTGATGTACCGTGGAGATGTTGTTCCAAAGGATGTTATTGCAGCTGTTGCCATTATTAAGACCAAACGGACTATATAGTTTGTTGACTGGTGGTTTATAATGGCATTAAGAAGAAAATTAGAGAAATAAATAAGGGTAATTTAGACTTTTTACAATTTCTGTTACGTCTGTCCAAAATTGCACTTTGGTATGAAGTATAGGGGGTTTAAGTGTTACAAATGAAACTATATGGGGGCTCCGTGTTTTTTGGGTAAACCATAGGGGGTTAAGTTATAATTTATCCTTTTCTTTTTCTTTTTTTTTTTGGTTACAGAAAAATTTTCATGTCCTTCTCATAGGTCTAAAGCGAGATCAAGAAGGTGTTTTGTTATCCGTTTCGGATTAGAGGCTAAAACATGGGAGTTTGCATGTCTTGTTTTATGTTTCGGATGAAAGACTATGAGCTAAGAGTTTGCATCGACCCCTCAACACAAGCCTTTAAGTCAAGACTCATGCAGTAAAGAGGAGTCAAACCCATGCTAATTTGCTGCAAAGCAGCACCAGAGGCTCTCCCTCCAAGCCAACTGTGCTACCGCCTAGGGGTTCGACCAATATTAATATTAATATTAACTTCTTTTTCTTTTTCTTTTTTTTTTTTAAATTTCATTACATTCTTTACACGTATATTAATATTAAAATTTTCTATGCACATTAGTTCCTTCTATTGATTTTTTACTTCTAAACTTTTAATTTTTTATTTCATTTTTAAATCCTACTAAATTAAAAGATCCTTTTTTCTTTTCTTTTTTTGTATTGAAAAAAAGGTCTTCTAACAAATATATTTTTTGAAGTTTTTTTTTTTATTAGCTTTTAGATTTTTCTAGATTGAAAACACAAAAAATATAGGAGGATTCTTTCAAGTCCATATTTTGAATTGGAGGTCGTTGTTTGGGTATGTGAGGCCTGCTACGGATAATACATCAGATAATGAATGCATCAGCCATGAATAAAACAGTTGCATCATAATAACCGTATGTATGGTTGTAGGAGAATATTATATAATAACAAGATGTAGTTAGTTTGTTAGACAGTTAGGATTAGATAGGTTGTTATTACTAGTATTGAATAAAGGTGTATATATACATTTGTACAGAGATGATTTTGTTTCTAATCATTCAATGAAATACATTCTTCATGGTATCAGAGAATTGCCGCTCTAACAAGTGATCCTAGCAATGGCTTCCTCTTCTCTTTCGTCTATCATTTCCAATCTCACCATGCTAATCTCAAATATTAATTCTTTTATTACTGTCAAATTGGATAGCACAAATTTTATCATTTGGAAAAATCAAATGCAAAACATTCTTCGTGCAACTAATCTTCTCAAATTTGTTGATGGATCATATCATTGTCCACCAAATTCAGTTCGAAGTTCTTTGGGCTCTAAGATTCGTAATCCAGAGGCTATACAATGAGGAGTGATAAATGCACATCTTCTGAGTTGTATTACTGTTACACTTTCACCAGTGATCTTCACTACTGTTCTTTATCTTCACACCAGTTCTGAGGTTTGGATGTTTCTTGAAAAACGTTTTACCTCTCTGTCTCGATCTCACATTCATCAACTCAAGAATAAGCTAAATTTGATTTCTAAAAATTTAGATTCCATGGAAGTTTATCTTAGCAATATTAAAATGATTGTTGATCAGTTGAATATTGCTTCTTCTTTTATCGATAATGAAGATATTATGTTGATTACATTGAATGGATTGCCTACTGAATATGATTCGCTTAAAACGGCTGTTCGTGCTCGATCAGAGAGTATTACAATGGAGGATCTTTCTTCTCTCCTATGCTCTGTGGCTATTCATGTTGAAGGAAAGATCAACCATGTCTCTGATCTGACTGTAGCTTACGCAACTATGAAAGATACTAATTCTTCTAAAGGTTTTACTTCTTATCATCATAATTGTGGCTTCTCTCGTGGTAATTCAAGAGAGTCCAAAAATACATATCGCGGAAATGCATATCGTGGTTCTCGATCTAGTTCTAATAGATATTCCAGTTCTCATGGAAGATCTCAATCCCACACCAGGTCTCAGTATGGCATCATTTGCCAAATCTGTGGAAAGGTCAATCATATAGCTATGGAGTGTTGGCATCGCCTTGATCCACAGTTTCATGCTCCATCACAGACTCAGTCATAATCCTCCTCTGTTACACCTCATCAAGCATTTGTTGCATCTATACCAGATATTGCTTCTTCTTCTCAGACTTCTTGTCCTTGGTTCTTGGATTCTGGAGCTTCGGATCATATAACCAATGATCTGCATCGCTTCAATTCTTATCAACCACATGATGGCACTGATCAAGTAACAATTGGAAATGGTACTTCTCTTCCCATTCATCACACTAGGAAAGGTATCTTGCCCACACCACACCATTCCTTTCATCTTGATAAAGTTCTTCATGTTCCTTCAATTTCTTCTAATTTGCTTTCAGTGCATCAATTGGCCAAAGATAATAACTACAATATTATATTTGATCACTCTTCTTTTGTCATTCAGGACAAGGCCTCTAAAGCTATTCTGAACAAAGGCTTGCATACTAATGGTTTATATCATTTTCTTGTACTGCCTTCATCATCATCACCTCATGCTTTTCATAGTTATACCTCCTCCGATGCTGACACATCTATTGCTCCATCTGTTACTACCTGGCACATGTGTTTAGGCCATCCATCATTTTCAAAATTTCAAGTTCTGAAACCTCATTTGTCTTTGTCTACATCTGTTAATAAAGCACATTTGAATTGTAATGCTTGTTCTGTTTCCAAATGTCACAGACTTCTATTTACACTTTCTAATTCTTCTGTAAATAATCCATTGGCATTAATCCACTCAGATGTTTGGGGACCATTCACTTGTTCTACTTCTACTTACAAATATTATGTGTTGTTTGTGGATGATTTCACTAGATTCACATGGCTTTATCCTCTTTCTTACAAAAGTCAAGTATTTTCCAAATTTATGGAATTCAAAGCATTTGTTGAAAACCAATTTGGCTTCCTTCTTAAGATTTTACGATCTGATGGTGGTGGTGAATTTACAAATCATTCTATGAAAATGTTTATGCAAACTCATGGTATTCATCATCAATTCTCCTGTCCTCACACTCCATCTCAAAATGGAGTAGCTGAGCGCAAACACTTGCATATTATTGAAACTACCATCTCTCTTTTGCATCACTCTTCTTTACCCCTTACATATTGGTTTGATGCCGTAACCACAGCCACCTATCTCATTAATAGGCTTCCTAGCAAAACTCTTTCTAATTTTTCACCTTATGAACTGCTTTATCATCAATCTCTTGACTACACTAACCTTAAAGTCTTTGGTTGCTTGTGTTACCCTTGGCTTCACCCCTATTCTCCTCACAAATTGGCTCCCAAATCAGCTTCTTGTGTATTTCTGGGGTATCATCCTTCTGTCAAAAGTTATCGTTGCCTCAATCCTCTCACAGGTAAAATCCTCCTTTCCAGACATGTCAGATTTCATGAAACCTCTTTTCCATTTTCCTCTTCTTCTTTACAGTCCTCACCGTTTACTTTGTCTCAGATTCAGACCTTCTTTTGGTCATCTTCTCCTCTGTCTTCACCAAAACCAGTGTCCACTCCTTTGTCCTAACCCCAGACTATTCTCCCTCAGTCCCAACCTGGTCTGTCTCAGTCTCCTCCTGCTTTCTCTCCACCCCAGCCTACTTCCCCACCTCTTCAGACCTCTGTTTCACCTCTGTCCCTGTTTGTCTCTCCTACACTGCCTCTACCAGTGCCTATAGATTCTATCTCTGTTGTCCTGCCTCTTCTACTCCCTTTTTCCACTCATGTTCACCCTATGACCACTCGATCTAAGTCTCACTCTACTTGCCTTTTAGCCTCTACTCCTCTGTCTCCTACTGATACTGAACCTCTATCCTATCAACATGCTTTTCTTTCTCCTGTTTGGTTCCAAGCTATGTTTGATGAATACAATGCTCTGCAACAACAAGGAACTTGGTCTCTTGTTCTTCTTCCTCCCTCTAAGCAATCCATTAGCTGCAAATGGGTTTTTAAAACTAAGAAAAATTACGATGGGGTATTTGCATACAGGCGGACTTGTGGCTAAAGGTTTTCTTCAGCAGCATGGTATTGATTTTCATGACACATTCAGTCATGTGGCCAAGCAACCTACTATTCGTATCTTGTTATGCTTGGCTTTGCATCATCATTGGCCTATAAAGCAATTGGACATTAGTAATGCCTTTCTTCATGGTCATATTGAGGAAGAAGTCTACCTAGATCAACCACCAAGATTTGTTGATCCTTCTAATTGTACCTTGGTGTGTAAACTTCATAAAGCACGCTATGGTCTCAAGCAAGCTCCTCAGGCCTGGTTTTCGACTTTCTCTGGTTTTCTTCTATCCCAAGGCTTTCTTCAAAGCAAATGTGATTCCTCCTTATTTGTTCCTAAAACAGCTTCTTCTATCACCTACCTCCTTATCTATGTTGATGATATCCTTCTCATTGGTACTGATGAAGCTTTCCTTACTCTGGTCTTTTTGAAACCTCCTCTTCTTCCCACTGATTCTTAGCTATTTTTCCAACCTTTTTTGTACCGCAGTATTGTCGACGCCCTTCAATATCTAACCGCCCTGAGCTTTCTTGTGCTGTTAATCAAGCTTGCCAATTCATGCACTCTCCTACAGTTGGCCATTTTTCTGCTGTTAAACGCATTCTTCGATATATTAAGGGGACTTTATTACATGGTTTGCATTTTACACCTAGTGATTTTTAGCTTCAAGCTTACAGTGATTCTAATTGGGCAGGTGATCGCTCTGATCGCTGTTCTACTTCTGGGTACTGTGTTTACTTGGGTTCAAACCTTATCTCCTGGTCTTCTAAGAAATAGTCCATCGTCTCTCGCAATTCCACTGAAGCTAAGTATTGTTCTTTAGCTCATACAGCCGCCGAATTGACTTGGTTACAGATGTTGCTTGCAGATTTTGCTATTTCCCAACCTTCTCTTCTTGTGCTTTGGGGTGATAATTAGTCTGCCATCTCCTTAGCTACTAACCCAGTATTTCATAGCCGCTCTAAACACATTGAAGTCGATTGTCATTTTGTCCGGGAAAAAATTGCAGCTCACCAGTTGTTACTTAAGTATGTCTCTATTTCTCATCAGTTTACTAATGTGTTCACTAAAGCCTTATCCTCTGCTCGGTTTGCTTTTTTGACTTCCAAGCTAAGGGTTGCTTTTCCACCTCTTATGTTGCGGGGGAATGCTACGAATAATGCATTAGATAATGAATGCATCAGCCATGAATAAAGCAGTTGCATCATAATTATCGTATATATGGTTGTAGGAGAATATTATATAATAACAAGATGTAGTTAGTTTGTTAGACAGTTAGGATTAGTTAAGTTGTTATTACTATTATTGAGGCTTGGTTTGGAAACAGGCTATTTTAGTAACTTTTTGGCTTTTTACGAAAAGATGTGCAGAAAAGTAGAGAGGTGATGTGATGTGTTTTAGTTGGCTTTTTGGCTATTTTAGCCACTTCCCAAACATAGCTTGAATAAATGTGTATATATACACTTGTACAGAGATGATTTTGTTTCTAATCATTCAATGAAATACATTCTTCAAGGCCTACTATAGGCTTCGTTTCAATAATTCGGACTGTTATTTTGTCAGGCATTTTGTATACTTCATTCACAAAAAAAATTAAGTTGATTCGATAATTATTACTTATTCAATTTATCACGTTTTTAATCAAAAAATGTATGATTTATTTTTTAAAACACAAATTGTTTTAGTTAAAAACATTACAAATTAAATAAGTTACAATTATTAAATTTATATAATTTTTTATGTAAATAAAATATATAAAATATCAAATAAAATAAATAATTCAAATCATTAAAACAAAATCCGTTATAAGTCCCATGACCCCAAACAACTCTCCAATCCAAAGGAATCCTCCTCCAAAACATATATATATATGTATGTATGAAATTTTAACGGTTGTGAAACACCTGTATTTGTTTGTGTCTCTGTTTTTTTTTCTTGTTCTTTTCTTTCTTTTCGTGGTAAGTAATTTTTCACACGTTATCATAATCTCGAAATATAAATATGTGATATTTTATAATATTATAATTGATAAAAAAAATAAATAGTTAAAATATTATGTTGAGTAATTAAGAAATATGAAATGACAAAATAAATTATAATTGGTTAAGAGTACATACGTGTGATATTCCAGAAATAACCTATCACTTTCTAAAAAGGAAACTAGTTTAGAGTTTCCAACCTAGTTTTGTAAGTAATTTTTGGCTATGTTTGGCATGTAAAGTTGAGGTTATTTTAGTCATAAAAAGATAAAATAGATTAAAAAATTAACAAGATAAAATATCACATTTAAATTATAATTATTTTTTTCCCTAAAAAAAGTGAATAAAACTAAAAAATCCATCACAAATAAAACTTTTTAACCCAAATTTAGGGGTGATTTAGGATGTTTTAAATAATTACACTTTTTGATTTTTTATAAAAAAAAATGTGTAAAAACATAGAGATGAGATGTTGATTAATATGACCTAAATAAGTATATATATATATATAAATGCACTTTTTATTAATAAATTCTATTTAGAAGTGTTTTAATCCAAAAAGTCAATGAAGGAAATTTAGGGTTGGTTTGGGGTGTCCTAAAAAAGTGCACTTTTTGGCTTTTTAGACTAAAAAAGTTGAAAAAAAAATATGGAGGTTTGGGTTAACTTTTTGGATTTTTATGAAAAAATGTGTATTAAAAAATTGTATAAAAAAAGTGTGTAAGAGATGATTTGAAAGGGGTGGGGGCCCAGCGGTTGAAACGGAAGCCGTGTATTGGAGTTGGAAATTATTGGGTGTATTTTTATGAACAATCAGTGGACGGTTTTGTTTGGTTTGTGGAGTCATCACGGGTCCCATTTTAATAATCTGAACCGTTCAATGTGTGTAACTCGTCGAACACTATGTACCTATAAAAAATCACATTAATCGGATATTGATAGCTATCTGATCAGATTTATTTAATTTTCAATCATTAATTATAACACCATCCATTTGTTGTAGATAACTAATTTGATCATATAGTTACCGATATCCGATCAATGTGATTTTTTGCAGACATATAGTACTCGATGATTTCTACACATTTAACGGTTCAGATTATTAAAATGGGACCCGTGATAGCCCCACAGCCAAGCGGTGTGTGTGCAACACACCCAATCATTTCCCGAGTCTGCACTGCCGCTGCACTTCACCAGTCTTTTGGTCCATTCACACCAGTCTTTTGGTCCATTCGGTGCGTCCTTTTGACAGAAAAATTAATTTTTTTTTTTTTTTTTTTTGGGTGAATAGTGATGTATTTTTGGATTTTGGAGTAACTTTTTGGCTTTTTGGCTGATTTAGCTTAAGCCAAACCAGGCCTTATAATCCACTTAGTTGCATGTATTTATATATTTATTTCATAAGGTCTTTTTTTTCCCTTAATTTACACTATTTTTTTAAACTTTTATATCCTTATATTTAATGTTGATATGCATTAACTACACATCATTATTTAATGTTGATATACATTACACACAAAAAATTAAACATAATTATTTATTGATTGTCATTATGTTTTGATAGTTTCCATGCATCCAAATGTTGACTGTACGTGATGACGTAAATGTCCACATCAGAAGACATGAATGTTTGCGCCAAAAAAAAGAAGATGACATGAATGTAAATGTTCACATCAGATGACGTAAATATTCACACTAAAACATATAAATGTGAATATAAATGTTAATGTTCATAATGTTAATATCAGATGATGTGAATGTTCACACTAAAGTATATGAATGTGAATACAAATGTTAATGTTCATAATGTTAATATCTATATTCCATAATTCATGTGAACACTCACATTCATATGTTTTAGTGTAAACGTTCACATTATATTATATTCAAATGAAAGTTGAGGCTTGTGGTTGTATAATTTGATGCAATGCTGATGTGAACCTTAACATCACTTTTATCACAATGTCATCTGATGTGAATATTCACGTCATCCAATATGAACATTCACGTCATCACGTACAGTCAATATTTGGATGTATGAGAACTACCAAAACATAATGACAATTAATAAAGAACTATGTTTAATTTTTTGCGTGTAATATATATCAACATTAAATAGTAGTGTGTAGTTAATGCATTTTTTTGGAGAGAATATATAATGACAATCAACATTAAATATCAACATTAATGGGGCAGGAGAAATTTAGGATGTTTTGGTCTTCTTACCTCAAATAGGACTTAATGGAATAATAAAAAAGAATATGAGTTGGATGAAATAAAACTCTTGGAAAAGGAGATTTATCAAAAAAGCTCAAAAAAAAAAACATGCCAAACACTTAGGCTTCGTTTGAGAAGTGGGTTGATTTTTTGTTTTTTTTTGGCTATTTTAACTTGGGGCTAAAAAATCTGGTTTGGGAAAGACTTTTGGTTTTTTAAACTTTTTTGACTTTTTTGTGAGAAAAAAATATAATGATTATGGGTTGGATGTGATATTTTATCTTATTAAGTTAAAAAGTATACTTTATTTTTTATAACTATTTTAGTCAAAAAAATTCTCAAACCCAACTTCCCAAACACAAGCTTATTAAAATAAATAAAAAAACAAAAAAACTCACTCTCTCCCAAGACGAAAGCTTTGTGGTTTGTAAAAAAAAATCAAGGGTAAATTACATTGACACTCTCTGTGATTTATATTAATTACAGTTCCTCAACTCACCTTTTGAAAATTATATCCCTCTCCCTGAGATTTAAAGTTTCATTACAGATTGCTTCCTCAGTTAGTTGACTGTTAAGTCAATTAACAGATTTTGCTGATGTCAGCAATTTAATTTTTTTAAATACCAATTTTGTCCTCACTAGGTAAATTATATTGACACCTCTCACATTTTAGAAATTACAATCCCCTCCCTAAGGTTTAACGTAGCATTACCAATTGCCCCATCGATTAGTATTAGTTGAAAAAAAAATTTAATTGAAAAAAAAAAAGGAAAAAAATTAATTGAAAAAAAATTAGTTAGTTAGATTTTTAAATTTCTATTTAAAAACTAACGTAAACTCATTTTTTAAATTTTCATTTTTTCCTCAAATTTATAAATTGAGATAACCATTTATAAACCAAAAAGATTATCAAACAAATTTTTATGACAATTTTTAAATTTTTTGTAAATATAAATTGAAAACTAAAAACAAAATGGTAACTAAACAAGCCCCAAATGTTAAAAATGTCGTAAAATTAACAAATAATTAAATAAGTTACCAACTTAAGAAATGACTTATTAAAAGATTTTTAAGCTATGTATGGTTTGATTTTTAGAATTTTTTTTAAAAAAAATAAAAAATTAATTTGGTTATGAAATAAAAAATAAAAATAATTATCATTTTTATATAACTTTTATCTTTCGAGTGGTTAGAAATAATTTTTTACAAATTAAATATATTTCTTCATATTTATTTTTATTAAATTAGTTTTTTTTTTTTAATAAAAAATATCAAGGAGGATCCGTATTAAATTGAAACCTTAGAGGGTGTCAATGTAATTTATCCTTTAAAATAAATATAAAAGTTAAGAATAAATATATTATTTTAACTTAAAAGTTACCCTCATTAAATAATTATATTGACAAAGGATCAATATAATTTCCTAAATATGAGGAGAACTATAATAAATAAAAACTTCAGGGGTCAGTGTAATTTATCAAAAAATCAAATACCGCTTTAGGAAACTAGCAAGAAAGAAACTGTGGTCGCCCACTCTCTGTCTCCGTCTCTGTCTCTGTCTCTGTTTCTCAAAGCCTAGTTGGGTTGGATTGGGAGACTGTATTTAAACCAACCCCATCTTTCTCTAATCCGTTGTATATATACCCTACTCACACACACAGCCAAAGATACACATAATAGTTTGTGAAATTTTCAAGTTGAATTGTTCTCAGATTTCCTTTTCTATGAAACTGTTCTGTTTCTCTGCTTGAGCTTTTTTCCTTGAATTTATTTTGGTGAAGATGACCGGAGAATCTTCCAGCAAGGTGCCGGAATCTGCAGCCGGAGATGGGTTGGCAGCGTTGCTGAAGAATCTAGGGCGTGATGAGATTTTGGAAGCCTTGTCTGATGGAGAAGGGTTCTGTCTTCACTGTCAGGATCTATTGCAGACTCGTATTCTCAATCTAATTAACAGTAACCTCCCTCTCTCTCTCTCTCTCTCTCGTATAAATTAGTTATGATTAGGGCTTATGTTTTTTGATTTGTATATGTGTTCTATTATATAAATTGTTGTCACACAATTTTGATTATAAAAAAGGCTCATAGAATTGCTAGATGAATGAATAAACATGCCACATTGGGTAAAATAACTGCTAATCAATTTTCAAAACCAACCCATGTTTCTCATTCAATAAACACCCTAAAAAAATTAGTTATCTATTTATTGTATCATAAACCACACAGCTTTAGATATCTATCTATGTATTGTATATCATAAACCACACAGCTTTTCAAATTTCGAATTCAATCATACACTTTATAATATGCCCATGCATCATGTGTGCCACCGCTTCTAGAATTGTATAAAGCACAAACCTTAGAATTGCTAAGTGAATATGAATAAACATGTCACATTGGGTAAATCAGTTTCCGAAACCAACCCCTATAACTGCCTAAAAATTTAGATATTTATTCTGTTTCATCAACTGTTCAGCATCAGTGATGTTCCTGTCCTCTTCCAGTGCTCTGTCTCATAGTACCTCCACTCATTGTCTCCTAATTTCTTGGAGATTCTGTTCTCGTTTGAACTCGCAATTGAGCAAGAACCTTTCAACCCCATCATCTGTTAGAAGCGTTTGAGTCAAACAACCTATGAAGCATAAATAGTTTAAAATAAGCTGAAAAATCGAAAAGTTGGAGGAGGGATGCTATTAGCTTATGCTACTATATGATTATCAACTTCCAGCTTCAGAAAAGTTGTTCCTACATCCCTTGCTTCATATGGATATCCACATTGTGGATTGGTGTGCCCAGTCTGTACAAATTTTATACACACTATATCATATATTCATTCTATACCTTTATTCAAACAATCTTGAAGTTGTAAATAAAAAGCACTAATCGCTGGATAGATCCATAGTCAAATAGTAGAAACCTAGGTAGCGTTTGGTAGAATTTTTTAAACATGATTTGAGAATAGAGTTGTATTTTGAGTTTGTGAGTTTTGGAATTATGATTTGAATGTAAAAAATTTGTTTGGTTATGAGTTTTGAATTGAGTTTGAAATGATGATGCGACATATGATATTTAATTAAAAAACTTAAAACTTATAACCAAACACACAATCCAAAATCCTATTCAAAACTTATAAAAATTTTAAAAAGTTATAGAAATTTTTTTTATTTAAAATATAAAAATAACATGTGCGAAAAAAAATAAAAATAAAAATCCAAACACTGTTCTGGTCAACCGGCCGGACGTTCGGCAGGACGACCGGATTAGCCAAATTTTCCTGTCTTGAAAAGAGTTTTCAAAAGTAGGTGTGAAATTAAATTTTGAAAATTCTAAACAAACAAGACACTCAAAACAAGGGGTGAAAATATGTTTGGAGAAGCTAACCAAACACAGCCCTAATGTTCCTGGGCGTAACATTTTATCTGAAAAAATGGATTTTTTTTTCTATAGTCAAATAATTTTATTTTCATCTATGGAAAAATTATTGTGATATAAATAATTAGATAAATGGCCTTGCATTCTATACTTTGTGTGTAATATCTTTTGAATGCTGCAATATGACTTAAAGTATATTGACATTATTTATTTTCCTTCTATTTTTGCAGAAAAAATGAGTGAGTTATCAGTATCAAGTGGTAATGGTCAAAATTCGGTAGAATTGTGGTCTGCAAACTCGTCTAGCTCTTCTGTATTAGAGAAAAATTCACAATCTTCTACTAAGAGCACATCATGGAGCTCTATCCTAACCCCTGAGCCTGCTGGTCACTCAGGAATACGACAAGGATTTGTTAATTCATCACCTGCATCAGTGGACATAAAACAAATATCACTAAATGACGGGCTTGGTGTAATGGAGGAGCAAGAGGAGCAAAAGGAGCGTAATAGGTTCGCTCAAATTGGTAGGAAAAAGGATTATGTTCATATTGAGAGGATCGATGGGAAGGCGACAAATGTCCTCCGAGGACTCGAACTTCACAGTCAAGTTTTTAATACCGAGGAGCAGAAGAAGATTGTTGATTCTGTTTATAATTTACAACGCATGGGGCAAAACGGTCAGCTTAGAGGTATGTATACTAAAGCTGCAGTTGAAATGTCATTTATCTCATTTTAGATGTTTCTTTAGTTCCATTAAGATTCTTTTATTCTATCTATTGCACGTAATTTATAATGATAATAATAATAAATGACAGAAATATGACAAAGTTAAGTTAGAAATTTGTTTTGAACTGGTTACGTCTTTTTTCTTCCATTCTTTGTTATGCACGTAAGAAGTATTTATTTAGAGTGTTACCGTCTTGGGCAGGTGTTACAACACCCAATTAGTACACATTAATGTGTGTTTGGGCAGGTATTGCATGCTTGTTTAAATTTCAAATAAGCTTCGAAATTAAGTAGTCATTGGATTTTGGATGGTCCTTTCAAATTAAGTAAATTTGTGAACTTGTTATGGAGGATATGAAATGATTAATTCATCATGTTTTGATAGCAGTTTTTGGGAAAACTATAAGGTGTGTTTAGACTAGACTAATGGCATTGAATGTTTAAGTAGTTGACCTTGTAATT
Organism: Camellia lanceoleosa; assembly: GCA_025200525.1. Lineage (NCBI taxonomy): Eukaryota > Viridiplantae > Streptophyta > Magnoliopsida > Ericales > Theaceae > Camellia > Camellia lanceoleosa. The sequence continues at coordinate 9,095,725 of CM045770.1, read as the reverse complement.
TCGCATCATGTGCTTTATCTAATACTTCTCGCATTTTTTTTGGACGGTGTTGGTTTGTGATTCCTTAAATAATAGAAATATAGATTTTTTTAAAATTTCCAATGACTTCCAAACTTGTCTATTTTTCCCTTGTACTTGTGCAAAGTTTGACACGTGGTATTCATGCTAAAGAGTGCAATTTACTTTTGCAAGATTATATTCTTTCTGTTTATCTTATTTCTGCTATAAACATGTTACAGCTCGAACATATACCGAACCAAAGAAGTGGATGCGAGGTAAAGGACGTGTCACGATTCAATTTGGTTGCTGTTATAACTACGCAGTGGTAATATTTCGATCTAATTTGTTTGTTTATTCTTTTCCATTATAACTCCCCAATCATCTCTGATTCTCTTTCACTCATTTTCACAGGACAAAAATGGGAATCCCCCAGGTATTATTAGAGATGAGGAAGTCGATCCGCTGCCTCCCTTGTTCAAGCAAATGATCCGGAGGATGGTGAGGTGGCACATTTTGCCTCCAACATGTGTCCCCAACAGTTGTATTGTCAATATCTATGATGAAGGGGATTGCATTCCGCCTCACATTGATCACCATGACTTCTTTCGACCTTTTTGCACTGTTTCGTTCTTGACTGAGTGCAATATACTCTTTGGTGCAAATCTGAAAATTCTTGGCCCGGGAGAGTTTTCTGGTCCTGTCTCTATAGCTTTGCCAGTTGGGTACGTCATCACAATCCTGTTTCTTGCCCAATAGCTGTCAATTGTCTCTTTAATTATGGCAAGGGTTGGTAGTTAGTTGATGCATTAAGTTGTCTATTTGGTTATGTTTTCATTTTTCGGAAAACATAGAAAACTCTTTATACGGAAAGAAAATTATGCAGGCAAGTTACTTTTTAGGAAACATTTGAAAGTTGTTTTTGAATATTCGAAAGCAGTTTTCACACAAAATTAAAGACGATAGGAAAACCCAACCAAATCAAGCATAGAAACACAAAAACACAACGATATCATCTTTTAAATTTAAACTGTTATCTTCTACTTCTTTACATTGGTGTTTAAGAAAAAGAAAAATAGAAAGAGATAGGCCTAGTGTTTTGAGAAAGTTATAGCTGAATGCCTTCCCTACATAAATGGACAAACGTTATGGAAACTCCAAAAAGGTTTTGTTCTGGGTGAATACCAAAAAGGTTGTTTCTTGTGTTTATTATCATTGTTCGACTTTAACCTGTAGGATATCAACCCATGGTTGGTAACCATAGTAAGGTTGGAAGCCTCATGGGATGCATGGCACCAAGGCTGGAAGCCTCATGGGAAGCATGGCACCAACCAACCCACATGGTAGGGTAGGTTGCCAACCACAAAAGGGAATGTCATGTGCTGCAAATGGTGGCACAAGCTGGCCATGTGAAGCCAGCCAACACCTCTCCATCTCACCTCTCTGTTAAGTGTATAAATGGACGGGTGAGAGGAGTGTTGAGAGAGTGAGAACCAAAACAGAGAAAACTAAAGGGTGCGAGAGATGTGAGGCGGAGAGACCGTCTCCCTCGGTGTGAGCGAGGGAGACGGGAGAGTGGCTGAGTGAGGAGAGTGTGAGCTCCTCCTTTATTGTAATCTTTCTGTAATCTCCCCATTGGTATAGTGAAAACCGGTTACTCTCCCGTGGACGTAGGCATTGAGGCCGAACCACGTTAAATATTGTGTCTCCTTGAGTGTGGGTGTGTTTTTTTGCTTGGTATAATTTCTATAAGGTCTTGGGCGGGATCCCGGATCCCAACAATTGGTATCAAAGCCTCGTCGGTGGCGTTTCGGAACAAAAAGTCACGATGTTCAAATCGCGCGAATCGGATTGCTCGAAATCAGGTTTTGAGCATACCAGGAGCAAGGGCTCGACGAGAGGAGTCCAGAAACATAAAGCAGAAGCCCAGGGGACACCGGACGTGCCCTCACGCGCCCCTAGAAGGTGGCGCGTGAGGACCAGTCTCGCCACGCACCTCCACGCGCCGTGAAGGCAGCCGGCGCATGGGTTTAGTCTCGGTCACGCGCCGAGAAAGCGAAGAGAAAGCGCGTCGAGGCGCGTGCAGCAGCGTCTGTAGCCGCCACGTTATCGCCAGCGTCGTCGCTGCGTCGGCGGGCGTCAGCGCGTCGGCTATCACATCGGCGAGGCGGTCGAGGGCGCGCGTGGATGACACGTCATCTGCCACGTCGGCAAAAGTGTTGTTGGTCAACGAGCGAGGAGATCCGGTGTTCTGCAAAGAGAAGGATCCCCAGCGGCTATGGTGCAGCCGCAGATTTGAGGCGTACAAAATGTTTTGGCTAGATCTAAGCCATTTGGAGTCCATTTTTGACGATCCAATAGTGGTTTCCGACTATTTGGAGTATTAGGACATCATGCGGTCGATTTTGGAAGCGGAGTTTACGTAAAGGAAGGCAGATTAAAGAGACGGACGACATCAGGTGCAGTGGACGGAATATTCTGTTGGAACACGGAATATTCTCTGAACTTCTGAAAATTGCAATTTGGCCCAGAATTTTCAGAAAATTGTGGTGTGGCCCAGCTTTCGGGGATATTTTTCAGTGAGGTCCTCGGAAATGCAGCGAAGGTTGGTCCTAGCTAATCGGACCGTTCCGGACGCAATCGCGACGTCAGAATGGTGAAATTCTGAACGGTTTTTTAAAGATTGTCAAAACATGGGAGTTTGTCATCTTTAATACTCGAAGGGAGGTTGCTGGATATTGTGGAACGCTGCGGATTCACTGAAGAGGTTAGAACGGGTAGATTCTAACCAGATTGGACAACCAGATACAACTCGAGATAGATCATTGAAGACCAGAGGAGATCAGGCTTGATCAAATGGCAGATCGAGGGAGATCAGGATTGGTCAGTGGTGATCAGAGGATTGTAGAAATGATTATCTCCGGAGTTGATCAGAAGAGCTGGTTCAATCAGAAGAGAAGACCATTCATCGACGGATAGATGATTTGGCAACCGATTGAGCTCGAAATCTTGTGGTATTGGAGCTATTGTATCTGAGTAAATCTTGGTGATGCGTGACACAGAACAATAGTTGCACAGGAGCATACTAAGCGCAGGAGCACCAATGTAGACGTGCAGCAGTGCAAGGGTACAGTGTCGTACAGAGGCGCGAGAAGAGTATGTAGCAACGGGTTGTTGAAAGTTCACAGGAATTGCCAGACAGAGAAATTAAGACGAATAAAACGCAAGAGTGTGCGCCAAGGAGTGGCAAGTCTTTTTTCTCTACGATGGTTTCTTTAGTTCCATGGCAGCGGAGGATAGAGTTGATGCGGATCTCTAAAGCGAGCTCGACGCAGGGAGACCAGAAGCCATGGGTACGGGCCTATGCAAGGAATTGCATAGCTGTCGATGCTTTGACAGATGGAGCTACTGTCAACCATCGAGCTACTGGACAGCAAATCAGGGATTGCAAAGGCACAGACAACAAGCGTATGTGGAAACGCCAGGAGGTTGTTCAGAAGTGCAGAAGGCAAAGGCTGAAAGTTTAGAGAAAAAGCTCTGAGCAAAGAAGACAGAGGACGTTGATGAGATAAATAACGAGTTTTCTATTGCTCCAATGACTGGTCCTGCGAGGTAATGCATAGCGATCAAGGGCATCAGCGAGGTGTAGGACATCCAATCAGGGGGTGTCGCATATCTTCGTTGCGCAAGCTCAAGCATAGCAGGTATAGACATCCGAGACAGAAGCGTGGAAGAGATCTGTGGGAGATAGGAGCAGATGCTCTCTCCAAATCAGAGAGTGGTGTGAGTTGAGTTGAGGATGTAGGATTCCCTCCTCCTCTTGTATCTCTGGTGTATTATCTCTAGCTTCAGGGGGTGCAAGCATCTCAGTGAGGAGATGCAGACTATGCTGAAGACATCCGAGACAGGAAGCGTGGAAGAGATCTGTAGGAGATAGGCGCAGCCAAATCAGAGAGTGGTGTGAGTTGAGTTGAGGATGTAGGATTCCCTCATTCTCTTGTATCTCTGATGTATTATCTCTAGCTTTCAAGGGATGCAGCGTCTCAGTGAGGAGAAGCTAACTATGCTGAAATTTGGGTGTGACAAGATTAGCAGCAATGTGTGCTGTGGATCACCTCACATGGGTTGAGGGGGTGATTTGTAGGATATCAACCCATGGTTGGCAACCATAGTAAGGTTGGAAGCCTCATGGGAAGCATGGCACCAACCAACCCACATGGTAGGGTAGGTTGCCAACCACAAAAGGGAATGTCATGTGCTGTAAATGGTGGCACAAGCTGGCCATGTGAAGCCAGCCAACACCTCTCCATCCCACCTCTCTGTTAAGTGTATAAATGGACGGGTGAGAGGAGTGTTGAGAGAGTGAGAACCAAAACAGAGGAAACCAAAGGGTGCGAGAGATGTGAGGCGGAGAGACCGTCTTCCTCGGTGTGAGCAAGGGAGACGGGAGAGTGGCTGAGTGAGGAGAGTGTGAGCTCCTCCTTTATTGTAATCTTTCTGTAATCTCCCCATTGGTATAGTGAAAACCGGTTACTCTCCCGTGGACGTAGGCATTAAGGCCGAACCACGTTAAATATTGTGTCTCTTTGATTGTGGGTGTGTTTTTCTGCTTGGTATAATTTCTATAAGGTCTTGGGCGGGATCCCGGATCCCAACATAACCGATGGGTATAGATATTATGTAACTTGTGGGTTGTTTTCAACTCCGCCCAACTTGCAAATATTTTCACCTCTGATCCTAAATTGTCTGCATCTTGCAGATCGGTGCTCATTCTAAATGGCAATGGAGCTGACGTTGCTAAACACTGTGTTCCTGGTGTCCCGGCAAGAAGGCATGTTATTCTTTCGCTTGTGTATAGAATTAAAAAAATTTATCTGTGTCACTCATTCTTTATTAATAATCACATCTTTCTCATTACTATTACTTTGTTGCAGGATTTCGATCACTTTTAGAAAAATGGATGACAGCAAACAACCATACAGTTTTGCAGCTGACCCAGACCTCGTGGGAATAAAACCTCTTGTGTACTCTCCAACAATCAAGTCGCCGGTCCAAGAAAACCAAAAGGAAAATAATAAGATTACCCGTCCTCAAGAACCTGTAGGAATCGCTGCAGAGGCAAACAATAGCTCCATTTTCAATGTGAAAGATGATTTTCCTCCGCTTGGTAGCTTAAATCCGGTGGACAAGCTGAGGGGTAACCGATATGGTCGAAGGCAATGAGGTTCAGGCAGTTCATTGTATTATTTTTTATTTTGTTTTTTCACGCAATTGGTAGGTTTTAACTTTATGGTAGTGTGACGTAGAGTTAAAAATATTATGTTGGAATTATATACATGTATTTTGACATAAAATTATGGGTTGGGAAGGCACAAGGCTCTGTATTTTTGACTAAAAAAAAATTACTCTAAAAAGTGTTCTACAAATGGTTGAGGAATCAAATGTTTAATTTTTTTTATTTCTTTGGGACAAAATAAAGTTTGTTGGTTCTATTTTGGAAAATTAGAATTGAAATATTAAAGAGAACTTGGTAAGGTTCAAATCTAACCGACCTTATAATCTATCTAATGTGATTAGGACGACTAATATAAATATGGAGTATTTGTAAAGAAAATTTGATAAGGTTCAAATCCAACCGACCTTGTAATTTATGTATTTTGATCGTGGTGATAGGACTCTGATGACAACATTATTAATGAGATATTGTGGTGTTTTGAAAAGTTGGTAAAAAGTTAAATTTTTGACGGTTTTGTGATTTTTGTGTAAAAAAGCTAGAAAGTTAATCTTTTAACTTCTTCCTAAATTAATAATAATTTATAATTTTAAAAAAAATAGATAATATTAACACAAAAACTTGTGTTATACAATTTATGGTCCATAAGTATTTTTATAATTTCTTCTAATATTACGCGTAAGTTATTGTTCAATAGGTCTTATGATAATTAATAATATTTTTTATTAAATATTATTAAAAAAATCATTAATTATTAATTTTCAGCTACAATTTAAAAAATTTATCACAAAAATATCACTAATTATAAGTTTAGCGATAGTTTAAAAAAAATCACAAAAAAACGTTACTAATTTTTAACTTTTAACGATAATTTAAAAAATTCATTATAAAAAAGTCATTAATTGTAAGTTTTAAGAATAATTTTAAAAAAATTGATAAAAAAATCACTAAATTATTAATTCTTAACGATATATGTAAAAAAATATTACAAAAAATTATTTTTATGATAATTTCATTAAGATAGGATTTAACAAAAATTAAATCTAACTATTATAATCTATTTATAGTTTATCTTAAATTTTTTTTTTCAATCACAAATTATTTTATTAAAAAAATAAGATTTATTGATAAAGAGAATTTTGCAAGATTTTCAAAATCTAATATTAGTATAATTTATCCGTGGTCCTGACGTGGTGACGTATATAATAATAGTAGAGTAATTAAAATTTAAAAAAAAAAAATAAAAGCAGAGAATTTATGTCACGTAAGCAGTGTACACAGTACCTTCACTACGCCACTTCAAATCACACCGTACATTTTCTGTGGGACCCATGAATCAAAGCAAAATCACAGAGCGACGTGGATTCCACTACTTGGATGCTTGACACGTGTCGATTTCTGGACTTTTCTAGGGTGGCCCTCCTAGACCTAACAATAGTTTATTTCGTAAAATTATGGATTTGTTTAGTTTAATGTTAAGATATAATTTTTGATAAATTTTTTTAAAATTTAGTTTGGTTTAGTTTTTTTTAAAAAAAATTTAAAATTATTTTCACTCTCCTACATATCAAATGAATCAATTTTTCTCTTTTCTTTCTTCTTCTCAATCACTTTTTCTCTCACATATATTTATTTAATTATAACAAAATATCAAATCATCTCAAAAAGTGATTGAGAACGAGAGAAATGAAAGAAAAAGTGATTGATTGATGTATAATAGAGAACAGTAATTTTAGATTTTTTTTGAAAAAATTTGTAACCAAACATGTTTTTGAAATTTTTTTTCCAAAAATATATTTCAAAACACAAACCAAACACACCCTATATATTCTATTTTATAAAATAAATTATAAATATAATTAAACTAAAACTATTATAAAATGCGATTTGTTTTTATAATTTATAATTATTTGATGGAATTAATTTTTCTACAAGAATGAAATTTATTGTGAAACTCACAGTAAGAAAATATGAATTAGAAAGAGGGAGAAGGAGAGAGTTTTGGAGAGAGACATTCTCTCATCTTTAGCCTGGTTGCTTAGACTCTGAAACGGATTCGGATCAGTGTGTTGCTGAGTAATTACGCGCTAGGGTTTCGATTGATTTCATTCACTTCGTCGAATCAATCTATCACAGGTGAGTTTGCGTTTTCTCTTCGGCCGCATTTGAATCACCACAATGATTTATACTTTTTATTCACTGAATTGAATTGAATAATGGAGCTCGCAATTGAAAAATTACATTGCATTCATTCGGTAAAAAGTTGAGAGTATTGTCATTGGTGATTGCAATTTGATGAACACTGTGGTTCTGCTTCGTCTGATTTATGCATAGAGGACTGCTATGTATCACTTATTTTTATGAAAGCTTTATATCACCGAATTTCATACATGATATTATTTACTTTCATTAATTGCGTAATAATTATATCCAAATAAGAGAACCAATGATATAAAATGGTGATAAAAAATCGGTGATGGGTAGTTTTTCTCTTTGAGCCTATTTGATTAGTAAGATTAATAGTGAGAGGATTAACAATCATGAAATTAGCGAAGAATTGGTTATTCAACCGGACTAGTGAGACAAATCATTTCCTCTTATTCATGCTTGTTTTGCACTTGATATGAAAATATATAATTTCAATTATATGTTTTTATTGCATTATTAGTTGTAGGATTAAAAAAGCCGTCAATTTTGTTAGATAGAATGTCTATCGAAATCTAATCCTGATAACGGGTCTCATATATTAATAATCCCAGTCCTATGATATAATCTGCCAAATCAAAACAGGCCCTTTATGTATATCTATTTTGCTGCATGTTAGGCTTACATGTTTATTACTTCAAGGTTATCGTATATTAATAATCCCAGTCCTATGATGTATCCGGCAATTGTTTTCATTGTTCAGGGCATCGCAATTCAACATGAAAGAGTTTCTTTCTCATTGCTTAAGGTTAAGCAAGGTGTTTAAGATGAGTTCATTGGAAATCATCAAGGACTGCTAGATCAGTTGTCATATGCTGGTCATGGAGAGCAGTGAAAGGTGTTTTTTATTCTTTAGCATCCGTATTTTCCATTTGGTGATAGAAAGAAAGATTTTACACATGAATATTCATTCTTATGTATTTTAGTACATTTGATTTTATTTTGGTAAAAGTGTAACCTATTTTTTCAGGTTCAGTGATAAGGTCTTCTTAAATGGAGACGTCTATGTTGGTAATTTCAAGGGAATCTTTCCCCATGGCAAGGGAAAGTATACTTGGTCAGATGGAATGGTTTATGAGGGTGATTGGGATGAAGGAAAAATGACTGGGAAAGGACAGATTTTTTGGCAATCGGGAGCAACATTTGATGGTGATTTCTCTGGGGGTTACCTTCATGGCTTTGGCACCTTTACTAGTGCTGATGGGTCTGTATACAGAGGGTACTGGAGGATGAACATTCAACATGGGCTTGGAAGGAAAGAGTACTGTAATTCTGATATTTATGATGGTTCATGGAAAGAGGGAATACATGAAGGCAGAGGTAGGTATGTTTGGAGTAATGGTAACACATATATTGGGAATTGGAAAGCTGGGAAAATGTGTGGTAGAGGGGTCATGAAATGGGTGAGTGGTGATCTTTTTGATGGCTTTTGGTTGAATGGGTTTAGACATGGCTCAGGCTGTTACAGGTTTGCAGATGGGAGTTATTATTTTGGGACATGGACTAAGGGTCTGAAGGATGGACAAGGAACATACTATCCTGCTGGAAGTAACGATCCATCACTGAAGAGGAAAGGGTTGCTATTTCATAGTCCATTCTTAAATTCAGAGGAGTGCAGGGTTCCCAGTCCTAGGATCAAGCGCAGTCTTTCCGAGAAGATTATTAACAGCTTTTCAAAAGGTTCAAGTCGATCCCAGAGGAGTACGCCATTGGATGAAGGTCGGAGCCTTTGTGATTCCACCAGCAAGGTCTCATCTTGCAACACTTCATGCATGTTATCGCGTTCCTCTGATGGGTGTCAGCATGAGGTGCAGGATAATACTACTGTAGTTTTTGAAAGGGAATACATGCAAGGAGTTTTGATCAAAGAAAGGATTAGAAAAACTACAGGACTATCATACAAAAGTAAACAGCCGAATAAGTTTCATGCCAAAAAAGTGAAAAAGAGGTCATGCATTGACATTTTTGAAGGTCATAGGAGTTATCATCTGATGCTTAATCTGCAACTAGGAATCAGGTAACCAAACTGAGGAAGTTGTTCCTTTCCTTCTACTATTACTATTGTGGCTATTGTTATTATCAGTAACAGTAATAAGTTCATCTATCCTTTATATTTTCTGGCCCGCTGTTATTTGATTTTGATTGTTTTCCTTGGAATGTACAACATAACGCAAGAAAGTATGCTTTATTGCTAAAATGTCTCATTTAAAGCTCACAGGTACACTGTTGGAAAGATCACACCAGTGCCTGAGCGTGAAGTTCGAGCTTCAGATTTTGGAAAACAAGCTAGAATAAGAATGTATTTTCCAAGGAAGGGCTCCCAGTTTACACCTGCACACTCTTCTATTGATTTCTATTGGAAGGACTACTGCCCTATGGTCTTCAGGTATTTATTGATCTTGTGATGCAACATCTGTCTTAGCATGGGCCAGTGGTTTTCTATCTTCTCATTCATTATAATTGAAAGCTTGGTCATGTGTATAGCAAAGCCTTAACTATATATTTCGTTGATATTGAAGTTTGCAAATAAGAATTATGCTCCTGCAATGATTTTGGAAAAATTGAGTGGTTAAGTTTTGGTACGTTTTCCCGGAAGGTGTCTGATCCATAATTAGTGGAAAGGAAAGAGAAATCAGAGAAGTAAAGAGAAAGAAGACTAAAAATTGGGGTAAGGGAAATATAGTTTGATCACTAGGATACTAACCTAACATTCTTTATACATACATATTAACCCATCTTTCTTCAGGAGCCAGCAAAATGTTGTTACCATTTGTAGTTTTAAACGAGGATAAGCTTTGGTCACTGAGTGTGATATGCTATGGATTAACACTCTTTGTAAGGAGGTGTCTTTTGGTTTCTTTAGGATTATGAAAATTAAGTGACAGTTTTACATTGCCAGGTATTATTCAATTTTTGAAAACTCTGACCATGTTGAAGTTCATCATCATCTCATTAAAATGCAGCAATAAACATGATATTGTGGTTCATTTCTCTGTATTTTAGAGCTATTGTCTCTGTTTGTATGTGAAGTATACCCTTCCTCCATCATCTATTTTGGAGCCTTTAGTATTTTATCAATTTATGACCTTTCAATTCCTGTGCTCACTGTTCTATTTTTAGAACATGATTGTCATTTTTGAATGATTTGAAACTATGCGTGGAATCACATTTCTTCAGGAATTTGAGGGAGATGTTCAAGCTTGATGCTGCAGAGTACATGATGTCCATCTGTGGTGATGACGGTCTGAGGGAGATTTCTTCTCCAGGGAAAAGTGGCAGCATTTTCTATGTTTCTCACGATGATAGGTTTTGCATTAAGACTTTACGAAGATCTGAACTGAAGGTTTGAGCATAGAGAAACATCTTTATTGGGGCTTGTTTGATACATACTTTCGTACCCAGCATTTTAGTTAATACAATTGCCCATTGACTTGAACTTGGTCTTCAGATAATCTCCTACTAAGATTTATAACCTTAAAGAAATAAAGTAATTTTGATTGAAGATTTTTTCATGTATAACTTTTGAATCTGAATATAAGTATAAACCATTGTGCTCCATTTTATTTTGGATTTTTGAACTCCAATTTCTCACATTTTTCTCCACTTCCCTCCATCTAAAGAAAAAGAAAAAGAAAAAGAAAAAGAAGGAAACCAATGAAACAAACAATATATAATATCTTATTGCAAACATAAAGAGTTCTTTCTATTGATGCCTTAGATCAATTCTACACATTGTGAACCCACTTAGATAATGGAATCTACTCAACTAGACTCAACTCAACGAGCCTTTTTCTGAATTAATTGGGGTTGACTACATGGATCCATTTCCTCCCGTATATATATTGATAAATCCGTATATATATATATATATATTTTTAAAGTCGTATATGTAGGCAATCATGTCCTTTCCCATTGCCTCAAATTTTCCTTGGCTCTTAAAAAGTATCAAATCGATTATTTATAACCAACACCCCCCCCCCCCCCCCCCCACCAAAAAAAAAAAGGATCAAATTGATTTAAAATTTTTTTTTTTTGGCATTAGTTGATCTATGTTGTACATGACATGACTATACCATTTCAAACGGCTTTTGATCATTTTATCTTCAATTGGTGTTACTTCTAAAGGCATTCACTTTTAATCCTCTCCTTTCTAATTAATGGAATGTCATACTAAAATATGCATAGATCTTTTGTTAAGATTATGAATGTGCGGGGGTAATTTCCGCACTATGAAGAAGGGTTGAACTTCGTGGAAGAACAGTGTGCTCAGAGGAGTGAACATCTGCACAGAGCAACAAACGGTGAGGCTGTCCGACCGGGGTTTGGTCGGAAACCCCTCCGATGGTAAAGTCAGGGACTAGGAGAGAAGAAATAGAGAGAGTGCCAAGAGTGTGTATATGTTCTGTGTGTGGATCTCGGATCCCTTCAGGGTGAGTAGTGCTCACCTTTTGTAGAAGAAGGCTACTTGTCCTCCCTGCCAATCTCTCTCTGTCATTTGTCCTTTGTCTTGTTTGTGGCTATCTCCCATTAGTGGAGGACAACCACTCCGCCCGACACTCAGGTGCGGGTCTATCCTGTCAGTCTTATTCGTGGCCGTCTCCCACTAATGGAGGACAACCACTCCACCTGACACTCAGGTGCAGGTCTGGCGTGCATGCACCTTGCAACTCTATGTCTCCACGTTCTGTCCAAACAATGTGAGTGGAGTCGAGTTGTTTCTCGTGCGAGCTCCAAGAGAGATCTTTAATGAGTTGGCCTTTTCTAAGTTGGTCCACTTCGGAGTGGTTGTCCAACCGGGAGGTCCAACATATTGCTTGGCCCACTTTGGATTGGTTGTCCAATTCAGAGTGGTTGTCCAACATGTTGCTCGGTCCGTTTTGGAGTGGGCTTGGCACTAGACCGAGCTACCGTGATTGCCTCGCTTTGGAGCTAGTGTTTGGTCATTGGGCCAAGCCCTAAGCTCGCCCCATTGGTGTAAGTCTGGCGTTGGGCCGAGCACCAAGACATTGTTAATTTTATCCCACTTCAATGAATGACTATTTATATGTGCCACTCTTATAAAGAGACATCTGAGCAAACACTTTGGAACGACCCTCATGTGTAAAATTGCTTAGTTCTATATATATATATATATTTTGAAAATAGAATAAGGCTGCCAATTTTTCCAAAGCTTTTTACTCTGTGATCTTTGAAGCAAAGATACTTAACTTCCTTGTCTAAAGGCCCAACAAAATAATAAATCCCTCCGTGTCTAAGGCTTGTTGCCATATAAAAAAGCCCTCCATATCTGAAGGTCTATAAAAAAAGACTTCCTTATCCAAAAGTCAAGAAAGTAAAAGCCTTCTTTCTCCTTGTCCATATGCCCTCAATAATAAAGGATGAATAAGACATAGTTTTTGCCCTAAGGTTCTAGTGAAGGTTATTGACCATGATTTCTTTAGTGCTCTGTAGGTTCTACTCAATATGCTGCCTAGCTATTATGATCATGTGAAAGCACATGAAAACACCCTCATAACAAAATTTTTCGGGCTCCATCAAATAACATTGAGAGGTGGAAAAAAGGTATGTGGTAATCCCTATAGCCCCGTGTTTTCTTTAGTTCTATAATGTGTGCTTGTGATCAGTGCAGGTTTTTATATTGTATTTCATTTTCAGGTACGTTTTGTGGTCATGGGGAATATGTTTTACACTGAATTGCGAATACACCGTCGTTTTGATTTGAAGGGTTCAAAGCAAGGAAGATTCACAAAACCGGATGAGATTGATGATAGTACCACTTTGAAAGATCTCGATTTATCATATGAATTTCATATGGACAAATTACTGCGAGTCACTTTTTGAGTATGCTTTTTCTTTGGCTGTCTTTGATGTTTGCAAATGAGCTTTTTGTTTTAGTTCATAGATGTATAGCCGAGTACTACTGATAAATTTTAGTAAAGAATGTCAAAAGATTCACATTAAGCTCAAGCCATAGATTGCTTTGTTGATAAAAAATATATTAATTTGTAATTAAGAATTTCACATTTAGTGCAATTCACTTCAAGCCTTTCAATGCTGCAAAATATCTTTATTTTGGTTCATTTTGTGGGTCTGTTTAAAGAAAGTCACAATTAAAGGTAAACTCCATTCAAAACCTTGATGTCACTGTTTGAAACTAGAGGTATCCAGTTTGACTAAACCACATTGAATGTGATGAAACTGCTTCAAACAAAGTTGATGATATCCTTTAAACATTCCATGGAGTTAGTTTATTAGTTTAGTTGCAATCAATGATGATACCCAGATCTCTTTAGACAGGTTGCAAGATATTATATTTTTAGATATCATGTCAAATGGAAATGAAAATATTATTGTTTCCAACACGCATTGTCATCTTACAGCTATAAACCTTTCAACTTGGGAATGAAGAAAGCTTGTTTCTGCCATGCATTGTGCTTTTCTTTTCACTTATCATCTCCACTACTTAGTAGAGTTAATATACAGCTTGCAGCCTGCATATGCATTTAAACACTGTTCTTCATATATCATTGACTTTGTGGATGACTTCAACCACATTCTAATAGATTTTGTTTCCTTTTTTCCTTTTCAGACAACTCAAACTAGACTGCATGTTCTTAGAATCTCAGCAAATAATTGATTATAGCCTTCTGTTGGGAGTGCATTTTAGAGCTCCTGAGCAACTGCATGCCCTCTTGGAACCCCCTGATACACTACTGCACAAGCATGACAGCTTGCCTCAAATTGATGGTAGTTATCCATTTCCGATGCAAACATCTTTTGCTAGAACTTATAGTTATTTTGCTTGGATTTCATGGTTGTATTGTTTCTTTAATTTTTAATTTTTGTGTGCTTGCATAACAACTTGAAATATTTTGGCTCGTGGGGTTATTCTTGTTTTTGTACTCTGCTTGCAATGATAATAGTTGACTGCTTAGGTCATTTGTTAGATTGTGATACAGTTAAAATTTGTGCATGAAATTTGAGAGCATACTTATTTAAAGTCTGATAGATTTCAGGATGTTCTCAGGTATAACTGGACGATGGCTTACCAATAATTTCTATTGCTTATAGGAAATTATAATTCACATGTATGAAGAAGCTTCTCTATCTCTAGAGTCTAGCCAGTACAAAGATGTGCAACAGCTGAATTTGAGTTACAATAGAGACAATTTGAATGACAAAATGTTTGTTAGTGTAAAGATGGAATGAAAATGGAGGCTTCTAATGATTCTTTACTTATTTTCACCACACTGAATTTTTCTTGCCCTACTCGCAAAATCTGAAATGCACTTACAAAAGAGATTACTCATATGTCACCCAGAAAAATTAAAATTTCAGTAAACCTTGATAAAAAATTAGTTGGCCTTAATTGTAGAAATAGTGTAGACCAAGCTTTCTAAATAAGTATGATCTCTAAATCCAACTTGTTCAAATTTTTTGTTGTGCACATAGTAGGATGGCCTTCGGTGTTTGCTGTATATCTGTGAGATTTTGAATCTGGTAGTTTCATGCAGCAAAGAGGGAATTGCCAATCAATGGAAACAACTTGAAATAATTGCAACTTTTATGGAGGTGCAAGTGGGTAGTATCCAATGCAAGTGAAATTTGTGGTATGGGAACAACTCCCACTTGCACACCATGAAAGTGCAGTTATTTTGAGTTGTTTTTACCATTTTTGTGTGTGTGTGTGTGTGCAATTGATAGAAAATCTTTCCATGCATTTGCCTCGCAGTCTTCCTTTTCCTCTTTGCTATGATTATGCATCTCTTCTTATCTTTTGATCCCAAGGGTAGTCCTGATTTCATAATTCACCATCAATTATTGTTCTAATGAGATCTTAATTACTTAAAAAATCAACATGATCATAATTACTAAACTAGGCAATACTCTTTAACTTTGGTTTTCTTCATCTTTTAGTTTGCAGTTTATGTTCTACTTCATTTAGGTGAAATCTCTCAAGGGGAGATCTTGATTCCTCCAAAGGGTCTGCTCTTAGTTACTCATGAACCAAGCTTTGTCAGCTTTGCACCAGGTCCTCACATTAGAGGAAATACTTTGAGAGCATTCTCTGTGGGGGACAAGGAAGTTGATCTTCTTCTGCCTGGTAATGCAAGGTAGTTTCTTGTGTTTTCAATTTATTTAGCTTGTAACTGAGGGTGGACTTTGGCCATTGGATAAAGTTGCTCTATGCAGCCTGGGAGTCACGGGTTCGAAATATTCAAATATGGAAATAGCCCCTTCTCACATGAGGGTAAGGCTACATATATTTATTTGAACCTCCCTGGATCCCGTAGTGGCGGGATCCTTGGGCACTGGGTCACTTTTCATTTAGCTAGTAATTGAAATATTGCTACCTTTAGGCTTCGGTTGTGATGCAGGAAATGGGAAATAATATGCAATGAAAAGCCTTTGTTGTCTGGTTACTGTGGAAAATAGTCAAGAAGATAAAATAGAAGAAATTCTTAATTTTAGACGTCATTTTTCTTTTTTATTTTTAACGATTTGGAAAGTTTTTAATTATAATTTCAGCCAAGTAGAGGAGATATGAAGGATAGCAGTTTTCCATTTCCTTTTCCTTTTTCTGTACCATTTCACCAAATGAGTTTTTATTAACAGTCTTTCCAATTTTTGTAAATATCAACAGAAACCAATAACCTCTATCATTATTTAATTGCCAATTATCTTCAATTTGTTCAGGTTACGAGTGCTGCTAGGAGTGAACATGCCAGCTCAGGCTATTCGCAAGCTTCAGCAGGAGGAGACTGATTCAGCAGAAATCGAACTTTTTGAGGTTCATGATGTTGTTCTCTACCTAGGCATAATTGATATATTGCAGGAATACAACCTGAAAAAGAAAATAGAGCACGCGTACAAGTCACTGCAATATGATCCCGAATCAATCTCTGTTGTTGAACCAAAGCTGTATTCTAGGCGTTTCATCAATTTTCTCAAGAAAGTTTTCCCCAACCCTGAGCAACCTTGATGAGGGAAGATCTTGGTTTTTGTTCTATTAAAGGTATCATATGATTTTACAGGTATGGCTTTTGCAGTTATTGCAGAAAATTTCAGCACACGGAGTTGTCGATTTTTATCCAATTTCTTTTTTATTTTATTTTATTTTTCTAGTGTATATCTTTCAGCTTGAAATTGCTTAATATACAGATTAAATCCGTAACTATTTCGGTGATCATAATGTTGATTTTCATAGCATTTTGCTTTGCATTTTGCCAAGAAAGGATGTGCCACTGAAAAAAATGATTTTATTTCTTTCTTTTTTGAGTATGTTTTCAAGAGAAGGAAGATTTGTATAAAAAACTACACATGTTTACATTTTTTTTTTAATTTTTCGGTATTGTAGGGCTTGTGAGTTTGTTATCCTCTGTTCGTGAACATATGTTTTGCATCATCGGAGTAAATGTCTAATTCATGTTGTATTTATGTTGTATTTGAATTTCAGATTTGTTGAAGGAAAAGAAAATTAAGTAGAAAATACTCCTTTTTTTTTTCTCACTCTTAAAAAAAAAAAAAAAAAAAAAAAAACTAGGTTAGGGAAATGAAGAGAAAGTGACAGTTTTTTAAAAATCCATTTTTTCTTTAATTATAAAATTGAATATGTGAAGCAATTTTAATTCCTGTTTACTTTTCTTTGTTTGATAAATCAAGATTTGACATGAATGGATTTGAAATTTGACGAATCTACTTGCATAAGCTTCTCAAATATGTTGGGCACTTTCTAAAATTAATCTATTTTTTATTTTTTCTTGGAATAAAAATAGGTGTTTAGAGTTGACCTTTATAGTAATTTTTTGTTGATTTTTTTTTTCTTTTTAGTGAATTTTAAAATTTTTTTTTACACATTCTACTAGACTAAACCGATCAAAAAGTATAAAAAAAAAAAAAATCAAAAATATCAAAAATAGCCTATTTTTTTTTTTATATTTCTTTTAAGCTTTTTTTCTTGTTATTTCTTTTGATGTTTTTTTAAAAAAAATTACTTTCAAATTTTGTGGATGAAATTAAAAAAAGTAAACAATGACAATTTTGTAAGAAATCACTAGAAACCAAAACGAAACCCCCAAAAAAACCAAAAAAGAAAAAGAAAAAAAGAGAGGACTTTTAATTGTATGCTCCAAACAAATGAAATAGAGTCATTGTATTTGTCTATTCAAAGAGATACACCTATAAATATATCACTTGGCCATTGGGCACACATTCCATTGATGAATTTAGGGTGTGATTTCTTTAAAAAATTTAATAATTTTGATATGCCATTTATTTTTTACAATCCTGCTAAATAGTTTAAATTTACTGTAACTCAAATGGCTCGAGGTGTCAAAAAGACATCGTTTTGGCTTCTTTTTTGTTTTTTTTCCTCCTCTTCTTCCATCCTCTCCCTCCCCCCTTTGCTGTGCTTTGTTTTGCTCTTTGAAAAAATTAAAATCAAAATCAAAATCAATAAAACAAACCAAATCTACACAAATCAAAATAAAAAAAACAAACCCAGAGCAACAGAGGAAGGAGGAGGAGAAAAGAGAAAGAAAGAAGAAGAAAAGAAATAAAAAGAACAGAGAAGAACAAAGAAAGAAGCCCATCATCGCGTTGCTTTGTATGTGTACCTAGCCCATCGTCGCCATCACCGTTGCTCTTCGTCACTCATTGCCTCCCTCCAACTCATCGTCTCTCTTCCTCCCTCTTCTCTCTTTCTTCTCGCTTCTCTCCTCTCTTCCCTCTCCTCCCTGTTTCAGAGAGAAAAAAGAGGAAAAAAAAGGAGGGGGGCGAGAGAAGGGGGAATTCAAAACGACGTCGTTTTGAATTTTAGGCCAGTCGAGCCTCCAAGTTTTCGAGCTAACAAGCTTTATTCTATTTTTTATTTTATATCAGAGGTTATATCATTAAACACAAGAAGCACCAGGGCATTAGGTATTCAACTGATACCAAAAACAAGCACTTAAGCTTCATGCTTACACCGATAAATTACACCAGAAAGATATGTGCAACATTTGACTGGACCACACCAAAAAAACAAAAACCTATGCCACCAAAAACTGTAATTTTCTTCAAATTACACCGAGCAACTTGACAAATGTAAATAAACATGAAATTGAATCCCACGTTACCAAAATCATTTCAAACTAAGCGCGAATGAGACTTTTGGCCGGGATTTGTTCTTACCCAACACTTTAGTCTGGTTTGTGCGTTCTTCTTCGTCTTGCTGCTTCTTCCTCCGCATGGCCTCTTCTTTTTGTCTTTGAAGCTCTTCCAGTTCTCTGTATCGTTCCTCCTCCCTCCGTTGCTGCTCTAATGCTTCTCTCATCTGAGCTTCTTGCAACTTCCGCCTGTTCTCTTCAAGCATCCTCTCTAGCTCTTCTTTCTCTTTTCGAGCTTGTTCCTGCATGGCAAATTCCAATTATTTTTCGTGCATTGCCGAAGTTAAAATTGAAAATCAAGAAATAACAACTAGTGAACATTTTTGTTACCTAGGCTTGGTTATTAATGAGGATGGTGAGGTTAGAATCAAAATAAGAGGATGGTGAGGTTAGAGCTAATGTCATCCATAGAATCAAAATAAGTTGGCTCCAGTGGACGTGTGCATCTGGCTTATTATTGGATTGATGAAAACCAACAACATTGAAATAAATTTTTTATAGAATAAGTATGAAGCTAAAGATGCTTTACAGGACAGAATGTTGGGCAATTAAGAAATAGCATTTTCATAAAATGAGTAGCTAAGATGAGAATGTCTAGATAGATGTGCGGTACAAATAAGAAGGATAGAATTAGAAATGAATATATTATGTGTGTAATGGTAAGAGTAGTATCAATTGAAGATAGTTGAGAGAGAACAAATTAATATAGTTTAGTCATGTACAACAAAAACCTATGAATGCAATAGTAAGGAAGACATTAAAAAGAGAATTTGATGTGAAAGTGAATCTATAGTGGGAATGCAAATTTGATCCTAGATCCCCATAATTCCAACCAATTATGGGGAAAAGTGATTCTGGATTACCTATTTCAACAGGAATCACTCACATTCCCAAACTAAGTAAGAATTTAATTCCTCCACTACCCCATGTAAATCTTACATTCTTGGAAGAATGTTAGTCATTTAAAAGAAGAAAAAAATTTGGATCCACTATTTAAATTTTTATCAGTTTCCAATGAAGGATTTCTAACTAAAAGCAAATGCTTGAATAGTACTGACACAAAATTGGTTACTAGTAATAAGATTCTCATTTTCCCTCAAGATTCATGTTATCCAAACATAGCCCAAGGAAAAGAAAGTGATATGTGAAGGGCTTTTTGAAAATACTTGCCTCCTTTTGTTTCGCTCCGATAAGAGCAGCTTCCTTTTCTTTCTCAAGTTGAGCTGCAACCACGTCAATAAGTTTCTTCCGACCTTCCTCCAATCGTCTCTCTACTTCTAGCTTGATTTCCTCAGAGTTCAAGCTCTCTTTGACTTTGTTCCGTATTGCTTCTTCCACTCTTTTTGTAGTTTCTTCTTCTATCAGATTCAATTCTGCCTCCTGTTGACGCCTGATAGAACAAGAGGAAAGTTAAGCAGGAAATGGCCACTGAAGCTGGGAGGGAAACACATTATTTTTTATTCTAGAAATGCCTTTGAAGTCGGGTAACATTAGAACCGAAATGGTAATTGACATAACAAAATCACCCTTTTTCCTCTCTCTTTATTATATTTAATTATTGACAAACTAACCTTCATGACAACAAAAGCACAAAAAAATATGCTCATGCTTTTAAGGCATACCTCTAACTAATTCCTGATCCAAACAAATGAGTTTCAAAACTGGTACACAGTAGATAAACGAAGCATCCAATTCATCATCAAATATAACAAGTTGAACTATAGTAGTATCTTTCTTCAAAAAAGCCTGTGGAGAAGAATGTTAAGTAACTTGTGGCAATTTTAAAACTAATCACCATTATACTTCAATTCTTGCATTAAAATAGTTTTGTCAAAGCAGAACACAATGACAAAACACTAGTGATTCCATTGTTTGTAAAATTACTTGCAGGAAAATAGTTAAGCTATGTTTGGTATGAGGAAAAGATGGGAAAAAAGAGGGAAGAAGGGAGGGAAAGAACCATATTCCCTTGTTTGGCAGAAGGGATGAGAAAATGGAAGGGATAGGAAGAGACGTAAAGAAATCCTCTCCGGCCCAAAAAAACCAATCTGCCCAAATTTTGGGCAGGAGAGATGAGGGAAACAGCTACCTCTTGTCCCTCAATTTTTTGTTCAATTTTTAACAAAACAAGCATATAACTGTAAAAATGATGTTAGAACCATTGCTCCGTCCTCTTTTCCTTCCACTCAACCAAACAACTTGGCCAGAACCCACAATCCATTACCAGGGATGCCAATTCCATCCCTCCTTCCCCTTCTTTCCTACTTTCCACCCCATGTACCAAATATAGCATTAAAAAAAAAATGACAAATGACACTTCAACTTGGGCAAGTGGGACAAAATATCCCAGAGGCCAACCTACCCCAAGAGCAAACAGAACTCAGCTTTTCCAACCAGGCTAACGCAATCTCCATCACTCCAGTCAAGTTACATCAACTTCCCAGACGGTGCACAACAAAAAATCCTAGACGGTGCACGACAAAAAATAACTTGAAGAAATTTCTTACCTATGGGGGCCCAGAACAGATAGATAAAATCAGAGAACCTCTCTCAACCCCCACCCCCACGAGAAGGTACTATCACTAACTATACAATAGAACTAGAAGATGCCAGCAAGTCTATCAATCAACCTAACTAGACAGTTACTTGATGCGTGAATTAAATTTTTACCTTCACCAAGGTCTAGGGTTTACAAGTATAGGAGGGTTATCCTGTTCAATGGCCTTGGTTTCAATGCCTCAATCAGATCCGAGATAAAATAAGGAAAATACAAAAGAAAGAAAGAAAAGTTTGAAAGATAAAGAACTTGGCCATCTGAAAACAAATGTTGAATTTAAAAACACAAACTAAAATCTCATCACTTGCAAGAGGAAAAATAACATTTGATACAAGAAAAAAGAGGTGAATGGTGAAGACATAAAGTTTAAGTCTACGATGTTTTTTCAATATTACAAAGTTACACACATCACATTCTTGTAACTTGATAGCAATAAAGCCTCAACTCAATCCAAATCCTATGTCCCAAAAGGGCCAAAATGTAAGCCAACCTCACCACTTTATTTTCTTGCACTTCAGTAATTTAGGTTCACATCCAATATGGCAGTTAGTTACATTACATTTCTTACAATCAGAAAGCAACAAACTATGTTTTAGTCACATGTGCACGGCCATCATTACGAAAGCAAGGATGTAATATCCAGATTAGCTGATTTAGGCTCAACTTGCATCCAATGTGACAGTTTGCTACATTTCTTATAATCACAAGGCACCCAACCACAATTGGCAACAGGAGCATGGTTACCATAAAGAAAGCAACATGAATGGAAGGGTATAATACCCAGATCATATGGCTAATTGATCTACGAAGAATCAATAATTTACCCAAAGCTTGTTGAAAAGCTTTCTAAGAACAAAATTTGCATTGACTATTTATGAAAACCTAGACATGGGAATTTCTTAGGAAACATTCTCCCAAAAGGAGGATGATAACTCCCTTAAGAGTCTCATTTATCTGACATCATAATAAATTGCAAGCGACTTTTTTTGGGGGATAAGTAAGAGCGAATAAATGTTCTACCTTGCACGCGCTGACAATGCTAACTTGGTATCATATAGCCACATAAAAGACAAAAACCTCTTCCTGTCTTAATAAATCATTGACAAAAATGAACTTATAAATACTAGTACCTTAACTTACATTTTATTTCCCCTTTAAAAATGAACTAATTTAATTTCACTCTTTTTTGCTCGATAAATCATTTGAAGGAAACAAAAGGGAACATGGACAGGCCAAAATATATTGACTGCAAACTTGTTTTTTACCAAGTAGAGATGATATGAAACATGAAGAAAAGATAGTTCATAGGAAATCAAACTTAAAAATGCTGACCATAGTGAAATAAGGATAGAAACAAACACATTATTATACTCTAAAGATTTGCCCAAAAAAAATTATATATAAAAAAGAGTGAATCAGAATAAGGACATAAAGTGATTAATACCTTTTCTTCTCTTCTTCTTCTTTTCTCAGTTTTTCAATGGCATTTTTGCGCTCAATTGACCCGCTACTTGGACTGTGAGATTTACTAGGTGGAGACAATGAATTACTAATACTTGTTTGTCTCTTATAATGCCTTGGTGTAGGAGAGCGACTCTTACGGCGTCTTGGAGTTGCGGAAGGACTTTTGCGGTGTCGAGGGGAGATTGAACGACTTCTTCGTCTGTGTAATAACATATGTTACTGAGCAACGACTATGATTTTGCAAATCATAGTATATACATTTATAGCATCATGCCAACCCACCATCTAGCAACATAATATAGAAACATGTACAGTTACCTCAAACATTGCTAAGAATAAACTGGGTGCAGCCTCTTCTATCCCATGAAACAGCTAAAGAAGCAAGCAACAAAAGGACACTTATCGGCACCCATCACCTGCTCACTTCCCATTTTAAGGGAAGCAACTGCGTCTTTTTAAATTTCTATGAAAAAAATAATGTATTCTATCACTCATCTAAGAAACAATTTTAATGTTATGCTACAAATATCTCTCTTTAGCATATTTCCACAATGCAGTGCAAAATATAAAATTCCCCAGAAGTCAGATAGCCCAACCACTACTGCTTACAAATTGGGTAACATAATCATCAGAATGAGCAAAGAATGCACAATACTCGCGGAAAGAATGATGGTCATCAACCGTAAGCACAGTCATGGAAAGTGAAAACTCTCAGTGCAGCAATGCGTCATAAGCAATACCAAGAGTATACAACTATCCATACCCGTCTGCCTATAAAAAGTAAAACAAAGAAGCCAATAAAATGAGCAACATCATGTAAAATAATCATGTCCAATGATGTCAAGGTCAGTCTTTGGTTGGAAACTCAAATTTGACAAAGAAGTTTAGGTACATACAAAACTTCATACTCATGCAAATATCATTTTGTTTAGCAGTAGCATAAAGTTGGTGCCCTAGATTCTTCAGAGAATTGAGCAATATTTGGATCTTAAATTTGTTGACGGAAAGAAAAATAAAAAGGCAAGTGAAGTTACTTGCACCTATGCACTTTTTCGTAGGTAACCAACCAAAAAATGGCTTTTCTGATAAATGCCTATTCATTTTCTCAACTCAGGCCTCGTTTGGGAACAGGCTAATTTAATAATTTTTTGACTATTTAGCTAAAATGTGATGTAAAAAAAATTAGTATGTTTGAGATGACTTTTTAGCTTTTTACGAAAAGATGTGCAAAAAGTAGTGAGAAAAAAGAATCTTTGACTTTTTGATATGAATTGTTGGCTTTTTGGCTTTTTTAGTAACTTTTTGACTTTTTGACTAAAATAGCCTCTTGCCAAACGAGGCCTCAGTCAAAAATAAGAAATTTAGCTTTCCCACCTCATTTTCCTTTTCCTCCTTCTCCCCTTTCCTTTTCTTTTCGCTCACCAAATACAAAAAACAAACTCAATGAACTTAAAATTTGCACCCAGTTCAAAATAAACCATAACAAAGAGTCCGACAAGGAAAAGAAACCATTTTTTTTTCAAATGTGAGCATCCATGAATTCAAGCCACGTAAATCCCAGCACTAACAAGAAATTCAGCAAAAAACCCCTCCAACAAACTACACATACACGTGTGCTCAAGTGTCAGTGATCACCAACCCACCCCATATTTTTGCCTGAAATGTAAAATTACATAACCCCAAACTCTCTGCTAAACAAATTACCACTGTGATTCTGAATTGAATACACTCTTCAAGGGGAAAACAAAAAGCACAGATAAACAACAAAAGATCAGATATGTGAGTCTCCATAGTTAACATGAATAAACTGATCAGAGATATGGATAGAGAAAGTAATCAGGTATCATATCACCTGCTATAAGAATATGGAGATCGGCTTCTATCTCTTCTACTCCTCCTGCTATACCTGTCCCGCACCGGTGCCGGCGACGGCGAATACCTCCGCCGGTACGACGGCGACCTTGACAAGTCCTTATCCCTACCCATCAACTGATTATGCAACAACAACAATATCACCTGCAAATTCAAAATTCCATTGATAAATTGGTTTATTTATGTCCATTAACTTTAATTTTTTTTTAAAAAAAAAATTTGTGAGAAATATGTGTATTTGAACTTGAAGATCTTAGTTTTACTTTCTAGGGAAGATTTTGGGTGCGAAATTTTCCGGGAAAGCAAACAGGGCCTTGCTCAGTTGGGGGTTTGTATTTACCTTAAGAAAAATCTCTGAGATGAATCAGATCTATGCATGACGATCTTTATCTAAACCCTAAGACAGAGAGTGAATGAGTTGGAAAATGTAAATTTAAGGAAACAAATAGTCTCGATGGAGTATTTGAAAGTTAGGGTTGGCCTCTCGAAAGAGAGGCTACGTGAGGACGATGAAGAAGAGATATCAGGAATTTGGGAGTTGGGTCAAGTTGATTCTCTCTGGCATGTTTGGTTATAGGTATAGTTTTTTTTTTTTTTTTTTTTAATCTAAAAAACAAACAAACAAACAAACAAACAAAAACATATGACCCCTTATTAAAAATAAAAATAAAAAGCTTTAAATTTTATTAATTTAAATCATTTTTTTTTGATTTTTTTCTAATCTAAATTATTCATTTATTTTTTTTTAAAAAAAAAATCAACGAAAATAATATTTTAATTATTAAATTCAATGTAAGTATGTATAAAATATCTAGAATATTATTTTTTGTTAAATTTAATGAGTAAAATATTTTTTTATTATTTTTATTTAATATAAATAAACAAATAATTTAGATTCAAAACATATCAAAAGGTTAAATTTATAATTGATACAATTAAAAACGTAATATTTATTTTAATATAGGGTCAAACCTGGAATAAAAATTGTAATTTATCCAAAATTTTGTGGTGCAATTAAATAAGTTTAAAAGAGTTTCGCCTATTTTTGGAAATTGAATTAAAAGTTAAAAAAATTAATTTTTTGACTTTTTTAAGTTACATTATTTTTCTGTTTTTTACGTATGTTTTTATAAAAAAAATTTAAAAAATAAATTTTAACCTATTTAATTTTTTTATTTTTTAATAATTACTATTTTATAGCTTGTATGAAGTTACACTATGTCAAAAAGTTATTTGGTAGTCTTCTCTTGTACAATAATAAAGAAAATACATAAAAAAAAAAAAACATAATCATTTTATTTTAAAAGTATGATATAAAACTGCTATTTATCAAAATCCAAGCATAATTGAAAAAAAATTATTTGAAAAAAAAAATTATTTGAAAACAAAATTAATTGAAAAAAATAATTTGTTAGTTAAAATTTTAAATTTTTGTTTAAAAATCAACGTAAACTCATTTTTTGAGTTTACATTTTTTCCTTAAATTTACAAACTGAGACAATCATTTATAAATCAAAAAAAAATTATCAAATAAGTTTTTATGATATTTTTTAAAATTTTTATAAATATAAACTGAAAACTCAAAACGAAATGATTGCCAAACAGACCCAAATAACTAACAACGTATAATCTTTGTCATGGAGGAGAAACAAACACTTTGAATATCAATTCTTCTTCATAAAAATTAAATTAAATATACAATATACAAACACCCCTAGGGTGTTTGTGAAGAGCTTTTTTGATTAAAATAACACTAAAAAAAAATAAAATAAATTAAAATAGTCAATAAGACAAAATGTCACATCAAATTCATAATCATTTCATTTTTTTTCTCACAAATATCACATCCAACTACAAAAAAATCTAACTATCTTCCGAAATACAAAAATTTTAACCTCTTAAAATAACAAAAAACTAAAATAATCTATTAAAATAATAACTACTCAAACACCCACATATATAACTACTAGACCAAATATTTTAGTTAACGCATATGTAGCTTGAAAATTGACAATAATTGTATTGTTAGGTATAATTTGGTTGGCATTCACTATCTTGAAATATTTATTTCTACTTTAATACTTTTTTTGTGTAATTAAAATTTTGAAAATATGAAAATATTAAGAAAAAAATCATAGAGTATACTAAAAAAGAAAATGGAATATAATTATTGATATTGCTCTCCAGCCTAAATTTGAAGCCTTTTTATATTCATTGTCGTTATATTTATGACTTATTTGTTTACTATACATTTTAACCAACAAATTAAAAAGTTATTATAAGTTGTTATATCATTCTCTCTACTTTCTGCATATTTTTTCGTAAAAAGTTAAAACGTTACTAAAATAATATGTTTTCTAATGAGGCCTATAATGAATTTAAATAAAGAATTGAAAAATGAAAAAACAAATGTAGAAAAAATTAAACTTATATTTCATTTATATTAACTTTTTTCTTTCCTTTTCAAATTCCTACCCACATCTATAGTCCAAACACAATCTAGTGAGACTAAAAGCAACATAAAAAGAAAAAATGAGTTTTATTAAAATTATGTTTGGATTATAAATTTGAATAGAGATTTGAAATGAGAGTAGAGAGGAAAAAAAAAAAAAATCAGTGTAGATATCCATTAGCTTTACCACTGATTTTGTCTTTGTTTTTTTTTTTGTTTTACATGTAAAAACCAATATTGATCTTAACAATGCATGAAGAAACAGATATCTCTATGCAAATATTCTTTATCTAAGGCTAGGGCATGTATAGACCTGTTATGCGTGAATTACTCTTATTATCCCTACATTTCACAGGAAGTACCACTTCGGTCTGTTAATTTTTCATTGTGACAATTTACTCTTAAACGATAATAAAACCTCTTAATTAAGTCTTGCCTAATCCACACTATCCTTCAAGTTCAAGCACAGACAAATCAAGCAATCATGCTATTAGTCCAAAGGCAACAGTCCCACATTTACCAATCACCAAATTTGAGGTATGAGCATTGTTGAGCTGATGACATGTCCCTCTTTCAAGAGCATTTCTTACTCTAGTTATGAATAGCAATTAAAAAATCTAGTACATCCATAGGAATTAGGATCCTTCAATTTCCTGAAAAATATTACAAATGATGTGTATATATCATCAAGTCATATTGCATGAGTGTGAATTGTTAAATGAGTATTGATCGAGCGATTGTAATACCACATGGTATGACTTGGTAAGTGTAGCATTATTGGAAAGCATTCCTCCAAATAACAAAGCATTGATCACACAAATTTTACATTATTCCGTAATAGCTTTAAGACTTAGGCCTCATTTGATAACAAGTTATTTTAGTAATTTTTGTATTTTTTACGAAAAAATATGTAAAAAAATAAAAAAAAATAATATGACAATTTATAATGACTTTTTAATTAAAAAGTATAGTTTATCAAACGAGACCTAACTAAGTTTGGTAGGTGGTCTATTATTAGGTGCAATGTCTGGCTCCGTACTGATGCGAATGCATTATTATTACTTTCCCGATTCTTCTTCTACTGATTGAAAAAAAAGAAAAAAAAGCACAAACTTTTTCTCCCTTTGCACATTGCACATAGAGCTCCCTCTGTAGTTTGATACCATAACTAGCTCACAGCAAAAATCATTCATATGTTGTTCACTTTAGGCCTCAACCAAGAGATCCAAAAAGAATAATTTTCAAAGTAATTTTGTTAATCTTGTTTCAGATCAAGAAAATCCATGAAAACAAGTGTTCTTGCTTACCTTCCATGAATAATACCATTAATCATCCTTCCTTATCATCATCACTACTACTATCACTGTCACAATGACTAGGATAGTGTTTGGATCTTCAATTTTAATATTGATTTGTGGAGCAAAAACCCTTTTCTTTCACTCCACAAATCTCTACTCAATTCCATAATCCAAACATAAACCAAATCAATGAGCAAGGTGAGCAACGAAGGCATCATGAGAGTATTAAAAAAGAAAGTAAATGATTTCCCAGAAAAATCGTCCTTGGAACAAGAAGAGTAGTTGAATTTTTTCCAAACAAGTCCATGGATCTACTATTCTCCAACACCCCAAAAAAAAAAAAAAATTAAAAAAAAAAAATTTAAATTCAAGGCAATTACAGTTTCTTCAAGAAGGATGAACCTTGTTGGTATTAGAAGAAGAGAGTCCCTTCCAAGCCGATTTCATCGATGCACTAGCAGAATTCACAGCAGCCTCCACATATTTTCTTGAGGCAATGGATGCTGCTTTTTCCATTGATTTTCCCATCTTCCAAGCAGACTCACCAATCCTAACCAACCCCTGCAGCTCAGCCTTGGCTTCCCTCTCCATTTCCTCTTCGAAAAGCCGAAACTCTTCCATGGCACTTTCCATGGCAGAGTCAAGCTCATCCTCTGCCTCCTTCATGGACTCCTCTGCTTGTTCCACTTCATTTTCATGCTCAAGTTCCATGGCAGCCCATGATTTGTAGGACTCTAATTCAAAAGAGCTTCATAGGGTCTTCAATGGTGGAAGGATCAAAGTTCTTGTCATAGAGTGATTGGTCTGAGAGGATGATGAATTGGGAGAAGAGATCTTCCATTCTTGATTTTCTTTCTTTCTCTGTGGTCTTTCTTTCTTTGTGGTGTGGAGTGTTGCAGAGTGGGGATGAGAATGATATAATGGGGGTTGTTTATTTGTATAATGAAGGGCACTTTAGGGAGTGAAATGTGGAAAAAGTTTTCACTATGAGCAATATCGGCAACGGTAGGTTTGAACTAATGCAATAATGTTATAAATTTTTAATTTATTTTATATATAAAATAAATTTAAATTACACAATAGTATTTTTGAATATTCAAAACAAAACACATTTCAAAATTGAATTCGTTTATTTTATTCTCTATCTCTCTCATTTCTTTTTTACTACTAGTAAGAATAAAAAATTTGAATTTGAGTATCACTTAGAAACAAAGTATTCTCATTCATTAAGGCATTTTAAATATATATATTGTTTTGTGAGAGAATTTTGCCTATGACAAAACTTAATTATTTACTTTCTAATAAAATGCAAGAATTATGATTAATAATTAATTTAGTTGATTTTATGGAATTCTAATTGGAGTGCTCAAAATGATTTTATTTATTTATAATATGGGTGGGGATAAAGATGGGAATAGGTTACCTTATCTCATTCATTGTTTGGGAATCTAGATGGGTGTAGAGAGTGGGGTCATTGATGAGTATTGCTCTTTTTTTTTTTTCCTTTTTTTTTTTTTCATTTCAGGTAAGAGATGGGTATTGCATTTAGTTACTTTCCGATGTAAAAAAAAAAAAAATGCATTTATGCCTAGTTTGGAAACATATTTTTTTAGTAATTTTTTGACTAAAATATGATGTATGATGTAAAAAAACTATGTTTGAGATGACTTTTTAATTTTTTTTTAAAAAAATGTGCAAAAAATAAATAAATAAAATTTAATTTTTTAATATAAATTATTGATTTTTTTTATAATAATTTTTAACTTTCTAATTAAAATCATCACTCGCCAAGTGAGGCTTTAGTCAACACCGAGCTAGCTGTCTCCTTTCGAATTCTAGATCACAAAAGTGGCTTTCCTTTCTCATGCTTCCTTTTTTATCATTATATAGAGTTAATTACCTAAAAGTCCTATCTATATATTTGGTGGTAGCTTAAGTCCTATCAAAAAGTTTTTGAACCAATAAGTCCCATTTATAGATAAAAAGGCATTTTTGCCCTTTAAGATAAACAACTATATAAAAAATTCCATTCACGTTATTTACTGGAAAGAAAAAAGGAATCTGTTAACAGATTAGTTATGGAAGTAGCTGAAGATTCGAATCGTGAACGATCTTGAAGGATTTATTGCTTTGGTTCGCTATTATACGTAATTGATTTCTCGATTTTGATTCGAATAGGAAAGGATTTTGAAAGATTTCTTAGTTTGGTTCGGATTTTGAGTTGGAATCTGTGGGAGTTTGTTTTGTGCGATTTCGATTTGTAAATTGAAGAATTTATTTGCTAGATTTTTGATCTTCGATCTGTTGATAGGTATGTATTGTTTCGATTTTGTATATTATGTTTTTGCTGGATATTTGATCTTTCATTCACGTTATGTTTTGTAAATTGAAGACGTGTTTTGCTGGATGATTTCTCGGTTTGGTTATTTATTTTTATGAATTGGAAACGTGATTTGTGAATTATTTGTATTGTTATGAAGTTTTTTGTTCTGGTGTTTATTATTATGAAGTATTTGTGGCGAAAGTTCTTAGTATTATTCTGGTTTAATTGATGCGATCTTTTTTTCTTGTTTAGATTGAAAGATGAGTGAAGGTTGTACAAGTGCGCCTATTTTTTTGTTGTGCAAGTATAATGGTTGCACATTTGCAATTAAGATTGATCAAAATGTTACATATGATCAGTTGGTTGAGAAGCTATGTTTGAAATGGGATAATTTGCAATATGATAATATTTGTCTATCTTACTCATTGCCTGGACATCCTAATTGTACGTTGGACAACAATGAGGAGTTAGATTTGTTGTTGGCATTAGTTGTGCATTTTGATTCAAAGTGTATTGATGTTGTTGTGCGAGTAAAAGACTCAACCATTGACTGTGGTTATCTGAACAACAGATTGGATTATGGAGAAAAAGAGTCAATGTTGGATCTTGAAGTTTGTGATATTGCATTGTCTCATGACAGCAATAAGTCTGTGAACTTGTCAAACAGAGCATGTACATTTTCCAAAAG
Organism: Camellia lanceoleosa; assembly: GCA_025200525.1. Lineage (NCBI taxonomy): Eukaryota > Viridiplantae > Streptophyta > Magnoliopsida > Ericales > Theaceae > Camellia > Camellia lanceoleosa. Next base: position 9,064,489 of record CM045770.1, on the reverse strand, counting down.
GAATTCAAGGTTGGAGGTTGAAGAAGAGGTTGATATGTTATCATCATTTTGTCGACACAAGGGAAAAATACTGTTGTCTGCTGGTTGGGCAGTTAGTATTACACATGTAGGACAGAAATTTGAAGGTGGAATTGTTGAATTTCGTAATGCATTGTCGAAGTTTTCTATTGAGTGTGGATTTGAGTTTATATTTGTTAAGAATGATAAAGTTAGGTATTCTTGCACAATGTTTGTTTAGAGAGACAAAAGGTTGTATGTGGAATGTTCATGGTAGAGTGGAGAATGCTAATGGGTTCTTTTATATAAGGAAGTTGAACAATGTCCACACATGTGGTCGAAATGCATACGATGACTCATTCTCGTATGAGTTGATTTAATTCTTGATTTGATTGTTGAAGGTGTTCGTGATAATCCATTGACATGTCGATTCATGTTGTTCGGGATTTTAAGTTGGGGTATGGGCTGAGAGTTAGTTATCGTCAAGCTTGGTTGGGGGTAGAAAAAGCAAAAGGTGAGATTTTTAGAGACTACTTAATGTCATTTGACCAGTTAAGATGGTATATGGATGTTGCAAAGAGTTGCAATCCAGGGAGTTACATTGAGTTTGAGTGTGATGATGATACTAAACGGTTTAAGAGATTATTTGTTTCTTTTCATGGTTCCATTAGTGGATTTGATTATTGTCGACCTCTCTTATTCCTTGAGGGCACATTTTTGAAGGGAAGATTTAGAGGAAATTTACTTGCTGCTACAGGAAAAAATAGAAATCAAGGTACATAAGAAATTTGTTTTCTCTGTTCTGAAATTGAGAAAGTTCTCAGTTTAGAAATATGATTGAATGTTTTAAATTTTATATAATATTGTTGTGATATATGCATTTTTTATTTTTTCAGTTATTTATTTTAGTGTTTGATATTTTGAATGTTAGAGTGTTACCATTTTCTAAGAATAATATAATATTTTCATTTTTTTGTTTTGTACATGTAGGGTTCTTTCCTGTTTGTTTTGCAGTTGTTGGCTCAGAGAATCAAGATAATTGGCGCTGGTTTTTGGAGCATTTGAGTAGAATTGTTTCACCAGAACGAAATGTTACATTTGTGTCAGATCGTAACCTTGGATTAGTTGAAGTGTTGCCAAAGGTTTTCCCAATAGCTTTCCATGCTTATTGTTTATATCTTTTGAAGATGAACTTGAGGCATCATTTGCGTGGCATGTTTCATGGATTGAAAGAAAAGTTGGTCACTTTGTTTGGGAAATGTGCATATGCTCCAACTGAAGAAACATTTCATCAATGTTTGGTTGAGTTAAAGATTGAAGGTGGGTTAAGAGTTGAGAAGTTTTTAGATGACATACCATATGATCATTGGAGTAATGCATACTTTCGAGGGCAACGCTTTGGAGAGATGTGGTCAAATGTGGTTGAATCTTTCAATTCGTGGATCTGAGAGGGCATACTTGCCTATCACAAAGTTGGTTGATAGTGTAAGAATTAAGTTGATGAGGAAAATTGCTAAGAGGAGGGAACTTGTTAATAAATGGAATGGTTTGATTTGCCCTAAAATGGAGTCCAAGTTGCATGATGGTTTTAATACTTCGAGGCCATGGATTGTTAGTTCATCTGGAAATGATGTCTATGAGGTGCATTCACATCCATCTGTTTCAGTTGACATTAGTAGACGAATATGTTCTTGTGGTGAGTGGTAGTTAAAAGGGTTTCCCTGTGCACATGCAGTTGGTGCTATACAAAAGAGTGGACATGATTTGTGTTTATTTGTTGATCAATACTTCTATGTTCAAAGTTATCGAGAGTTCTATTCTTTTCCCATATATCCTGTTCCTTCAATTTGGAAACCAGATTGTAATGTTGATGATGATAGTGAAGTTGTTCTTCCTCCTTTGTCTAAGAAGCAACCAGGAAGGCCAAATAAGAAGAGGATTCGTTCAAATGGTGAGAAAGTGAGGCAAATTACTTGTAGTAGATGTGGGAAAGTTGGCAATCACAATAAGAAATCGTGTAAGGAGGCTTTGTGATTTTTTGTAGTTGCTTTGTGATTGTAAAAATTTCGTATTCATAAATTTCTTGAAGTAGCAATTTGTGCTGTTCAGCGCTGAATAATAATCTTCTATGTTTTTGAATAAAGTGACATTGAATTGAAAGTGAAAATATTCTTAGTTTTAGATTTTAATTTTGAAATTGTTTGTGATAATATTGGAAATAAACTTGACTGTTGAATGTTTGTTTTGCAGATTGTGTGAATACTGTATAAAAGTGAACATATTCTCAGTTTAAGTTTTTAGTTCAAAATAGCTGATTTTTGTGATAATAGTGTGAGGCTCTTGTTATGCATTGGAACTAGTTATAAATGTGATGAATTGAATGAGTGTGAATTAATATTCTAAATAGATGTGGTCAATGCTTTATGTTTTGATGAAAGTAACAGTGGACTGTAAGTGAAAATATTCTTTGTTTGAATTTTAGTTTTTCATATTGTGATATTATTGTGGCTGACAAATAAATTGTTGTGATGATGTTGTCTGGTTGGCTTTTGGAAATAAATTTGTCTGTTGAATGTTTGTTTTGTAGATTATGTGAATATTGTATAAAAAGTGAACATATTCTCAGTGTAAGTTTTTAGTTCAAAATAAATTTGTTTTGTGATAATAATGTGAGGCCCTTGTTATAAATTGGAACTAGTTATAAATGTGATGAATTAAATGAATGTGAATTAATATTCAAAATAGAAGTGGCCGATGCTATATGTTTTGACTAAAGTAACAGTGGACTGTAAGTGAAAATATTCTTTGTTTGGAATTTTAGTTTTCAAATTGTCATAATATTGTGAAATGACAAATAAATTGTTGTGGAAAATTGAGTGATCTGTATAAAACTGAAAATATTCTCAGTTTTAAAGTTTCTAAGTTTGAAAATAAGTGACTGAAACAACAGTAAAGTTTTGTGTCCACTATTTTCACATATAATACTATTTTCGCCATTGCCATATAGTAGTGTGAGGAACAGGATAATAGGAATTGAGAATATGGACAAGAACATCAACAAAGCTCGGGTGCATATATCTTTGAGAGTATGACAAAATATTCAATTACACATCATAGAAATTGTAATATGTTTGTTAGGTAATATGCTTGGAACTATTGACAAAAACATTAGTCATTGTATCAGAGTGTTACAAAAAAGAGTTCATTGAGTTACACATCAAAAAAGATTTCATTGAAGGTTGCAATCTTGACTCTACTTGACTTTGATTGATCTTTGTGGATCACTGAGGAACTCATGTACCATGTCTGCTCTGAGTCTTATGGATGTACCTGGTGGTAATGTGTTTGGAATTGGTTGATGCCTCATGTATTGTCTTATGATGTAACAAACAATAATTCCACAGTCATTCCTGCACATATCATTTTTGACACAGTTAGGGAAAAAAGAAATTTTTTGGAAAAAGCTATTAAAATTTGTTAGTTAGAATAAATTAACATACGTCATTGCTTCTTGTTGAAATTTGTCTTTGGTGATTCAATCTTGACATCAGGATTCCAGGCTTTTTCTGCTTAACAAGGTGTATCCTTCATGTATTGATGGATGATTTTTTGCTGTAAAAAACATCAACATAAAGTATGTATGATTTACATCTGATTATTGTAATGCTAATCTGAAATTGTTCTTACCAGTTGATTTGCAACATTGTAGTGCTTGTCCTTTCCTTTTCTTGGTCTCAAAGAGTTGAAATGTTTCCAAGTCCCCAAGTGTTTGTCGATAACAAGTAATGTCCAATGATTGAAATTGTGGATGGGGATTCAAAATCTTTTTCCTTTGTTCTGAAGTTTTCTTCTTCAACATTGGCTATTTTTTACAAAACATATGTGAATATTCACAGTAATGGTACGAACTCAATATTCATGTTGATTAACTACGATTAACTATGATTAACATATGGATGTATCGACATATGTGAATATTCACAGTAATGGTTCAAACTCAATATGTGAAAAGCAAACAAAACATGATTAACTACGATTTGTCAGTCAAATTGTTTTGAAATCTGAGTATATTCCCAGCAATGGCATCAAAATCAAAATTGAGAACATTCACAAGAATGATAACAAACACAAAAAATCTACTTTGAAACCAAAATTGAATGGAAGATAAAGTATAGAATTGACACATGCACATTGATTCCTTACCCAATATAGACTTGACAGTATGAAACAATTGCCATTGTGCTCTGCTCCATCACCAGAATTCTGTGCTTGTGGTTCTCTTTGAAGAATCTCAGCATATGCATCAATTGTCTATCAAATTGAAACACAAAAGTGATGTTAAGAAATTAATAAGAAGTTTTTTAGTGTTAAAATGTTATAAATATTATATGTACACAGTTGGATATGTCTGTCCCTTTTACCAAGTTTTTGATATCATTAATAAACACACAATTTTCATATCTTGCGCCAAACCATATACAAGCACTACAAAACAATAAAAAATGTGTTAATAAGTAAGTCAGAATATTTTTAGAAAATAGAGCTATTTCTCAGTTTCATTTCATATATTTGTACTACATGAAAAATTGAAAGATTTATGTAAGATTATACCTTGATTCTGTTTGCTTTTCTTTCCAAAGAATTTGTAGTTTATATTTATCTTCAGGAGGTAGGAATTGAGCCACAGCATACTTGTTTGAAATTGTCTCATCTTTGTGTTCCTTCTCTGTCTCAACTTTAACTTTCTTGCCTCTATACTCATAATCTGACACCTCAGTAGTCTTCCTTGCTTTAGCTTTGATATTTTTAATCATGGAATTCTGCAGATTTGTTTGTCTTGATTCTGTCAGATCATCGGCTTTTATTGCACAAACTTGTTGGGTTAAGTCATGGACTTCTTCCTCCGATGTGATTCAGGCGAGAATTTTGACAATCTTTCACATTTGTATTTGTCTCACAATGTTTTGTTGCAAAAGGCTGTTGCGTTATCTCATGGACCTCTTTCTGTTGGAGCTCTTTGTCCACAATTTCAGAATTTTCATGGACCTCTTTGTGATGGAGCTCTTTGTCCACCACTTCAGAATTTTCATGGACCTCTTTCTGCAGCACTTGAGAAGTTTCATCATTTATTGTATGACCTTCATTCTTTCCATCTATCCCAGAATGTTTTACTGCACAAACTTCTTGGGTTATCTCATGGACCTCTTTTTCAACCAATTGGTTATGCAATCAAGAATTTTTATCTTTCAATTGTTTTATTTGTGCTGTGAGTAGCATGTTATCCTTTTCAAGTTTATTTATGTAGATGGTCTTCACTGTGTTGTCTAGTTGCAAATTGTTGTTCTCAGTTTGAAGTTTCTCAAGTGTTTGTTGATGAATTTGTTCTTCTCCCTCAGGTGCATCATTGAGTATAATGTTGTAGAAGTCATTAAAGTCTTCATTTGCTTGCTTTTGACCATCTTCTTCTTCTTCGTCATCTTCTTCAGAATCTTCTTCTTCTTCTTCAGTATTTTCAGCATCTTGTGTTTGTTGTTCTTGTTCTTGTACTTCTTGCTCTTCTTCTTCAGCATCTTCAGCATCTTCTTTTTCTTTTTCTTCAGTGTCATCAAGTTCTTCATCACTTTCCTCATTCAATTGAGCAGTAGTTACCTGTAGGTCAACATACAATAGATATTAGTTTTTGAAATAATTGAAGTTTAGGAAACTAAAAAGTTTCTCAGTAATAATTCAGTGTATAAAAATAGGGATTTTTCCCAACTTCAATTGAAATTCAAATGAGATGAGGATGTGACCTGTCTTGTTGTCAACTGATGTAGTGATATGACTTTCATACGTTTATGTAATTTGGCAAGATTCACTTGATCGACCTTGGGCATGCTTTGCTAAGTTGAGGTGGATGATCGGTGTGTTCACACAACCAATACTACAAAGCAAATGTAAAGAATTTTTGTCATTTGAATAAGTAATACTATCTGTTATTAACAACAATCTAATAGAATAGAGTAAAGATGTGACTTACTAAGAGAGCCATAACACATCCTGTGACTTTAATTTGGAGTTTTGTGGTATTTTTCAATTGAAGACATCGGTGTGTTCCTTATTGCTTGACCCAATTGTATTTTCTCATTGAGTTTATGTCTTCCATGTAATTAAGAAATACCCAACCAAGCTGTTGTTCTGATGTAGAGAAAAAAGCTTCAAACAAGTATACATACACGACATCCTTATCACATCTTGATGTCTTCTTTCTTCTTGCCTTTCAATGCTTTTTGCAACAAGTTGGTGATGGTTGTGCTCGATAGTGTTTCAGTTTGTATGTATTTTCTTGTCAGAAATGATGATCTGCTTTTATTTCCATAACCAAGATGTATCGGCTCATCTCCACAAGATATACCAAAGATGGACTTGATGTCTTACATTGTTAACTACGTTTCGGTCCTAGCTTGGAAAGAACCATTCTTTACTGGTGGTATGTTTGAATTATTTTCGATGAAATGTCATCATATTTCTTTGCATTTTTACAATTCATCTTGTTTTTCAATATTGCATCAAACAATGCCCAAAATGGGGTTTTCTTCAAGGCATTAATATACTCATTCCTGAGTTTGATGCGCTGTAATAGCTTCACTATTGCCACCATGTTTGATCTGAAAGTTTGTTCTTGTACTTTTTGTTCTTCTTCTTTAGCATCTTCTTGTTCTTCGTCTTGATATTTTGACATCTTCTTTTGCTCTTCTTGATGTCATCAACTTCTTCATCACTTTCCTCCTTTGAATTGAAGCGGTAGTTACCTGTAGGTCAACATACAATAGATATTAGTTTTGAAATAATTGAAGTTTAGGAAACTAAAAAGTTTCTCAGTAATAATTCAGTGTATAAAAATAGGGATTGTTCTCAACTTGAATTGAAATTCAAATGAGATGAGGATGTGACCTGTCTTGTTGTCAGCTGATGTAGTGATATGACTTTCATACGTTTATGTAATTTGATAAGATTCCACTTGATCAGCCTTGGGCATGCTTCGCTAACTTCAGGGTGGATGATCAGTGTGTGCTCACACAACCAATACTACAAAGCAAATGTAAATAATTTTTGTCATTTGACTAAGAAATAATACTATTTGTTATTAACAACAAAGTAATAGAATAGAGTAAAGATGTACTTACTAATAGAGCCATAACACATCCTGTGACTTTTGCTAGATTTTTGTGGTATTTTTCAATTGAAGACATCAGTGTGTTCCTTATTGCTTCAGCCCAATTGTATTTTATCATTGAGTTTATGTCTTCCATGTAATTAAGAAATACCCATCCAACTGTTGTTCCTGATGTAGAGAAAAGAAGCATCAAACAAGTATACATACACAGCATACTTATCACATCTTCAGTGTCTTCTTTTTTCTTGCCTTTCAATGCTTTTTGCAACAAGTCTATGATGGTTGTGCTCGATAGCCTTCGGTTTGTATGGATCTTATTGCCGAAATGATGATCTGCTTTTATTTCCATAACCAAGATGTATTGGTTCATCTCCACAAGATATCTGAAGATGGACTTCATGTCTTACATTGTTAGCTTACGGTTACGGTCCTAATTGGAAAGAACCACTCTTTACTGGTGGTATGTTTGAATTATTTTCAATGCAATGTCATCATATTTTCTGCATTGTTTATAATTCAGCTTGTTTTGCAATATTGCATCAAACAATGCCCAAAATGGGGTTTTCTTCAAGCCATTAATATGCTCATTCCTGAGTTTGATGTGCTGTAATAGCTTCACTATTGTCCCCATGTTTGATCTGAAAGTTAATCTCCATTCTCTACACTTTCCCTTTTGCTTTTTATCCATTGAAGTTGATTTTGTATGCTTTCTTATCATTTTCTTTGCATTACTTTTTAGTCTTGGGGTTTTCATGAGTTGCTTTCCTGTACAGAAAATCAACATAGACAAGATATAAATACTGAGAATGTTCCTAAAAGAATGAATCCAATGTCATTCTCATGAAGTCTAAGTTTGAAGACATTCATGGCTATAAAAACAAAATCAACATTGAAAGTTAAATTGAAAGCAAGAGAAGAGCATTAATTAGGGTTTTTCACTCAAATTGATTCAGAATATGAGAACATTCACAACAATCGCAGCAAAAATCAACATTGAAACTTAAATTGGAAGCAAGAGAACATGATTAACTAGGGTTTTTCAGTCTAATTGATTGAAAACTTGAGAAAATTGACAACAATCATGTCAAACTCAATATTGAAACCTAAATTGAAATAGAGAGAATATGATTAAGTTCGGGTTTTCACTGAAATTGACTAAGAATCTGAGAACATTAACACAATCGAATGAAAATCAACATTGAAACCTAAATTGAAGGAAATAGGATATGATTAACTAGGGTTTTTTATTCAAATTGATTCATATTGAAACCCAAATTGAAACCAAGAGAATATGATTCACTGAGGTTTTTTTACTCAATTTTTCTAAGAATATGAGAACATTCACAGCAATCACAGCAAAATCAACAATGAAAGCTAAATTGAAACCAAGAGAATATGATTAACTAAGGTTTTTCACGGAAATTAATAGAAAATATGAGAACATTGACAGCAATGGCACCACACTCAACATTGAAACTTAAATTTAGAGGAATGGGATATGATTAAGTAGGGTTTTTCACTCAAATTCATTCAGAATATGAGAACATTCACAGCAATAGCAGCAAAATCAATATTCAAACTTAGATTGGAGAGCAAGAGAACATGATTCACTAAGGTTTTTTACTCAAATTGTCTAAGAATCTGAGAACATTCATAGGAATCATGCCAAAATCAACATTGAAAGCTAAATTTAAACCATAGAATAAGATTCACTAAGGTTTTTTACTCAAATTGTTTAAGAATTTGAGAACATTCACAGGAATCGTGCCAAAATGAACATTGAAAGCTAAATTGAAACCAGAGAATAAGTTTCACTAAGGTTTTTTACTCAAATTGTGTAAGAATCTGACAACATTCACAGGAATCATACCAAAATCAACATTGAAAGTTAAATTGAAACCAAAGAATAAGATTTGCTAAGGTTTTTTACTCAAATTGTCTAAGAATTTGAGAACATTCACAGGAATCATGCCAAAATCAACAATGAAAGCTAAATTGAAGCCAATATAATATGATTAAGGTTTTTGACTAAAATTGATTGGAAATGTGAGAACATTGACAGCAATGGTACCACACTCAACAATGAAACCTAAATTGAAAGGAATAGGATATGATTAAGTAGGGTTTTTCACATAATTTTAGTAAGAATCTGAGAACATTAACAGCAATGGTACCCAAATCAACATTGAATCCTAAATCGGAAGTAACAGAAGTTGATTAATTAGAGTTTCTCACTGATATTCAATATGAATCTGAAAACATTAACAGCAATGGTACTAGAATCAACATTGAAAGCTAAATTGAAAGTAAGAGAACATGATTAACTAGGGTTTTTCACTCAAATTCACTAAGAATTTGAGAACATTCACAGGAATCGTGCCAAAATGAACATTGAAAGCTAAATTGAAACCAGAGAATAAGTTTCACTAAGGTTTTTATTCAAACTGTGTAACAATCTGAGAACATTCACAGGAATCATACCAAAATCAACATTGAAAGCTAAATTGAAACCAAAGAATAAGATTTGCTAAGGTATTTTACTCAAATTGTCTAACAATTTGAGAACATTCACAGGCATCATGCTAAAATCAACAATGAAAGCTAAATTGAAGCCAATATAATATGATTAAGGTTTTTGACTAAAATTGATTGGAAATGTGAGAACATTGACAGTAATGGTACCACACTCAACATTGAAACCTAAATTGAAAGGAATAGGATATGATTAAGTAGGGTTTTTCACATAATTTTAGTAAGAATCTGAGAACATTAACAGCAATGGTACCCAAATCAACATTGAATCCTAAATTGGAAGTAATAGAAGTTGATTAATTAGAGTTTTTCACTGATATTCAATATGAATCTGAAAACATTAACAGCAATGGTACTAGAATCAACATTGAAAGCTAAATTGAAAGTAAGAGAACCACGATTAACTAGGGTTTTTCACTCAAATTCTCTAAGAATCGAGAATATTGGCGATGTCGCACCAAAATCAACATTGAAACCTAAATAGAAAGCAAGGCAACATGATTAAGTAGGGTTTTTCACTCAAATTTACTAAGAATCTGAGAATATTCACAACAATCGCACCAAAATCAACAATGAAACCTAAACAGCAAGCAAGGCAACATGATTAACTAGGGTTTTTCACTCAAATGCACTAAGAATCTGAGAATATTCACAGCAATGGCACCAAAATCAACAATGAAACCTAAACAAAAAGCAAGGCAACATGATTAACTAGGGTTTTTCACTCAAATTTACTAAGAATCTGAGAATATTCACAGCAATCGCACCAAAATCAACAATGAAGCCTAAACAGCAAGCAAGGCAACATGATTAACTAAGGTTTCACTCAAATGCACTAAGAATCTGAGAATGTTCGCAGCAATGGCACCAAAATCAACAATGAAACCTAAACAAAAAGCAAGGCAACATGATTAACTAGGGTTTTTCACTCAAATTTACTAAGAATCTGAGAATATTCACAGCAATCGCACCAAAATCAACAATGAAGCCTAAACAAAAAGCAAGGCAACATGATTAAGTAGGGTTTTTCACTCAAATTTACTAAGAATCTAAGAATATTCACAGCAATTGCACCAAAATCAACAATGAAGCCTAAACAGCAAGCTAGGCAACATGATTAACTAAGGTTTCACTCAAATGCACTAAGAATCTGAGAATATTCACAGCAATGGCACCAAAATCAACAATGAAACCTAAACAAAAAGCAAGGCAACATGATTAACTAGGGTTTTTTACTCAAATTTACTAAGAATCTGAGAATATTCACAGCAATCGCACCAAAATCAACAATGAAGCCTAAACAAAAAGCAAGGCAACATGATTAAGTACGGTTTTTGACTCAAATTTACTAAGAATCTGAGAATATTCATAGCAATCGCACCAAAATCAACAATGAAGCCTAAACAAAAAGCAAGGCAACATGATTTAGTACAGTTTTTCACTCAAATTTACTAAGAATCTAAGAATATTCACAGCAATCGCACCAAAATCAACAATGAAACCTAAACAGCAAGCAAGGCAACATGATTAACTAGGGTTTTACACTCAAATGCACTAAGAATCTGAGAATATTCACAGCAATCGCACCAAAATCAACAATGAAACCTAAACAGAAAGCAAGGCAACATGATTAACTAGGGTTTTTCACTCAAATACACTAAGAATCTGAGAATATTCACAGTAATCGCGCCAAAATCAACAATGAAACCTAAACAGAAAGCAAGGGAACATGATTAACTTGGGTTTTTCACTGAAATTCACTAAGAATGTGTGAATATTCACAGCAGTCGCACTAAAATCAACATTGAAAGCTAAATAGAAAGCAAGAAAACATGATTTTTGTGGCATTAGAATGAATGTTCTCAGATTCACAAACAAAAACGAAAACAAAAGTTTTGAACTCAAGATTATAAAAAACAAAAGGTTCGAAAATGGAAGTTTCGAACTCAACATTCAAGCTGAAATGGAAATGAAAAACAAAAGTTTCGAAAATGATAGATTTCGCAAAAACTAGGGTTTAAGATACTTGAATCTTACTTGTTTTCACCATTTTTGGTTGTTCGGATGTTTGAATGTTTGATGATCTAGTTTGTTTTTGGGAAATCTGAGACGAGATTGATGAAGGAAGACGAGATTGATGAAGGAAGCCGAAATGTCAGGCGAAATTGATGAAGGTGAGAATGAAATCTGCGAGAGTGAGAAATGGTGGGATGAACTGTCAATGAAATCATGAATCGGCGATTTTTGTTTTGTGTTTTGATTTGGTCAGGGTAGTTTTGTCGTATAAATGGATTACGGGACTTACTGGTAAAAAGGTTTTGAACTAGGACTTAATGGACCATTATTTGCTAAAATGGGACTTGCTTGTAAATCACCCTTTTATTTATTACAATGTGCATGATTATACAACACTGGAAGAAAATGTTTGTGATTTAAAAAAAAAATTATTGAGTAAATTATACTAATAGTCTTTATAATTTAGAATTTGTATCATTTTAATTTTTGACTTTTTGATCTTGAATTTTAAATCTTGTTTCAAATAAAAATAATTGAAGATACCATTATTCAATTTTAAGGAAATAATCATCAATTTAATAAAATATAAACTAATTTGATAAAAATAAATGTCCAAAAAAATATTTTTAAATCTTTAAAAATTATTTTTACCTATCAAAGATAAAAATTATGTACAATTGATAAATCTTTTACACATTTATTTATTACCAAATTAGTTTTTATTATGTATTTAGATGACGGTCATGTAATGAATAATTAGTTTTTTTTTTTCATTTAATTAGTTTCTATTTTTTCAAAACTCAAATTTGGCGACAACTTTAATATCATTATTAAACCAATTCATTAAATCAAAAAATCTAAAATTAAAAACATTTCATATATTAAATATATTGATTACATATTAAAAGCCTAATAACCACACATTACATAATCATCATCCAAACACATAATAAAAATTAATTTGGTAAATAAATAAATGCATAAAAATTTTACATAATTTTATCTTTGGTGGGTATAAATAATTTTTTAAAAAAATTTTGACATTTATTTTTGTCAAATTAATTTATATTTTATCAAATTAACGACTTTACCCTTGAAATTGAGTAATAGTATCTTCAATTATCTTTGATGATACTGTTCGTTCATAGTGGATGGACTGAACTGATCCGAGCTCTTCAAGCCCACGCCTGAGTGATGAAACCCACTGGGAGACCTGCAAACAAGTTCAACGGGGAACAGGGTAGTCCCCCAGTGAACCCTCCAGCGTGTAAATTAGAAGTGGAAGTAGTGGAGAGAGAGAGAGAGAGAGAGAGAGTTTATGGAATAGAAAATGCTTAACCTTCTTCTTGCCTTCCATGCTTGCTTATATTCCTTGGTAATCATTTCACTTTGTCCTTAGGCGTGTCTCTCGCCAAAAGCTTTGTGATCTGACCTACCTTGTTGAGGGTAAGGAAGCTGTTAAAACGAGGAAGGTGTTGTCGTAATAAATCTTTGTGATGGGCGCATTAATGGTGATGTATTGTGGCAATAACTTTGTAGATCTTTGTCTGGCGTGGCATATTACCACTTTTGCCATGTGTCCAGTATCATTGGCCTTCCTGCTTCGGTTGGCCTCAGTATCTGGTTTTACTAAGGGTTATGCAATGGGGTCTAAATGGTGGGCTTGGGTTTGTTCCTGTGAACATGTGGTCCTTGTGGGCCTATCCATGTCAATCTTTATTTGGAATAAGATTCAAAATCTATGATCAAATGTGTCACAATTAAAGACTTAAGGATCAAAATGATCTGAGTCTCAAATTATAAAATTATTAGTGTAATTAAGCTCAAAATTATTTTAATTTGATTAGCACACATTTAAATATATAGGATTCAACTCCTTTATCACATTTGATAAAAAAATATATAAATAAAAAAAATCCTTTATCATAATTATTTTATAAATTTAAATTATAAATCTCTAAAATTTCTCGTATTAATAAATAGGGCTAGACTATTATACAACTCGAATCTAATTTCTCGCCGTTTCGTATATAGAATGGAGTTATTCTTTTTATATTATTAATGGTGATTAAAGATTTATGATATAAATCTTTATTTAAATTAAATACAACAAAAGTTATAGAGCTTATAATGACAATATAGTTGTTATAAACTATTGTTTTTTTTAGAAGGGCAAGTTACAATATTATTAAATGAAATAAAAATCTACATTCTATTTAAGAAACTAAGTTAATTAGAATCTACACAAGTTGTAATGCATGAAATAGGATTTGGATGGTGACTTACCATTAATTCACCATTAAATGAATGAGTTTTTTAAGAAACCAAACTTACTTGTTTGGCTGGATTTACATGTATTTTAACAATTTATGTTTTATTCTAAAGCATAGTGGCGTACGTGATAGTATCCACAATTTATTATCCAATTATGGATTAGGGATCCCTAGTGTGCCCACAATTTGTTGTATGCGGTAGTGAGATTTACCTAAGTCTATTTTTATAATTTAAATAGTTCATTTTGGAGGATTTGTTAAGAGTGTGTTTGGAATAATCTAAATTAGTAGATTTTTGATTTTTTTTATGAAAATATATATAAAAAAAAAAAAAAAAATTAGAGATATAATATGATTTGAAAAAATAGAAAAATAAAAAAGTATATTAATAAAGTGATGTGAAATGGTGCCTAAGTAGATCAACTAAAATTTGGGCCAACTACTACTAAAAAAAACTAAAATTTGGGCCAGCAACAATGGCCCAAAAGCTGATGGAACCAAGGCCGGCCCAAAATAGATTGCCTCCAGTGTATAAGTCAAACCCACGAAGCAATATATAGAAGGGGTACTTATGTGTAGGTCTTAATAAGTGGATTTATTATCTAATACGTCCTATAAAAAAAATTTGTTATAAAAAAATGTCACTAATTGTAATTTTTAGTAACAATTTATAAAAATCATAATAAAAAAGTCACTAATTATTAATTTTTAGCGACATATATAAAAAATTATCACAAAAAAATTATTTTTAGTGATAAGTTTATTAAGACTTATTTTCAATATAACTTGATGGGAATTAAATCTAACTATTAGGACCTATTGATAATTTACCCTATATAGAAAAGGTCACATGCCCATAAACATTGACCCGACCCAAACAGTGTCGTCTATCTGGACCTACTGTGTGGGCCCCAAATCTCCTTTCAGTACAATTACTATAATTTATTGCAATGAGGGCTATTTTTTTTTTTGTTTTATTTTATTTTTTTGAACTATTGCAATGAGGGCTATTGGCAAAGTAATCTGGCTGCTTTCATAAAAAAATGTACACTTGTATTTAAGGCTGCTTTGGCAAATGTATTTTTATTATTTTTATAAGTTTACATATATTTTTTAAAATTTAATTATTATTAAAAAGTTGATATATTTGGCAATATCAAAAAAAAATATTTATATTATTGAGAACTCACAATGGGTACAAAGGCCATATATTTACATTTTGAGTAAATTGATAAGCAATTTTTTTTTTCACCCATACATTCTATCTTCAAGATCTGTTGCTGAGAGTTGATCGTAAAAATCGTCTCTATTATCTGGTTCATTCTCCCATTGGTTACCTTCTTCTTCCAATATTAGTGAATCATGAGAGACACTATGCTAATAGTTGGGGTACCGGCTTTCATCTATAAGTATTTCTTTGTTGCAAGAAAAACCTAGAATGGCTAAATTGCAGTATATCTTCTGATTTTTATCTTCGCAGACGGGATTACCATAGCTTCCATTATATGCTAATAAAGGATTACTAGCAAATTTCTTCCATTTATTGAGCTGATCTTTGAGTGAATTTTTTTTACATGGCCAGCGTCTCCGATTGAGAAGTATCTTGGAAATGTCGAAATTCGTCTGAGATACATTTTATGCTTAGCTGGAATGCACCTTATTCCTTTCCATTCTGGTAGCTTGCTATCAATTAATACTTCTACAAACGGGTGATGCTCTTCCATTACACAAAGTACTGAATGAGCACGTTTATTTTCAAAATTATTTGTATGATCTGGATCTGAAAAAATTATTCTAGAAACAAAGCCGTAATCTAACAATTGTGCGGCTGTTAGATGGCGTGTTTTGCCGCTAATCTCTATCTCTAGTGGCTCAAAAGTTGCTAGATTTATGTAGCAAAAGCAGATGCTGAAATCAAGATTACATTGACATCTTCCAAAATATTCTAGCCTATCTATATATCTTTCTTCTTGTAAACAGGGTTGTTCTTCATCCTTATAGAGATAAGTCCATTGATATGTCATACCAAGGTACTGAACTCTTACTATGGAGAGGTCTTGAAGAAACTGTTGTATAGTGACTAACTCACTATTTCTGCTATCTTCGGCTAAGGTGTATATATAAGGTTTAAGGTCTTCTATTTCTCAGCTTTTCTCACAAAAAGATTAAATAATAGAATGCCTGAAGAAATACATTCTGTCACGACCCAAACCCGCCCCTATGGGTTTAGTCTGCATGAAGCGATGTCAAGAGAGATTCTTGAAGGCCTCTCTTGATATCTGATAAAATAAGTCTGAGGGCTTGGCGGAAGCCAATACAGTAAATAAATAGTGTCCATTGAGCTGTGACAGTCTGTATGCCAAAAACATTTTTCACACATTTATGTAAACAGTACAAAACAGTCTATACAATATATACAGTCAATCAGGACAGGGACTCAATTCCTATCAAACAGTATAGTAGAGTATTACAATTTATACAATAAACAAAATAGTGCAGAAGGGGGAAAACTAAAACACCCCTAAGGCATGGCTTGGCAGGTTCGGAACCTCACAGTGAGGCACAATAGTTGGCTTAACAAAAAGGGGGAGTCTAACCCACGCTCCTAGCTCCGGTCTGGTAGCTGAGCACCTACATATATATATAAACAGTAAGCTAAAGCCCAGTGAATAACATAATGTGTAAAGAGGTTAAGAATGAAATGTTCTTATAGTAATGAAAACAGTTCATTGATTCAGTATATCAGTCATTCAGTCATATGTGGTACATCCATTAGCATAACGATCTGATGTGATGGGTCTTAAAAGACCGAACAGTAATGATGGCCATCTATCAGTAAACAGTAGTGGTTCCAACGAGGGAACCGACAGAGATCTCTGTAATAGTAACAGTCAGTAACAGTAGGTGCTAAGGATGCCACAATACAGTTCAAAATATAGGACATACATTCATTCAGTTAACAGTAGCAGTTCAGAAACAGTACAGTTCAATTATTCATAAAATAATCATTTGAACGTATCTTTACGATTGTTACTCACGAGTTACGGGCTATAAGCGGCTAGGCGGCGTCCGAAAACCAACCCTAAGCGATGCAGATTGAACACACATTAAGTTTCACAGTTGGGAAAGATGATAACTTAATCCCTAAATTGCCTCGGTGTGGTTCTACATCTATATCCTTATTAAGATGTCTTAAACTAGGCCTAAGAATGCCTAGAATGGGATGAGGATGCAAAGATGTACACAGAAAATGTTTTTGGAAGTTTCAGAAAACAGAGTCCCGCTCGAGCACAGGTTTCCCCGCTCGAGCAGACATGCAATAAAGGTACATGCTCGAGCGTTAAATCCCCCGCTCGAGCGTACTGTAAAAGTACGGGATGGGTGAAATCTCCGCTCGACGGATGCTCGACGCCCGCTTCGGCGTGAGACAAACCTCGCTCGGCGTCAATACTCCGCTCGGCGGTAAAACAATGCAAAGTACTGGATGCTCGGATTCCCCGCTCGAGCGCCATTTTCCCCGCTCGAGCGGGAGTGCAAAATCTGGAAATTCCATATTGTACCTCCAAGCCAAAAACCAAGTTTAAATACATAATTTTTGATCCTCTTGGGCCCATTTTCTGAAAAATTCTTGTGAACTCATAGTTAAACATGATTCCAAAGCTCAATTGAAAAATCAAAACCCAAGGGTGTTTAATTCAAACTCAATTTCAAACCACTTTTGCATAAACAAGATGAACATACACATGCATGAATTCAAACCATTTCAAAGCTTCAATTTGATGCTCTAGTGAGCCAATTCTCCTCAAAACAAGGTAAAATCATGGACTTAACATATTTATGAGCATGCATGTAACATTTTTGCCATAAAAACAACTTCAAATGCATCATTCTAGACTTGCATGCATGATATGTACTATATTTCAACATGTGAAGCTATTTCATGACTCAATCCACTAAATTTGACATGAATCATGCAAGAACAAGTTCAATTTACAAACAAGAGAGTAATTACACTACCTTAGGTCTTGTATTCAAGGTCTAGGAGCTCAATTGGCAACTACACTTCAATTTCCTTCAAGTTCTTAAACAATACATAAGGTTGAAGCCAAAATCTCCCTCAATTCTCTCCCTCTCTCTCTATAGTCAGTTGTGTGCAAAGTATGGCTGATAAAATGTGTTAGTAAGTGCATAACAAAGCCTCAAATATGTGACTAGGTAGTGGCCCACTCATGTGGCAAAAGTGTAATTAATGCAACTCTTGTAATCGGCTTATTTTAATCTAATTTAATCATCCTAAATCACATTTCAGACAAATATGCTATAAAATCACATAAATTACGATGATCATAAAACACTAATCGGTTTCCGGTTCGGCCGCCGATAAGGCCTTCAATTAGCAGTTTAAACATAAAGACACGAACAGATAATCAAATAGTCAAACAGATAAAAATACAATTAAGCAGACATACTCAATCAATTCAGTTTGAGTTTGATCGATTCGGTATTTGATTGATTCAATTACTTATCATAATCGATTACGGTTTAACGATGTCGATTAATCGTGTCGGTGGCGAGGGTTATTATAGTCTCCCCTCCTTATAAAGAGTTTAGTCCTCTAAACGCGAATTACCTTCATTTTGGAAGAAAACAGGATTCAATGGGAACAATTCAGGATATGTTTTAGCCATCTCATCTTCCCTTTCCCAAGTGGCATACACGGCACTATGGTTATACCAGTCAACTTTCACTAATGGGATCTCTTTGTTTCTCAGTTTCTTGATCCGTCTGTTTACAATCTGTATAGGCCGTTCCTCGTAAGTGTAGTCATCACTCAACACTACACAAGTCGGCTCTATTACATGAAAAGGATCCCGGAGGTAGTCCCTCAACATAGAGATGTGGAAGACGTTGTGCATATACTCCATTTCAGGAGGAAGCGAAACTTGATACGCCACCGGATTGATTTTCTCAATAATCTCATACGGTCTGACATATCTCGGCGCTAATTTGCCTTTGACTCCAAAACGAGTCTGGCCTTTCATTGGTGTCACTTTCACGAAAACGTGATCACCCACTTCATACTCTCTGTCTCGTTTTCTGACATCAGCATAGCTCTTCTGTCTGCTCTGTGCAGTTTTCAGTCTCTGTTGTATCAATTTCACTTTCTCAGTTGTTTCATATACAATCTCGGGCCCAAGTAAAGGCCCATCTCCAACTTCTGCCCAGCAAATCGGAGATCTACATTTTCTACCATACAATGCCTCGAAAGGCGCCATACCAATACTTGAATGATAGCTGTTATTGTAGGAGAATTCAGCTAACGGCAAGTGACTTTCCCAGTTTCCCTGAAAATCAAGGACACACATTCTCAGTAGATCCTCCAGAGTCTGAATGGTCCTTTCTGACTGGCCATCTGTCTGAGGATGGTAGGCACTACTCAGTCTCAATTCAGTACCCAATGCAGTCTGTAGGCTTTGCCAAAACCTTGATGTAAACTTCGAATCTCTGTCAGAAACAATGGACACAGGCACTCCATGCAGTCTAACAATTTCATCAATATAAATCATGGCCAATTTGTCCGCATTATAAATTGTTTTGACAGGTAAGAAGTGAGCAGATTTAGTCAGTCTATCAACAATAACTCAAATCGAGTCCATACCTTTACTGGAGCGAGGCAATCTAACGATAAAATCCATGGTGATATGTTCTCATTTCCACTCCGGTATCGGTAAGGGCTGCAATAAGCCTGCGGGTCGTTGATGTTCAGCTTTGACTTGTTGGCAATGAAGACATTTTGATACAAAATCAACAATCACTTTCTTCATTTTCAGCCACCAGAAATTCAGTTTCAAATCTTGATACATTTTCGTATTCCCCGGATGGATAGAAAATTTTGAATTGTGGCCCTCTGGCAGAACTCTTCTTTTCAGTTCAGTATCATTCGGTACACACAGTCTTTCTTGAAATTTCAGTACATTATTCTCAAATTTGAAACCCGGTCTCGGTCTAGATTCCTTTTCTTCAATGATCTTCTTCAAGAAGTCATCCAGTTGCTATTTTTCTTTAATTTCTTCAATCGGTCTTTGGTTTAGCGAAATAGTAGTAGCTAAGGTTCCACCTTGTTCTCGCAAAACAATTTCAATTCCAGCTTTTTCAAGGTCACAAAGAAATTCTTTCTGCCCGGTGAGCAAACAAGCTAGGTTCCCAATCGATTTCTGACTCAATGCATCGGTAACGGTATTGGCTTTTCCTGGATGGTACAAAATCTGTAGATCATAATTTTTAATTAGTTCTAGCCATCTCCGCTGTCTCATATTTAGTTCTTTCTGTGTAAAGAAGTACTTTAGGCTCTTGTGGTCGGTATATATTTCACATGTCGCCCCATACGGATAGTGATGCCAAATTTTCAGTGCAAATACTACTGCAGCAAGTTCCAGATCATGGGTCAGGTAGTTCTTTTCGTGCGGTCTCAGTTGTCGGGAAGCATAGGCAATTACTCTCCCATTCTGCATTAAAACACACCCCAAACCCTTATGAGAAGCATCACTAAATACAGTATAACCATCCGTACCTGAGGGTAAGGTAAGAACAGTGATCACCTGTCGAGTTTTCAACTCTTGGAATGCAGATTCCCTTTGGTCAGTCCAGTCAAATGATGTCCCCTTTTGTGTCAGTTGAGTTAATGGTAAGGCAATTTTGGAGAAATCTTTGACAAATCTTCTGTAATATCCAGCCAAACCCAAAAAGCTTCGGACTTCCGTCACATTTGTTGGTCTAGGCGGTTTACTCTGACTTCAATTTTCTGCGGATCATGAAATTCCATCTTTGCTAACTACATGCCCCAAAAACATAACATGATCAAGCCAGAATTCACATTTAGACAATTTAGCATACAGTTTCTGTTCTCTTAAGGTTTGTAGGGCAAGTCTCAGATGATGTTCACGTTCTTCTATACTTTTGGAGTAAATCAGTATGTCATCAATGAATACAACAATGAAGTCATCAAGGTATGGTTTAAAGATTACATTCATGAAGTCTATAAATGCAACTGGTGCATTGGTAACTCCGAAAGGCATAACTAAAAATTCATAATGTCCATACCTCGTTCTAAAAGCAGTTTTATCAATGTCTTCTAGTTTAACTTTCAGTTGATGATATCCGAATCTGAGATCAATCTTAGAGAACACTTGAGCACCCTGTAACTGATCAAATAAGTCATCAATACATGGCAATGGGTATTTATTTTTCACAGTTACCTTATTCAGTTCACGGTAGTCAATACACATTCTCAGTGAGCTGTCTTTCTTTTTCGCAAACAAGACAAGTGCGCCCCACGGTGAAGTATTGGGCCTGATAAACTTATTATCTAACAGTTCTTGCAATTGCACTTTCAATTCCTTCAGTTCAGTCGGAGCCATTCTGTAGGGAGCTTTAGATATTGGTTGTGTACCCGGAATCACATCAACGGTGAACTTAATCTCCCTGTCAATCAAATCCCCTAGTAGATTATCTGGAAAAACATCTGGGAATTCTCTAACTATAGGAATACAGTTCACATTAGCATTATCAGTCGTAGACACAGTCAGTACAGAACACAGATACCCTTTACACCCATTTCTAATCAATTTAACGGCTTTCACAGATGAAATCAAATACGGAGGAGGTACTACTCTAACCCCATTAAACACAAATTTAGGCAAACCCGGTGGACGGAAAACTACTTGTTTCATTACACAGTCTATGGTGGCATGATATTTCGTTAACCAGTCCATCCCCAATATTACATCAAAGTGATCTATGTTCGAGGTGGCGAAATCAATAAATAGATGTGCATCTCCAACAATAATTTCTGGCGGGGTACATGTATGCACGGTCATAGATCCCTAACGGGTGATAATCTGACTAATAGGTAGTTCATAGGTTCTAAGGGTCAATTCAATTTACGCGAAAAAGCATGCGACACATAAGAATGCGTAGACCCCTAATCAATCAGTACATATGCATTTTGAGTACAAATAGAAAGGATACCTGACACAACGGTCTCGGTATTCTGAACGTCTCTCGGTACTAGGACGAACACTCGGCCTTGCCTCATAGGCTCTTTCCCAGTAGCTTTGGGGTTAGGCTTTGGTGCTACTGTTGATGCTGTCACACTTGGTGTAGCTTTACTACTGGCCTGCGGAGCAAAGGGGCAGTCTTTAACCATGTGGCCTACCTTGCCACACATGTAACAGGCTCCAGTTATCTTGTAACAAACCCCTTTGTGCTTTTTGCCACACTTAGAACAGGGTGGAATGAAACCACTTCCTTGGCTGGGGTTAGTTGTTGACCCCGTATTTTGTTTCTTGTTTGTTGGGTTGTGCTTGCCCTTCTTGAACTTAAAACCCTATCTTTTACCACGCCATTCAGACACCGGTGTTTCAGTTTTCAATGCTTCGATGTTCGCTTCAGCCATCAAGGCTCGGTCAAGAACATTTACATAATTCGGTAATTTCAGAACATTAATTCTGTCGAGAATTGCAACATTAAGGCCGCCTTCAAATTTTTTGGCCTTCTTGTAATCAGTGTCCACCATATGCGGTGCATATCTCGCAAGCTCGGTGAACTTTGTTTCGTATTCAGCAACAGACATTGTGCCCTGTTTCAACTATTCAAATTCAGTCACCTTTCTGTCCCTGATACACTGAGAGAAGTATTTTTCAAAGAAGGCTCCTTTGAATTGAGCCCAAGTCATTACGGTATTTTCATCACGGATGAGCATCCACCACCTTCTGGCCTCTTCTTGTAAGGTGAAGGTAGCTAATAGTACTTTGTGTGCTTCTGCGCACGAGAAAACTTCAAACAACTTTTCAGTCTCCAGAACCCATGCTTCAGCTTTTAACGGTTCAAGGCCTCCCTGAAAGGATGGCGGTTTCATTTTGCTGAATTTATGGGTCAGTGCAATTATGTCCCCATCATTAGCATTCACATTCTGTTCCGGCTGTACCGGAGGAGGAGGTGGGGGCTGTTGATTCTGCTGTCGATCTAATCTTTCAGTTATCAGTTCCATCATTCGTTCTAGTCTGGCCATTCTGGCCTTAGAGGATGAGGATTCAGTTTCATTTGCAGTTCTTGCGTTATCCACTTCACTATAGCGATTATATGATTATCAACATAAGCGGTCATTTGTTTAAGCAGTTAACACGGTAGCATATATTGATCATGTCCACACACTTTAACATGTTCATGCAATGCCCTAATCACTTTTCTAGGACACTCTATAGCTCATTTGGACACGTGTGTGCGGTATAACTCGTAGTAAGTATCGCTCTGATACCACTCTGTCACGACCCAAACCCGCCCCTATGGGTTTAGCAAAGCGATGTCCGAGATTACGAAGGCCTCTTAATAATGTCTGATAAAAGCAATCTGAGGGCTTGGCGGAAGCCAATACGATAAATAAATAGTGTCCATTGAGCTATGGCGACGTATGCCAAAAAACATTTTCACACATTTATGTAAGCAGTACAAAAGCAGATCTATACAATATATCTGATCAATCGGGACATGGACTCAATCCCTATCAAGCGATGCAGTCTGATTACAATTTATACAATAAACAAAACAGTGCAGAAGGGGGAAAACTAAAACACCCTTAAGCCATGGCTTGGCAGGTTCGGAACCTCACAGTGAGGCACAATAGTTGGCTTGACAAAAAGGGGGAGTCTAACCCACGCTCCTAGCTCCGGTCTGGTGGCTGAGCACCTACATATATATATAAACAGTGAGCTAAAACCCAGTGAATAACATAATGCGTAAAGAGGTTAAGAATGAAATGTTCTTACAGTAATGAAAACAGTTCATTGATTCAGTATATCAGTCATTCAGTCATATGTGGTACATCCATTAGCATAACGATCTGATGATGATGGGTCTTAAAAGACCAAGCGGTAATGATGGCCATCTATCGATGCGATAGTGGTTCCAACGAGGAAGCGGCGAGATCTCTGTGATAACGATTAGTAACGATGAGGTGCTAAGGATGCCTGTCTGATTGAGAATATAGGACATACATTCATTGATTAACGATGGCGATGAAGCAGTTGATTCAATTGTTCATAAAATAATCATTTGAGCGTATCTTTACGATTGTTACTCACGAGTTACGGGCTATAAGCGACTAAGCGGCGTCCCAGAAACCAACCCTAAGCGATGTGATTGGACACACACTAAGTTTCATAGTTAGGAAAGATGATAACTTAATCCCTAAATTGCCTCGGTGTGGTTCTACATCTATATCCTCATTAAGATGTCTTAAACTAGGCCTAAGAATGCCTAGAATGGGATGAGGATGCAAAGATGTACACAGAAAACATTTTCAGAAGTTTCAGAAAACAGAGTCTCGCTCGAGCACAGGTTTCCCCACTCGAGCGGACATGCAATAAAGGTACCCGCTCGAGCGTTAAATCCCCCGCTCGAGCGTACTGTAAAAGTACTGGATGGGTGAAATCTCCACTCGACGGACGCTCGACGCCCACTTGAGCGTGAGACACAAGCCTCCGCTCGAGCAGACTGTAAAACAGTGCAAAGTACTGGATGCTCGAATTCTCCGCTCGAGCGGGAGTGCAAAATCTGGAAATTCCATATTGTACCTCCAAGCCAAAACCAAGTTTAAATACATAATTTTTGATCCTCTTGGGCCCATTTTCTGAAAAATTCTTGTAAACTCATAGTTAAACATGATTCCAAAGCTCAATTGAAAAATCAAAGCCCAAGGGTGTTTAATTCAAACTCAATTTCAAACCACTTTTGCATGAACAAGATGAACATACACATGCATGAATTCAAACCATTTCAAAGCTTCAATTTGATGCTCTAGTGAGCCAATTCTCCTCAAAACAAGGTAAAATCATGGACTTAACATATTTATGAGCATGCATGTAACATTTTTGCCATGAAAACAACTTCAAATGCATCATTCTAGACATGCATGCATGATATGTACTATATTTCAACATGTGAAGCTATTTCATGGCTCAATCCACTAAATTTGACATGAATCATGCAAGAACAAGTTCAATTTACAAACAAGAGAGTAAGTACACTACCTTAGATCTTGTATTCAAGGTCTAGGAGCTCAATTGGCAACTACACTTCAATTTCCTTTAAGTTCTCAAACAGTACACAAGGTTGAAGCCAAAATCTCCCTCAATTCTCTCCCTCTCTCTCTATAGTCGGTTGTGTGCAAAGTATGGCTGATAAAATGTGTTAGTAAGTGCATAACAAAGCCTCAAATATATGACTAGGTAGTAGGCCACTCATGTGGCAAAAGTGTTATTAATGCAACTCTTGTAATCGACTTATTTTAATCTAATTTAATCATCCTAAATCACATTTCAAACAAATATGCTATAAAATCACATAAATTACGATTATCATAAAACACTAATCGGTTCCCGGTTCGGCCGCCGATAAGGCCTTCAATTAGCAGTTTAAACATAAAGACACGAATAGATAATCAAATAGTCAAACAGATAGAAATACAATTAAGCAGACATACTTTCGGTCAATTAGGTTGAGGTTTGATCGATCGATCGATTCGATATTTGATTGATTCAATTACTTATCATAATCAGTTTCGGTTTAACGATGTCGATCGTTAATCATGTCGATGATGAGGGTTATTACACATTCTAGCACCCAATTGTTCAAATTCCTCACTGGTAAGTTGTTTGATTTTTAGGTCAAGAAAGGGAGTAGGTGCTTTTTCTAGAGTTAGTTTTTTAAGCTAGTTGGTTAGGGTTCGAATGGTTGCTCTCAATTGTTTTTTCTTGTTTCGAAGCTAGTCTAGCTCTTCATTGACCTTTTTTCCTTTATCTATAATTTTCTTGAAATTTCTAGTAAGGCCTTTACAATGTCTGCACATTTGGAGAGGATTTTGAGAATTTGGCCAAAGGTTAGTACTACTGCTTTTTGTTATCTGGCTAACTGAAACTCCACTAGTAGCAAGAATAGTTGACTGCATCTTGCTCAATGTGTCTAGATAATTTTTAGCTATTTGGCTAATAAAGCATCTGGTTCCTATTTGTCTGCGAGCATATGCACTGGCTGACTCAAAATCATAAAATCCTTTAAAGCGAGATGCGAAAAATTTTTACCAACCGGTTCAACTTCTACCTAGTCATAGTAAACACTAGGCTTGGTTCCTTTTGCTACTAAATAGAAGGAAAAGCTTTTAGATAAAGGTTTATTCTGGATTTTTGAAATATATATACTGAGAGAGTTTAAGGCTGACAAACATTTGGGTGGGTGATTGATATTGTTCCAAAGGTTATCTAAAGACCTTTGTTGAGCTGGGTCTAACTTCGATTCCTGTTAATGGTTTGAATTTGTTTTTGCCTTCATAATTTGGAAGGGCAAATCTCCCAAAGTTCATTGTTTTGTCATTCTCCATTATCTGCACAAAAATTAAACTGGTAATTTTTTTTTCTAAATAAATTTTCCTATTTAACCAATCTGTTAATTTATTATCACTACATTTAATATGTTCAAATTCTACTTTATATCCTTATCCTATTATACAATTTAAAATTTTTGCCCATCTTTTACTACTAAGTTTACACTTATTAAGTTTATTATGAAATCTAATTATAGCCTCGCAGTCTATTCTAATTGTAAAAGACTTCTGTAAAAATAATCTAAATTTGTTTATTGCATATACTATTCCTAATATTTCAAAATCTAAAATTTGGTCATGGTTGTATCTTTTTCTTTAAATTTTCGAACTATATCTACAAATCGCTCTTTATTTTTACTATCATACTTGCTAGGTTTAGCTATTAGTATTGTTCCCCATTCTAATTGGCTTGCATTTGTTTCTACGACTATATATTCTAATTCTAAAGGAAGTTATAGGTCGGGTAAATTTCTACAAATGTCTTTAATTTTTCTTACTAAAGCTATATCTTGTTGGTTAAAATATTTTTATCCTGTGGGTGTGGTCTTACTATATAGAGGTCCTATTATTTTATTGCGATTAAGAATATACATTCGTGCATAATTTAAAATCCCTAAAAATGATTGAAGTTGTTTTGTATTTTCTAATTTATCTGGGTAATCTAAAATTTTCTTAACTATGTGGGGTTGTAGCCTGTTTTTTCCATCTCCTAACTCCATTCCTAAAAATTCTATATGAGGTTTATTTAATACCATTTTTCTCTTACTAATTATTATTCCATTGTTTATAATTTTTTGAAAGAAAGAAAAGTTTGAAAGATAAAAAACTTGGCCATCTAAAAACAAATGTTGAATTTAAAAACACAAACTAAAATCTCATCACTTGCAAGAGGAAAAATAACATTTGATACAAGAAAAAAGAGGTGAATGGTGAAGACATAAAGTTTAAGTCTACGATGTTTTTTCAATATTACAAAGTTACACACATCACATTCTTGTAACTTGATAGCAATAAAGCCTCAACTCAATCCAAATCCTATGTCCCAAAAGGGCCAAAATGTAAGCCAATCTCACCACTTTATTTTCTTGCACTTCAGTAATTTAGGTTCACATCCAATATGGCAGTTAGTTACATTACATTTCTTACAATCAGAAAGCAACAAACTACGTTTTAGTCACAGGTGCATGGCCATCATTATGAAAGCAAGGATGTAATATCCAGATTAGTTGATTTAGGCTCAACTTGCATCCAATGTGACAGTTTGCTACATTTCTTATAATCAGAAGGCACCCAACCACAATTGGCAGCAATGACATGGTTACCATAAAAAACAATATGAATGGAAGGGTATAATACCCAGATCATATGGCTAATTGATCTACGAAGAATCAATAATTTACCCAAAGCTTGTTGAAAAGCTTTCTAAGAACAAAATCTGCATTGACTATTTATGAAAACCTAGACATGGGAATTTCTTAGGAAACATTCTCCCAAAAAGAGGGTGATAACTCCCTTAAGAGTCTCATTTATCTGACATCATAATAAATTGCAAGCGACTTTTTTTGGGGGATAAGTAAGAGCGAATAAATGTTCTACCTTGCACGCGCTGACAATGCTAACTTGGTATCATATAGCCACATAAAAGACAAAAGCCTCTTCCTGCCTTAATAAATCATTGACAAAAATGAACTTATAAATACTAGTACCTTAACTTACATTTTATTTCCCCTTTAAAAATGAACTAATTTAATTTCACTCTTTTTTGCTCGATAAATCATTTGAAGGAAACAAAAGGGAACATGGACAGACCAAAATATATTGACTACAAACTTGTTTTGTACCAAGTAGAGATGATAGGAAACATGAAGAAAAGATAGTTCATAGGAAATCAAACTTAAAAATGCTGACAACAGTGAAATAAGGATAGAAACAAACACATTATTATACTCTAAAGATGTGCCCAAAAAAAATTATATATAAAAAAGACTATGATCAAGAAGAGATCAGGTCCAGGGATCTACCAGCCCGGTCAATCTTCCTCCTCTTAGTGTAGGCGATCAGATGTCCTTTTGCCGCCCTCGAAGCGCTTTCTTGACGTTTCCGGCGGATGGATCAATAAATGCGACGGTCGATAACGATGAGGCGGGACGACCACCCCTCCTACCCTGTCATTGAAGTTTCGACCATCTATGATAGTAAATTCTTTGTGTGTGAGTGTGGGTCTGTGATTGTGGGTATGTGATTGCAATGATGAATGACATCCATACTTATAGTCTCTGTTATTACGATGTATTAAAAACCATATATTCTAATTGGGAAGCATAATCAAATCATAATGAGGTCTTCAATGGTGGAAGGATCAAAGTATTGGTCTGAGAGGATGATGAATTGGGAGAAGAGATCTTCCATTCTTCATTTTCTTTCTTTCTTTCTTTGTGGTGTGTAGTGTTGTAGAGTGGGGATGAGAATGATTAAAGAATTTACTATCATGGATGGTCGAAACTTTAATGACGGGGTAGAAGGGGTGGTCGTCCCACCTCGTCGGGTTACTGACCCGTCAGACCCATTGATCCACCCGTCAAGAAAGCGTCAAGGAGGCGGAGGCAGAGCGGCGTGATCGCCCACGAAGAGGAGGAAGATCGATCGGGCTGGTAGATCCATGGACTTGATCTCTTCTTGATCTTAGTCTTTTTTATATATAATTTTTTTTGGGCACATCTTTAGAGTATAATAATGTGTTTGTTTCTATTCTTATTTCACTGTTGTCAGCATTTTTAAGTTTGATTTCTTATGAACTATCTTTTTTTCATGTTTCCTATCATCTCTACTTGGTACAAAACAAGTTTCTTGATCAATATATTTTGCTTTATCCATGTTCCCTTTTGTTTCCTACAATAAAGTGATGAGGTTGGCTTACATTTTGGCCATTTTGGACATAGTGCCGTTTGGCAACAAAGAAAAAGTTGTGTTTTTCCAAACCTTTCGAAAACACCAAACCTTCCGAAAACGCCAAACCTCCCATTTGGGAAGATCCAAAAAAGCCATTTAAAAATTTACCAAATTATCCTCTGGAACATTATAATTAATTAATTCAAAAAAGTGTTTTTAATTAAAAAGTAAGGATATTTTAGTCATTTTAGAGTGATGTGACACTTTTAAAAAATATTAAACCAAAAATAAAAAAAGTCAGCTTTTTACCAACTTCTCAAAACACTTCCAAAAAAGTCAAAAAACTTAGTAAAAAGCCAAAAATTAATTTTTTACCAACTTTCCAAAACACCCATAATGGGGGTTATTTATTTGTATAATGAACGGTATTTTAGGGAGTGGAAAAATTAAAATAATTATTCGTGCGTGTGCATTTGTACAATTAACTTACGTTACATGTTTCATTAATTATATACATCATATTCTTGGAAATATAATCTTTACCAAATAGATTGAAAAGGAAACAAATAAGAAATTAATCTTTACCAAATAATTGCATTCTAAATTTGTAATTCATTAACAGTTTAGACTTCCTTTATCGAGAGAGGGAGAGCCCTATGGTATTTGACAACCAATACAAGGTTTTAAGTAGGATAAAAAGTTAGGCTATATTCCTAGAAATTAATTATTTTGTCTTTTTATGTTTGATCATTTTTTCACTTTCGTCTTTCATGTTTTAATTTTTTTTTTCTAATTTACTGCTAAAGTTAACTTATGTTTAAAATTAAATAAAAAACAGCACATTAACTTTTACATAATATAAAAAATATATTATTGTGTTTTGATTTGAATTTATATTAGAAATATGAATTATATAATAACATATTATTATACCATATAACTCATTTTTCCGTCTAATTTTAAACATAAATTAATTTTTAAATAAACAAGGCATGTCATTTGTCGGATCTGCGGTATAAAGGACCCATAGTCTTGAGCCCAACCCAACTCCTTTCAGCGGTTTGGCGAACCTTTCTAAGCGTGGTCGGTAGAGATAGCAATGGAACCTGTGTATTCATAGAGACCCAACTCAAATATATGGGTAAGTGATATTCTTTAAATATCCACAGGGAATGGGTTGGGGATGGGTACCCACTAATTTCCCCATATATATATATATATATATATTTTTAATGGATTCACAACCAAAACTAAATATACATCCAATTTTTTTTTATTATTTTTATTATTTTTAAGGTTCACAACCATTTTTTTTTAATTTTTAAGATTCACAACCAAAGCTAAATATATATTCAATCTTTTTTTTTTTTTTTTTTTTTTTTTTTTTTTTTAAGATTCACAATCAAACCTAAATATACATTCAATCTTATTTTATTTTATTTGGCTCAACAATAAAATCAAATACACATTAATTAACATTGTTACATTATTCTTGTCAAATTTTAGACTTTTAAATTTATTTAAAAAAATTAAGGACACTGTCTAGTGCAAGTTTCGGTTTGCTTTTCTATGTTATTTTATTTTATTATGTATTGTAATTTTCAGGATGGTTTGCTTGTTCTAAAATTTCAATTAACGAGTATGAATCTATTTATTTTATGTTATCACACAATTTATACAACATATATATATATATATATATGAATGTATTTGAAAATAAGGAAATTGTAGAGAATTGAAACAAGCATGAGTTGTGATTGGATAGAAAGCATGGGTACAAAGATTTATTTGCTGAAAAAACAAAAAGGGAATACAAAGTCTCACTAAATAATTTTTTTTTAAATAAAAGAATTTTTCTTAGTTATGAATAAATTTAACTGAAATCAGCATGTTTCCCAATGTTATGTTTCATTTATTTAGATAGAAAATATTTTTTAATAAAAAATATTTTTTATAAAAAAATTAAAAAAAAAAATATTTTTTTTTTATATTTGGTGGTGGTGGTGATGGAACGAAGGTGAAAGTAGAGATTGTGACGTAATGGCGGGGTGATGGCGGTAGTGATGATGGTAGTGGCTATGGTGATGGTAATGTGATAGTGAATGTGAGAATAGTGGTGATGATGTTGTGAAAGTAGTAAAAATTTAATTGAAAAAATATTTTTTGTTTTTTAAAAGTAACAAACAACAAAATTCGTGGGGGACTAAAGGAAGAAAATGGAGGATGGATTGGATGTAGTAAGGCATAGATGTCTTAAAATGAGTAGTTCAGATTTGTTAAAAGGTATAATTAGATTTTGGATAAATTAAAATGAATGGTTCAAATTTGCTAAGAGAAAGATGGTTTAATGTCTAAAATGTCTGTGGCTAAGAGATCAACAAACAATTCATTATTTATGTCCTGATGCAATTTAATATGGGTCTTATAACACTTTCTTCAAATAGGTTCTTATAACATGTAGGGGAGAGAGTAAGAGTGAGAGATGTTGTTCATATTTGTGAAATTAAAGAAATAGATTTATGAAGAAATCAAAATTATATACCAAGAACATATGTTGATAATTACAATTGAATTTCAACAGCAATACACAAAACAATAAAAAATGGTAAAGAAACCAAACCGAAACCTACACGGTAGCAGTTTCCTTAAAACAGATTTCGCCTCACAGATTGAGTGCTTGAGGAATCCCGGCGTCTGTCTCCTAGGATACGACGGTCAAAACTAGCTACGGCAGAAGCATTCTCTGTCTAGCTTAGCGAACAAAACAGTGGCAGCACTCTCTCACTGTAGAAATTTCTAGCAAACTGACTAAAGAATGGAAGAAACAATTTCTATGTTTGAGACTTGACAGGAGGGTCTCAATTTATACATGTATAGGGGAGAGGAGAAGCCTCCAGCCTTTATGGCTGGTCATTAATGTACCATTACCTCTGCAATAAAGGCAGGAATTACAAACCCCATTAATGCAGGAGTTACAAACCCCATTAATGCTCTATTAAACTCTGCAATAAAGGCAGAAGTTACAAATCACATTACCTCTTTCACGAAGCTAACTTCATGAGGCAATTTCTCATTCAAATCTCAATGGTTTTTGGCCATTCTATCGTGGTGTAAAGATCTCATTGCAAAGTATCTAGACCCACTTGGACTCAACACAATAGATGGTTGGGACCCACTTTAATATTTAATTAAAGTCACCAAAAAACCATTTTTTCCAACAAGAGAGAGAGAAATGGTTGTAATTTTTTTTTTAATCTTTCACGTTCTTCCACATTTTTTTTTCAATTACTAAAACTTATTTGATTGTCTTAAAATTATATATTTGATTATTATAAAACAAACTTTTTAATTAATTAATTAATGTGTATTTGATTTTGTTGTTGAACCAAATAAAATAAAATAAGACTGAATGTATATTTAACTTTCGTTGTGAACCTTAAAAAAAAAAAAGTTGTTAACATTAAATATTTTAAAAAAGAAAGAAGAAAGATTGAAGGTATAATTACCTAAAACCTTAAAAAAAAAAATTGTTAACATTAATAAATATATTAAAAAAGAAAGAAAAAAGATTGAAGGTATATTTAGCTTTTGTTGTGAACCTTTAAAAAAAAAAAAAAAAGTGGTTGTTAACATTAATTATAAAAAATAAAAATGGGGATTAAAGTGGGTTGGGGAAAATTCAAACTCATTAAGAAATGGGGAGGGTGGTACCCATGGGAAATGAGGAATGAGGAATGGGAAAAATTTACTATAAGAGGATAGGGATGGAGAATTAATATCCATCCCATTAATCTCCATTGCCATCCCTAGTGGTCGGCGGAATGTGAACTTGGGCTAGCCGCCTTTCAGCCCACCATAGCCGCCCTGCTGACCTAGAATTTTTTAATAATAATAAGATAAATTACCAATATATTTCATAAATTTATTTAAAATATAAATTATTATTGTGATTTAAAAAATTAAACTATATTCATTTAAATTTATAATCACGTAATAAATGATTAATTTTATTAATAAAATATTAAATTAATTAATAATTTTTAATAATATTATAAAATTTTAATTAATGATTCAAATAATTTAATTACTATATAGAGGAATAATTAAAAATTTTATTTTTTCTATTAATTCTATTAAATAAAAAATTATAACAAAAGAACATTTATAATTTTTAAAACGACAAAAAATAATTTATATTTTAAGTAAATCTAAAATATATTTGTAATTTACTCAAAATAATACTCTCTCTAAAATATATTTGTAATTTAGTTAAAATATAAATTATTATTGTGATTTAAAAAATTAAGCTATATTCATTTAAATTTATAATCACGTAATAAATGATTAATTTTATTATAGCTACTCTTTAACAAATTGGGAATTTTTTACAGAAAATTACAACGTAGTGAAATTTTAAAAAATTAATTACTGTTGATGAAAAAAATTATCACTTTAATGTTTGTAAATTTTTTTAAAAACGTACCCTTGTAATTTTTTCAATTTTGTAACCCGTCTTTAATCCACTAATCATCTACCTAATTCAATATTTTAACCATCATGAACCAACCAATTGGATTGGTTAAAAATATAAATGGAAAAGAATACTAATGAATATATAATCATAATTTTGTAATAATTTCAACAAAAAAATTATTTATTCTAGATCTCACTACCAAACTCACAAATTAATCAACTTCATGATTTTTGATTAATTTTTAGCTTAGAGAGAGAAGACAATGTGAAAAGAAAAGAAGAAAAGAAGAAAGAAAGAAAGGCAAAAAAAGAAAAAGAAAAAAAAGACCAAAATACTTTTGGCACCACAGCAATAGAGGATCTGGACTCTACCCATCCTCAACCTGATCAATCTTCCTCATTTTCCTAGGCCGATCATTGTTATACGCCTCCTTGACCTCATTGCTTTCTTGAAGTTTGGGCGCTGGATCAATAGATGCAGCATTGAGGAGGCGGGACGACCCACTCGTCGTTGAAGTTTCGGGCGCCTGGACCATCCATGATTCAACTTTGTCTGTAATTCTTTCTCTTTTTGTGTGTGTCTGTGATTGCAGTACTGAAAATGGTGATGACATCTGTGACAACCCTCACATCTGATTAATGCTAAACTGTGACTGAGAATGATAAGCGACTGATTTGACTGAGATTCTGAATTGATTGCAAGAGTATACTGTTTTAAATGCATTTCTATCTGTTAGTCATTAAACGATCTGTTCATGTTTTAATTTCGAATTGCAAATTGAAGGTCCTATCAGCGACCGAATCAGAAATCGATTGGTATTTTATGTTAATTAGAATTTATGTGATTTTATGGTAGTTTTAACTGAAATTTGATTTGGAATGATTAAATTAGATTAAATAATGTTAAATTATTGAATCAATGTTAATTACCAAATTACCATTATAGTGGGCCACTTTGTTACACATTGTTTAGAGCTTAGTTTCATATCATTTGCTCATATTTGAAGACCAAACCGTGGGTGAGAGGAGAGTGAGAGGAAAGAAGTTGAGTTCACCTAGTTTGGCTTGGAACTTAGGTGAAATTGAAGAGAGATTGTGTAATTGAAGCTTTGAAACTTGGAATTCAAAACCTAGGTAAGGAATTCATCCTCTCAATTGTGTATTTAAGTTAGTTCTTGCATGGTTCATGGAAGATTAGAGTTTTAAAGTCATAAATTGGTTTAAAATGTTTAATTGAGAGCTAGATTATGCATGCATGTGCACATTCTTGAGTTTTGAAGTTGTTTCATGAGAATTTCTACTTGCATGTTCATATTTTGGGTCTTGATCCATGAACTCACCATGTTTTGAAGTTAAATCTTGTATTTGATCTTGTTTTAGAACATTGGAGTTCCTAGGAACCCATGCATGTGTTGAATTTGCATTGTTTTTCTAGCCTCTTGAAATTTGTGTTTAATTGATCTACCTTTGGGCTTTCATTTTGCAAATTGATCTTTGAAACATGTCATATTATGGGTTTTATAGTATTTTCCAAAAAATTAGCCCAAAAAGATCAAATTTGAAGTTTTAAAAGTTGAATTTTGTGCTTGAGGTTCAATCTGGAAATTCTAGATTTTGGACCCATGCTTGAGCGGCGGACTTCACGCTCGAGT
This sequence comes from Camellia lanceoleosa, assembly GCA_025200525.1. Classification (NCBI taxonomy): domain Eukaryota; kingdom Viridiplantae; phylum Streptophyta; class Magnoliopsida; order Ericales; family Theaceae; genus Camellia; species Camellia lanceoleosa. Next base: position 9,029,065 of record CM045770.1, on the reverse strand, counting down.
GTACACTCTGAGTCTTGTACTTCCGCTCGAGTGTAGGAAGCCACGCTCGAGCGTGAAATGCATATGCCTAGAAGTTCATTTGTTTTGCGATGCTTTCGGCGAGGACTTCACGCTTCGGCGTGGACTGAGTCTTCGCTTCGGCGTGGATCGGCGCCCATCGGCGTGATTTTTATGCATCAATACTTTTACTGAGTTTGCGATCGCTCGGCGAGAAAGTCACGCCCGAGCGGAGCTCCTTTGTCTGCATGTCTGCTCGAGCGTAGAAAGCCGCGCTCGAGCGTGGACCCCTATTTTAGCAAATTTTGAAAAGTATTTTAAAGTGCATCTTTGCATCCTCTTTCCATCCTAGGCATTCCTAGGACATGTTTAAGGCATCTTAAGGAGGATATTGATGTAGAACCACACCGAGTCAAGTTAGAGGTTAAGTTATTAAATCCAAGTGTATAACTTAGTGTGTGTTCGTTCTGTAACTGTAGGGTTGGCATCCGAGGACGCGCACTAGCCTATCTGTAGCCTAGTGCTCTGTGAGTAACAATGTTGTAAATATATGTTCAATGATGATTATTTTCTGAACAATCAACTGTACTATTTTCTGAAGTAATATTGTTTACTGTTTATTGAATGAATGATGTCCTAATTATGAAGGGTGTGTTTGGTAACGTTTACGTTTTCAGTTTATATGTACAAAAATTTTATAAACTAGTTTTTGTTTATTTTTTGCTTATTTTTAGAAAAACATAAATTACAAACGTGTTTGGTAATTGACAAAATGTTTAAAAAAATTTAAAAATATAAAAAAGAGTGAGAAATGGCGAGTGGTGGCAAGTGGCGGCGGAAGACGGTGGTGGAAAGTGGTGACGGTGGGTGGTGGGTAGCTGGTGGTGGTGGGTGGTGGCGGATGGGTGATGGTGGTGGATGGATGGGGTGTGGATTGATGCGGTGGGTGGGTGTGTGTGTGGGGTGGTGGTGGTGGTGTTGTTCACGTGGTGGGGTGGAGTGGAGTGTGGTGGTGGTGGTGGTGGTGGTGTGGTGTGGTGGTGGGTGGTGGTGTGTGTGGTAGGTGGCGGATGGGCGGTGGTGGTGGGTAGGTGGGTGGTGGGTGGTGGTGGCGGAGTGAGTGGGTGGTGGTGGTGGCCGGGTGGTGGGTGGTGGTGGCGGTGGGTGGTAGATGGCGGTGATGGTGGCGGGTGGCGGATGGTGGTGGTGGATGGGGTGGTGACATGGTGAGTGATGGGGGTGTGAGTGGGTTGTGGTGGTGGTGGTGGTGGGTGGTGGTGGTGGTGGGTGATGGATGGCGGATGGCGGTGGTGGTGGGTGGTGATGGGTGGTGATGGTAGGTGGGTGGGTGACGGTGGCAGGTGGTGAGTGGTAGTGGTGGCGGCGGGTGGCGGGTGGTGGCGGCAAGTGGGTGGCAGATGGCGGGTGATGGTGGCGGGTAGGCGGCGGATGGTGGTGGTGGATGGGCTGGTGACAATGGCGAGTGATGGGTGGTAGCGAGTGGGTTGTGGTGGTGGTGGTGGCGGGTGGTGGTGGCAGGTGGGTGATGGATGGCGGGTGGTGGTGGGTGGTGGGTGGTGATGGTAGGTGGGTGGGTGACGGTGGCGGGTGGTCGGTGGTGATGGCAGGTGAGTGGCGGATGGCGAGTGGTGATGGGTGGTAGCGGGTGGTGGTAATAGTGGGTGGGTGGGTAACGGTGGCGGGTGGTAGGTAGCAATGAGTGGGTGGTGGTGCTGGTGGTGCTGGTGGTGGGTGGCGGTGGCAAGTGGATGGTGGGTGATGGCGGTGGTGGTAGTGGGTGGTGGGTGGTGGCGGCGAGCGGGTGGCTGGTGGTAGTGGGTGGCAGGTAGTGGATGGTGGTGGCAAGTAGGTGGCAGGTGGTGGTGGCGGGCGGTGGATAGTAGTGGCGGGTGGTGGGTGGTGGCGCGTAGATGGCAGGTGGGTGGTGGGTGGTGGTGGCGGTGGTGGTAGTGAGTGGGTGGCAGGTGGGTGGTGGCTGGTGGTGGTAGGGTGTGGGTGGTGGTGGCGGAAGATGGTGGTGGAAAATGGTGGCGGGTAGTGGCTAGTGTTGGGTGGTAAAAAAAAAAAAAACTCAAAACTCAAAATGGAAACACATTTTTTGTGTTTTCATTTTTTGGCCAAATTTAAAAACTGAGACCACTGATTTATAAATCAAAAATTTTACCAAACAAGTTTTTATATGAGTTTTTTAAATTTTTGTAAATATAAACAGAAAATAGAAAACGTAAGTGTTACCAAACGGTACCGAACTGTACTCGGGGCATCCATAGCAACTTACTGCTACTGTCATAGAGATCTCTGTTGATTCCCATGTTTGGAACCATTACTGTTTACTGTTATGATGGCCATCAACTGACTGTTCAGTCTGTTAAGACCTACTGAACTGTTTTGCTATTGGATGTACCACATATAACTACTATAAACCAAGCTGTATTCTAGGCGTTTCATCAATTTTCTCGAGCAAGGTTTCCCCAATGCTAAGCAACCTTGATGAGGGAAGATCTTGGTTTTTGTTCTGTTAAAGGTATCATATGGTTTTACAGGTATGGCTTTTGTAGTTACCGTAGAAAATTTCAGCACAAGGAGTTGTTGATTTTTATCCAATTTATTTTTATTTTATTTTATTTTTCTAGTGTATATCTTTCAACTTGAAATTGCTTAATATACAGATTAAATCCGTAACTATTTCGGTGATCATAATGTTGATTTTCATAGCATTTTGCTTTGCATTTTGCCAAGAAAGGATGTGCCACTGAAAAAAATGATTTTATTTCCTTCTTTTTTGAGTATGTTATCAAGAGAAGGAAGATTTGTACGAAAAACTAAACATGTTTACATTTTTTTTAATTTTTCGGTATTGTAGGGCTTGTGAGTTTGTTATCCTCTGTTCGTGAACATATGTTTTGCATCATCGGAGTAAATGCCTAATTCATGTTGTATTTAGGTTGTATTTGAATTTCAGATTTGTTGAAGGAAAAGAAAATTAAGTAGAAAATACTCCTCCTTTTTTTCTCCATCTTCTTTTTTTTTTTTTAAAAAAAAAAAAAACTGGGTTAGGGAAATGAAGAGAAAGTGACAGTTTTTTAAAAATCCATTTTTTCTTTAGTTGTAAAAATTGAATATGTGAAGCAATTTTAATTCATGTTCACTTTTCTCTGTTTGATAAATCAAAATCCATATATGGTGGATTTGACATGAATGGATTGAAATTTGACGAATCCACTTGCATAAGCTTCTCAAATATGTTGGGCACTTTCTAAAATTAATCTATTTTTTATTTTTTCTTGAAATAAAAATAGGTGTTTAGAGTTGACCTTTATAATAATTTTTTGTTGATTTTTTTTTTCTTTAGTGAATTTTTAAATTTTTTTTACACATTCTACTACACTAAACCGATCAAAAAAGTATAAAAAAAAAAATCAAAAAAATCAAAAACTGTCTACTTTTTTTTTTAAAATTTCTTTTAAGCTTTTTTTCTTGTTATTTCTTTTGATTTTTTTTTTAAAAAATTACTTTCAAATTTTGTGGATGAAATTAAAAAAAGTAAACAATGACAATTTTGTAAGAAATCACTAGAAACCAAAATGAAACCCCCAAAAAATGAAAAAAAAGAAAAAAAAGAAGAGAGGACTTTTAACTGTATACCCCAAACAAATGAAATAGAATCATTGTATTTGTCTATTCAAAGAGATACACCTATAAATATATCACTTGGCCATTGGGCACACATTCCATTGATGAATTTAGGGTGTGATTTCTTTAAAAAATTTAATAATTTTGATATGCCATTTATTTTTTACAATCCCGCTAGATAGTTTAAATTTACTGTGGCTCAAATGGCTCGAGGTGCCAAAAAGACATCGTTTTGGCTTCTTCTTTTTTTTTTTTTCCTCCTCTTCTTCCATCTTCTTCCTTTCCCCTTTGCTGTGCTTTCTTTTGCTCTTTGAAAAAATGAAAATCAAAATCAAAAAAATCAATAAAACAAACCAAATCTACACAAATCTAAATCAAAAAAAACAAACCCAGAGCAACAGAGGGAGAAGGAGGAGGAAAAAGAGAAAGAAAGAAGAAGAAAGAAATAAAAAGAACAGAGAAGAACAAAGAAAGAAGCCCATCGTCGCCATCATCATCCGTTGCTTTGTGTGTATACCCAACCAATCGTCACCATCACCGTTGCTCTCCGTCACTCATTGCCTAACTCCAACTCATCGTCTCTCTTCCTCCCTCTTCTCTCTTTCTTCTCCCTTCTCTCATCTCTTCCCTCTCCTCCCTGTTTTAGAGAGAAAAGAGAGGGAAAAAAAGGAGGGGGGAGCGAGGAGGGAAGGGGGAGGGGGTAATTCAAAACGACGTCGTTTTGAATTTCAGGCCAGTCGAGCCTCCAAGTTTTCGAGCTAACAAGCTTTATTCTATTTTTTATTTTATATTAGAGGTTATATCATTAAACACAAGAAGCACCAGGGCATTAGGTATTCAACTGATACCAAAAACAAGCACTTAAACTTCATGCTTACACTAATAAATTACACCAGAAAGATATGTGCAACATTTGGCTGGACCACACCAAAAAAACAAAAACCTATGCCACCAAAAACTGTAATTTTCTTCAAATTACACCGAGCAACTTGACAAATGTAAATAAACAACACGAAATTGAATCCTAGGTTACCAAAATCATTTCAAACTAAGCACGAATGAGACTTTTGGCTGGGATTTGTTCTTACCCAACACTTTAGTCTGGTTTGTGCATTCTTCTTCCTCTTGCTGCTTCTTCCTCCGCATGGCCTCTTCTTTTTGTCTTTGAAGCTCTTCCAGTTCTCTGTATCGTTCCTCCTCCCTCCATTGTTGCTCTAATGCTTCTCTCATCTGAGCTTTTTGCACCTTCCTCCTGTTCTTTTCAAGCATCCTCTCTAGCTCTTCTTTCTCTTTTCGAGCTTGTTCCTGCATGGCAAATTCCAATTATTTTTCGTGCATTGCCAAAGTTAAAATTGAAAATCAAGAAATAACTAGTGAACATTTTTGTTACCTAGGCTTGGTTATTAATGATGATGGTGAGGTTAGAATCAAAATTAGAGGATGGTGAGGTTAGAGCTAATGTCATCCATAGAATCAAAATAAGTTGGCTCGAGTGGAGGTGTGCATCGGGCTTATTATTGGATTGATGAATACCAACAACATTGAAATAATTTTTTTATAGAATAAGTATGAAGCTAAAGATGCTTTACAGGACAGAATGTTGGGCAATTAAGAAATAGCATTTTCATAAAATGAGTAGCTAAGATGAGAATGTCTAGATAGATGTGCGGTACAAATAAGAAGGATAGAATTAGAAATGAATATATTATGTGTGTAATGGTAAGAGTAGTATCAATTGAAGATAGTTGAGAGAGAACAAATTAATATAGTTTAGTCATGTACAACAAAAACCTATGAATGCAATAGTAAGGAAGACATTAAAAGAGAATTTGATGTGAAAGTGAATCTATAGTGGGAATGCGAATTTGATCCTAGTTCCCATAATTCCAACCAATTATGGGGAAAAGTGATTCTTGATTACCTATTTCAGCGAGAATCACTCACATTCCCAAACTAAGTAAGAATTTAATTCCTCCACTACCCCATGTAAATCTTACATTCTTGGAAGAATGTTAGTCATTTAAAAGAAGAAAAAATTTGGATCCACTATTTAAATTTTTTATCGGTTTTCAATGAAGGATTTCTAACTAAAAGCAAATGCTTGAATAATCTTGACACAAAATTGGTTACTAGTAATAAGATTCTCATTTTCCTCAAGATTCATGTTATCCAAACATAGCCCAAGGAAAAGAAAGTGATATGTGAAGGGCTTTTTGAAAATACTTGTTTTAGCTCAGATAAGAGCGACTTCCTTTTCTTTCTCAAGTTGAAACGCAACCACGTCAATAAGTTTCTTCCGACCTTCCTCCAATCGTCTCTGTACTTCTAGCTTGATTTCCTCGAGTTCAAGCTCTCTTTGACTTTGTTCGTATTGCTTCTTCCACTCTTTTTGTAGTTTCTTCTTCTATCGATTCAATTACGCCTCATGTTGGCCTTTGATAGAACAAGAGGAAAGATTAAGGAAATAGCCCGAAATTTGGAAGGAAACACATTATTTTTTATTCTAGAAATGCCTTTGAAGTCGGGTAACATTAGAACCGAAATGGTAATTGACATAACAAAATCACCCTTTTTCCTCTCTCTTTATTATATTTAATTATTGACAAACTAACCTTCATGACAACAAAAGCACAAAAAAATATGCTCATGCTTTTAAGGCATACCTCTAAGCGATTCTGATCCAAACAAATGAGTTTCAAAAGCGGTACACAGTAGATAAACGAAGCATCCAATTCATCATCAAATATAACAAGTTGAACTATAGTAGTATCTTCCTTCAAAAAAGCCTGTGGAGAAGAATGTTAAGTAACTTGTGGCAATTTTAAAACTAATCACCATTATACTTCAATTCTTGCATTAAAATAGTTTTGTTAAAGCAGAACACAATGACAAAACACTAGTGATTCCATTGTTTGTAAAATTACTTGCAGGAAAATAGTTAAGCTATGTTTGGTATGAGGAAAAGATGGGAAAAAAGAGGAAGAAGGAGGAAAGAACCATATTCCTTGTTTGGCGAAGGGATAAGAAAATGGAAGGGATAGGAAGAGGCGTAAAGAAATCCTCTCCGCCCAAAACCAATCTGCCCAAATTTTGGGCGGGAGAGATGAGAAAAGACTACCTCTTGTCCCTCAATTTTTTGTTCAATTTTTAACAAAACAAGCATATAAGCTGTAAAAATGATGTTAGAACCATTGCTCAGTCCTCTTTTCCTTCCACTCAACCAAACAACTTGGCGGAACCCACAATCCATTACGGGGATGCCAATTCCATCCCTCCTTCCTTCTTTCCTACTTTCCACCCCATGTACCAAATATAGCATTAAAAAAATGACAAATGACACTTCAACTTGGGCAAGTGGGACAAAATATCGGTGGCCAACCTACCCCAAAACAAACAGAACTCGGCTTTTCCAACCAAGCTAGCGCAATCTCCATCACTCGGCCAAGTTACATTAACTTCCCAGACGGTGCACAACAAAAAATCCTAGGCGGTTGCCGACAAAAAATCACTTGAAGAAATTTCTTATCTATGGGGCCCTAGAGCAGATAGATAAAATCGAGCACCTCTCTCAACCCCCACCCCCACAGACGGTACTATCACTAACTATACAATAGAACTAGAAGATGCGGACAAGTCTATCAATCAACCTAACTAGGCAGGTTACTTGATGCGTGCATTAAATTTTACCTTCACCAAGGTCTAGGGTTTACAAGTATAGGAGGGTTATCTGTTCAATGGCCTTGGTTTCAATGCCTCAATCGATCCGAGATAAAATAAGAAAAATACAAGAGAAAGAAAGAAAAGTTTGAAAGATAAAGAACTTGGCCATCGAAAACAAATGTTGAATTTAAAAACACAAACTAAAATCTCATCACTTGCAAGAGGAAAAATAACATTTGATACAAGAAAAAAGAGATGAATGGTGAAGACATAAAGTTTAAGTCTCGATGTTTTTCAATATTACAAAGTTACACATCACATTCTTGTAACTTGATAGCAATAAAGCCTCAACTCAATCCAAATCCTATGTCCCAAAAGGGCCAAAATGTAAGCCAACCTCACCACTTTATTTTCTTGCACTTGATAATTTAGGTTCACATCGAATATGGCGATTAGTTACATTATATTTCTTACAATCAGAAAGCAACAAACTACATTTTAGTCATAGGTGCATGGCCATCATTACGAAAGTAAGGATGTAATATCTAGATTAGCTGATTTAGGCTCAACTTGCATCCAATGTAACAGTTTGCTACATTTCTTATAATCAGAAGGCACCCAACCACAATTGTAGCAGGAGCATGGTTACCATAAAGAAAGCAATATGAATGGAAGGGTATAATACCCAGATCATATGGCTAATTGATCTACGAAGAATCAATAATTTACCCAAAGCTTGTTGAAAAGCTTTCTAAGAACAAAATCTGCATTGACTATTTATGAAAACCTAGACATGGGAATTTCTTAGGAAACATTCTCCCAAAAGGAGGATGATAACTCCCTTAAGAGTCTCATTTATCGACATCATAATAAATTGCAGCGACTTTTTTGGGGGAAAAGTAAGCGAATAAATGTTCTACCTTGCCTTGTGACATGCTAACTTGGTATCATATAGCCACATAAAGACAAAAGCAGCTTCTGTCTTAATAAATCATTGACAAAAATGAACTTATAAATACTAGTACCTTAACTTACATTTTATTTCCCTTTAAAATGAACATATTTAATTTCACTCTTTTTGCTCGATAAATCATTTGAAGGAAACAAAAGGAACATGGACGAGCCAAAAATATATTATTTGCAAACTTGTTTTGTACCAAGTAAAGATGATAGGAAACATGAGGAAAAGATTGTTCATAGGAAATCAAACTTAAAAATGCTGACAATAGTGAAATAAGGATAGAAACAAACACATTATTATACTCCAAAGATGTGCCCAAAAAAAGTTATATATAAAAAAGAGTGAATCAGAATAAGGACATAAAGTGATTAATACCTTTTCTTCTCTTCTTCTTCTTTTCTCAGTTTTTCAATGGCATTTTTGTGCTCAATTGACCCACTACTTGAATTTGAGATTTACTAGGTGGAGACAATGAATTACTAATACTTGTTTGTCTCTTATAACGCCTTGGTGTAGGAGAGCGACTCTTATGGCGTTACACTAATCATTTGTTCTATTTTTTAGCTCTATTTATTAAGTTTAGCTCTATTTTTTCATCTTCTTAAGTTACACTAATCATTTGTTCACTATAGTGTTTAAATAAATATTATTTTTTATGAATTTTTCTTAGCTTATATACATATTTAGCTGGAATTAATCCTAGTTTTTCCTTTTTAAATTTTTTTATTTAGTGTTCTACATCTATAAATTCTTCTACTTTAACATATTCGTCCTCATTACGCTTTTTACTGCTATTTCCTGTTACAAACTGTTTAAACGTTTTTATTTTCTATAAGTTCTACAAGCAAGTTTCTTTGGTAATTTTAGCTTTTCAAAATATTTAGCTATATCTTCTTCGTTTATTCGAGATTGGGCTTTACTTACTTGTCCTTCTACTCCTTTTCTTTTTTGAAGTATTAATCTTTTTAACGAAGCTAAACGATTTTCTAAACTGTGTAGTTGTTTTGATAATTCTTCAATTTTTTCACACAATCATATAAGAAATAAAATTTCTATATTATTTTGTCTTACTCATATTTTATCTGACTGATTTATTCCTTGATAGCTACTAATTCCCTCTGGGTTATTATGAAAGTTTTCTGATTGTTTTAAAATAATCTAGTAGTCTCTATTAGTTTTTTTTTTTTTTTTATCACTACTCATAAATTAAGATCTTATTAATTGTTCTAAAATTTCTAATTTTTGTTTTAAATTATCTTGAATTTGGTTGATCTATTATATTTGTCTAGCTATTTGATTTATCGATTATGAATTTTTCAATTAGTTGCTTAAATTCTAACTCTATTTCTCTTGAGCTACTAATATTTATAAGCGAAATTAGAGTTTCTATTTCTAGCTTGGTGAAATTTTTCTAAATTTAAATCTGTTCATTTTGTAGGATTGAACTACTGCGATCTTAGATATAATCTAATTTCTTATCTTGATTTTTAATTATACTAGGAGTATTACGAAGATGGTTTATAGATGAAGTAAAAGATTACTAATTTTATCTCGTCTTTTTAACGTTTTACGCAAAATTAATCGATGATCTATAATACTATTTAGTGAAATTATGTTCGCTATGGAGCTGATGTGTAAAAGTACCTTCAAAATTACAACGAAATTTATTTTTATCTATATTAAGACGATGGTTATGATTGTTGAGTTCTAAATCTAAATATTTTACTTTTTTTCATACACAAAATTAAATTCTACTTTAAAATTATTAAAAGCTACTATAATATGAAATTTGTAACTAAATTGTCCAAAAATAAAAAACTACTTTATTTCTGTAAGCAAAATGCATAGACTAACTTAAACTGTCCTAAAACCGAACACTGCTCTGATACCATTTTTTGAGGGTGAGTTAGTGGTTTACCACTATTTTGAAGTTGTGCTGAGAATTATCTGATTAATTCTACAGTTATGCTAATAAATCCCCAAGCTGTTATATGGCTAGCTGTTAGGCTTCTTGTTTTATAGTTATCTGTCTATTTATTTGTGTGATTTTCAAACTATAATGTATTAGAGATCTACCAGAGGTTAATGATAACATAAATTGATATCTTAATTTTTGATCTTCTAATTCTTGTATAAGCTCAGTACTGGATCTAATTTTAATTCCAAGTTATTCTTCTAAAAGCATAAAATTTTGATTTTAAAATTCTTTTATGAAAAATATTTCCTTGATATTTCTACTTAGGTTGCTCTCCTTATATTCTAAATTATTTTTCTTATTTGGTAAAACTATTTTTAAGAAATGTTCGCTTTTATTACATGCTTTCCCACCTTGAACCTAAGTCTTGTTTAACATAGTATATTTTTATTTTCTACTCCTTACCTTTTCCTTTCTACCTACAATTTTCCCTCAATACCAAACCACGGCTCACACGGGTTCTTCAACTAAGGTCACTCAGTAATGAAATTAAAAACAATAGACACTATGAAGGTTTAAAGCATGTAATATTAATGAGCAAGCAAACATTCCATAAACTTAGTTTTTCCAAAAAGAAAATAAATTTTAGAACATAAGAGTTACCCTTTTGAAATATCTAAGGAAAAAGAGAGACTACTCACTTGCATATTAATATGTAGTATACTTACAAATATTATGTTACAGACTTTGAGATTCTGAAAGACTTGAACACTTAGAAATTTTAGAAGTTGGAGAAATTTTTACAAAGAAGAATGGAGAGAATTTTCCTTGTTTCATCCGTTGGCATGAATGCCAATTTATATAATACATTTGACGGATACAAACAAAAACAAGACTTACCCTTACGTCAAATTTTTGAACAAAAAGTCTAAAAGCCTAGTCAAGCCTAGTTATAGGCTTTACAAAATTTCTACATAATAAATACAAGGACTTTGACACCTTTTATGACTAATTTCCTATTACTCTAGACACAAACAATAAAAATTATATCAATAAAGGGTTAGGATAATGATGTCGGGTACTACTTTGGATCCCATCGCAAATCATTCAATCCTCTCATCTTGATAAAATTTCGACACCATAATTTGTTATAAAACACGTGTAAGGATTCTCACAGTTTTTCTTTAATGGAGCAAGGTAGGGGTCATCTTCTCTATTAAAGTAGTGAGTGAAGGAGAAGCCTTGCTACTGATAGACGCAAATAATTATAGACACAAATAATTGCAATAGTTATTGTCATTTTTTGGCGTGAATTTTGCTGATCGTTGAAGAGAGGCCTTATCTTTTACAAATTTTGTCTTTTTCTTCTGAGTATCTTGATGCCAATAATTGATGTGGACATATGGATACTTGGATGATGAATTGAATCTTTAAGGCTAATCTTCCGTGGATACAAAAAAGATACAAAAATTCAAAGACTCAAAAAGTCTAAATCCTATAAAAAAGTCCAAAATCGTAAATGAAATATGGACTTTGTGCCGATAATACTTCCAAGATCTTTAAAGAGTCTGATTATGGGGTGCATGGTTTTTTTTTTCCACCCATACATTCTATCTTCAAGATCTGAGAGTTGATTGTAAAAATCGTCCCCATTATCTGGTTCATTCTCCCATTGGTTACCTTTTTCTTCCAATACTGGTGAATCATAAGCGACACTATGCTAATAGTTGGGGTACTGGCTTTGTTAACATATTTCTTAACGTATATATAAATTTGTTCACCAAGATTAAATCTTATATATAAATTTGTTAACGTATTTCTTTGAATTAATAATATAACTAATTTATTTAATATTATTCTATTTATTGCTTATAAAAAAAATATATTTAGTCCTAGGTAGTGTTGAGTAATAGGGGAGGTCGGTTCATCGATGGTGACTAGTAATGATGTAATTAGAGGTAAGTATTGATCAAAAGTAATGGTTAAAATGTAATCGGAAATTACAAAAGTGACTATAGAATGTAGTTAGAGGTCGCCAAGTTAAATCTTATATACAAATTCATTAACGTATTTCTTTAACTTAATAATATAGCTAATTTAGTTAATATTATTTTGTTTTTTGTTTATATAGTAATAACATATTTGGGCTTAGGTTATGTTGTAATGACCCAATTTTTTTTTTTAAATAGCCAGCGTATAATTTAATTGAGCAAATTTTCGAATTTGATTGCCGTTTAAATTTTGTGCAAAAATAGTTCGGTTTTGTATTTTTTAAAAATAGTTCCTGATCTCAAAAAATTATGAAATTTTTATATGTTGTTCCCATATGAGTCTAGAACGTTGGATAAAAATTTCAGAATTTAATAATGAGTATTTATTTTGTGAAAATTTACAGACTGATTAGTGTTCAGTTTAATTTATAGCAGAATTTAAAATTGAGTTTTGGGTGTTTGGACCATGATTTGAGATAAATCAATTGGAGATTTATTTTAAATTATTAAAATCCATTCATTTTGGACCCAATTGATTGAATTGTGACCCATTAGTAACCATATAATAGTGTTGTGGTTTTATTATTATTATTTGACTACCATAAAAGAGTTGTGAATATTATAGTGTGTACCATTAAACGAAATATATTTTATGGTAAGAAAATATTATATTTACTTTTGTCATTAAAGATGTTGAAATGTATTTTTGATTGATATATATATATATAGGTGTATATCTATATAGTTAGATATTTAGTTAGATATTTGTTTATAATATATATATATATATATAAAAGTGACCAAATAGGATGTTTGTTCAACTTTGGGTTCTTGCCGTGACGAGAAAAAAGGGTTCCAATGTTGGTTTTTTATGGGTTTGATCTAGTATAAGTCATTTTTGACCCCTAATACTTTGGATCAAAATATAGATGGCAGAAAAGGCGTCGTTTGGCTCGAAAGCGATTTAATTTATGTTGCCAAAAATTTGAAAGCTTCTTGGCTTGAGGTAGGGATTTTTCCTACACTTCTTTATGTACTTTTACTTGATTATATGGAGCTTACAGTTGTATATTATTTAATTAGAATTTTTTAAAAAATTGTGATTTATTTGCTTAAAAGAGAAATTTTGAGAAAAATAAAGAGTTGATACCCAAATTGCGAAAGTGTAAACTTGAAATATGTTTGTAAGGTTATGAAAGAGCTATGTTTTAAATTTGAACAAAAATAGACTTCGACTCAATTGGTTTTGAAATTTTTACCGTTTTGCGACCAAAAGAACATTTTTAAAGAAAACAAAAGAATTACGTTTAACTTTTGGGGTTTTTGATCAAAATAGAATGTCATAATTGAATAAAGCTTGGAGGATGAGTTTGGAAAGAAAATGATATTTTCTTGGGCGTTAACGGTATTGTATTTATCGGAATTTTTGGAATTTAATTGTTTAAATATGTATTTAGAAATATCTGTTTTGGACTATCGGTGGAGGATAGCCATGATTGTTGTAGAAATGCATGAGACTTAGGTAAATTGAATCACATTCCTCATTTGTTGCATTGGACATTGCATTACATTAATTTAATTGGAAATGTGTCTGTTTTTGAGAAATGTTTGGAAATGTATATATTTGCGAAAAGATGAATACTTGGGGAATCTGGATAGGGGGTGTGGAACTGCGCGGTTAGGTATCGAGCCTTTTAGTTTACTAGTAAAAATGACAGTGGTAGTGCATTAGGGCCTACTTACAAACACTTACTTAGAGATTCACAGAGCCTATATTCATGTTACATATATGGTTTAAAATAGAAATAGTTTTATATATGTTGTTGCATCTCAGCATTGCATGCTTTATAAAAAGAAAGATAAATTGTTTTATCATGAGCATGGTATAAGCATACTCCTCTTTAGTCTTGTCATGATCCATATGTTATGTAGTATATCTCTACTAGGCTGTGGCTCACCCTATAAGGGAAAACCATTTCAGGTATATGTGTTATGCCTCCGCCAAGGCATTGACTTGGGAGGACTTGGAGCTGAGGCTTTATTTTTGTTTTATTGTTATTTGTTGAATGTAAGCCCATGGCTGTATTTGCGTTGAGTTGAAACTCTATTTTATGTAACCAAGAATGTTCTTGGATAAATTTGTAAGCCTATAGGGCACTTATTATCTGTTCGGCTTCCATTTCATACTTATTGTAAAATGTATGCATGAGATTGGAACTGGGGCATTGAGATATGAATAGCATGTATTTGGCATTTGGGATTTAATGGAAATGAATGTATGGAATAGTTAGTTATATCTATGTGTTTGTCTATCTGGTGGGTTTTGTAGCATAAATAGATATATCCTACCCAATTTTCAGGGCGTGACATATGTCAAGTAATAGGGTAGGACAATTGAATGTAGTTAGAGGGTCATCATAATTAAATCTTATATACAAAATTGTTAATGTGTTTCTTTAACTTAACAATGACACTAATTTACTAATTAATGTTATCATTTTATTTTTTTTATATAGAAATAATATATTTAGTCCTAGGAGGGTAGTTGAATGTAGTGACAGGTAGTAATGTAGTTGGAGGTGAGTGCCGACCAAAAGTACTGACTGAAATGTTGTCAACGATTACAAAAGTGACTAGAAGATAGCTAGAGGATGACCATAATTAAATCTTAAATATAAATTTGTTAATGTATATCTTTAACTTAATATAATATAACTAATTTACTTAATATTCTTATGATTTTTGTTTATATAAAAATAATATATTTAGTCCTAGATAGTGTCAAGAAATAAGGTAAGGCTGTTGAATGTGGTGACGGATAGTGATATAGTTGGAGATGAGTGTCGATAGAAAGTAATGGTTGAAATGTTGTCGGAGATTACAAAATTGACTGGAATATAGTTAGAAAGTCGCCATAATTAAAAATATAACTAATATTATAGCTAATTTACTTATTAATATTATTATTTCTCATATAGAAATAATATATTTAGTCATAGTTAGTGTAGAATAATAGAGGAGGTAAGTCGAATAGGTGACCGATATTGAAGTAGTCAAAAGTTAGCATTGACCGGAAGTAGTGGTTGAAATGTTGTTGAATGTAAAGTGACTAGAATATGGGTAGAGGGTCACTGAAATTAAATATATATATATATATATATATTTGTTAACTTACTACTTTCACTTACTAATATAGCTATAAGAAGGTGATCAAATGTAGTGACCGGTACTGAAATAGATGGAGGTAAGTGCCAATCAAAAGTAATGATTGAAATGTCATCAAAGATTACAGAAGTGACTAAATGTTGGTTAAAGGGTCACCAAAATTAAGTCATATATACAAATTTGTTAACGTACTACTTTCACCCAATAATATAGCTAACAAAAGAAGGTGGGCAAATGTGGTGACCTATAGTAAAGTAGTTGGAGGGTGAGTATAGCGATCCTGGTTCTTCCTCCTTTGGTTGTTGTATCCGGACTTGGTTCCATGGATGTCAGTGGTTGTATGTACCTTGTTTCCTTCCTTCAAATGCTTTGTATTTGAGTTATAGGATGTTTTGGGCAGGTTTGTTACAGGTTGGTAGTGAGTTTGAACCAAGTGTTGCTGCCCAAAATTTTGGTCCTTCGCTCGAGCGAGACTTTTGTCGCTCGAGCGAGCTCTGTGTTTTAGATCCTTCGCTCGAGTGAGAAGTACTTCGCTCGAGCTTGCGTCTGTATCCAGTTTTGGGCCTGTGAGATGCAATTTTTCGCTCGAGCGAGCTTTCCTTCGCTCAAGCGAGCGAGGCCTATGTTTTGGGTTTCTTCGCTCGAGCGAGCATTCTTGCACTCGAGCGTGCTTCTGGGTTGTAGACCTGAAGCTTCGTTTGGTGGCTCGAGCGAGGCTTTCTACGCTCGAGCGAGGGTTCTTTGTGTCTGGTCGCTCGAGCGACCAATCCTTCGCTCGAGCGAGCCTGTGTTATATTAGATCTCAGCAGCGGGTTAAACATCACTTTTTCATCTCCTTTTTCCTATCAAACCCTAGAACCGACTCTTTCTCTCTCTACACTTACCTTCTCTCTAGGGTTTCATCTCTCTTTAGTGTGTTTCTACCCTAAGTTCTTTGTAAGAAAGACAGGGGATTGTGTGGGCTACATTCTAATTTGAAAATTTGTGAGTTTGGAGCACTTTGGGTTTTGGTCATCTTCCCCATTTGAGCTCTTCATTTCGAGGTAGGGATACCCTACTCCATCTTATGACCTTTGTCTTAAATTTTGGTCATTTTGATTAGTTGGTGATGTTGGGTAATTTTAGAAGAGTTAGGGTTTGATGTGTAATTTGATAAAAAGGGGGTTTGTCATATATTAAACTCCATGTGTATGTAAGACTTAAAAAAATGCATTATTAGTGTCAAATTGAGGAAATTGAACCTTAGGGTTGATTTTTGATAAAGGGGGGAAATACCCTAATTGTTGTTATAAATTAATTAGTATAATTAATTTGGAAAAATATGAAATTGAGTTGAAATCCATGAAATTGGGAAATTATAGGATTGAATGGTGTAGTTGGATTAATTTATCACTCAACGATATAGTTGTTGATATTATATTTGTTTAATGAATTTATTTTCTGTTTAGAAATAACTGTTTTGGGCTATCGGTGGAGGATAATCTTGATTGTTGTAGACATTGTATGTTGATTAGGGAAAACTGAAACTAATCACATTGAATAGGTTATTGATTATGACAGTTGAATTAATACAGCAAATACGTGTATTGATTGATTATTGTGTATGTCAAGTGTTAAACACATTGTATATGCATAGAGTTTGGGAGGAGATAGGGGATGTACTCCATGGTTTGAGAGGAGATAGGGGATGGACTCTCAAACCTGTTTGGGAGGAGATAGGGGATGGACTCCATAGATACAGGAAATATGTGTATCACTTGAAGTGTTAATACAGCAAACGTGTGTATTAACTTGCAATATTGGAAGTGGTTATAATGTGGATCGTAGACTCACTTGAATTGTGAATGAGGGAAATGTTTAATATGGAATGTATTCCCATTAATTGTTGGGCCAGGTTCTGAGCCTTGTTTATGAAATGATTTGAGTAAGTAAAGGAAAGTGGAACGTAACATGGACATAAATGTCATGGATCTGTATTGTGATATAACTGGTTTATAAGTGATTAACCATCTATCAAATACTATTGTTTTAGTCACTGCTTATATTTGGTTTAGTATATCTCTACTGGGCTTTGGCTCACCCTATATGGGACATCATTTTTAGGTTCAGGTAATATGCTACCTCTAAGGACATAGCTTGGAAGGTTTTGGAGTTGAAGACTGTTTTTGGTTATTTTTTTGTTATTTGGATATTACATGTAAATTCAGGCCAAGGGCTTAAAGTGTAGTTGAGTTAGTACTCTCTTTTGTGACCAAGTGTTGGCTTGGAAAGTTGTAAGCCCATAGGGCATTTACTTTTACTGTCAACATGTAATATCTTTTGTAAGAATACTCTGATAAATAGAATTATGCTTTATTCTCTTAAGTTTATAGTTGTCTTGAATGTGGGTTTATATGTATTATTTTGAGGGTGTTACAGTGAGTGCTGGCTTGAAGTAATGATTGAAATATCGTTAGAGGTTACTCTCACGACCCCAACCCACCCCTATAGGTTTAGCGTCGTAACCGGCCAGTAATCCTTGGATTACCAAAGGCCTCTCAGCAGATTAGCAAGTATTAGGGGCTGCGGAAGCAACTAGACAAAATAAACATAGTCCAATGAGCTGTGACAACATATATGGGACAGACGATTTCAAACTTTATTTTTATACGTAAGAATGCTAGTCAAGGAACACCAATATTCACAAATATTTACAAACTGTAAGTTCCAAAACTTGACTTTACAAACAAACAGAGACTAGCATAATACAAAAACAGCCATGGAAATTGATTTCAACTGGAACCTCCACGGGAGGCGCAATGGTTGGCTGACAAAACAGAAGTGTAGGCCATCAACTCTGGGCCTAGTTCCGTGCTTGCTCACCTACATACATAATATAAGGAGTGAGCTAAAGCCTAGTGAATAATAACAAGGTAAAGACTTTAATGAATGATGCCCAAAACATGTTTCAAATTTCGTAACAGAAAGAATCACAATTATATTCATGTTCATATCATATGTGGTACATCCCTCAGCACTAACATATCATGTTAGTCAAGCTTATTAAGTTCCACGAAGGAACCTCCGGTACCGGGTAACATATCTCATACATAGGCCACGGTATTGTTTCCCCCGGGCGAGGGCCTGTGCCACGGTATTCATTTCCCCTGGGCGAGGGCCTGTGCCATGGTATTCATTTCCCCCGGGCGAGGGCCTCATGACCATCTGCCTCAGTATTATATCCCTTGGGCGAGGGCCTCTGCTAAGGATGCCACAATTATATTCAAAAAAGTTCGGCAATCATTCATTTATACAAACATTACATTTCGAAAAGCTTGCCATTACATATCATCATCAGAAAGTAAATAAAGTTAAACATAACTTTACGGAGTTATTACTCACAACAATTGGTCAGCTCACTAGATGGTCAAATGGCTTTTCACTTGTCCTGAGGTGCGTGACCTACACGAACACGCATACAATTACCGCTTGAGACACACGCTCGAGTTAGACGTAATGCACTTTGTTATTCTTAGTGTGTGTTTAACTATTAACCTCATTATGGAGTCTTAAACATGGCCTAGGAGTGCCTAGGATGGAATGAGGATGCAAAAACGCCTTAGAAAATATTTTTTATAATTTTCGGGAAACAGGGGTCCTGCTCGATCCTGGGTTTCCCCGCTCGAGCGGACATGTAAACAAAAGTGTTTACTCGAGCGTAAACATTACCGCTCGAGCGGTCTGCAAAATGTGACAAAAGTACTGGATGGGTGAAAATCAAGCTCGACGGGCGCTCGACCCACGCTCGAGCGTGTGACTCAGGTCCCCGCTCGAGCATTAATTACCCCACTCGAGCGGACTGTAAAACAGTGCAAAGTACTGGATGGTCGAATTCCACACTCGAGCGCCACTTTCCCTACTCGAGCGTGAGTCCAAATTCTGGAAATTCCATATTGAACCTTCAAGCTTAAAACTAAGTTTTAATGCACTAAATTCGATCATCTTGGGCTAATTTTCTGGAAAACTCTTGTAAACTCATAGTATAACATGTTTCAAAGCTCAATTTGAGAAATCAAAGCCCAAAGGTAAGTTAATTAAATACCATTTCAAACCAATCTCATGAACATGATGTAAAACATAACATGCATGGGTTTTAAACAACTTCAAGCTTCAAATACATGCTCAAATGAGCCATTTTCTCCAAAAACAAGATGAATTCTTGGTCCAATGCAAAAATATGAACATGCATGTGGAATTCATGAACAATAACTTCAAAACTCAAGAATGACAACATGCATGCATGAATTTCTACCCAATTCAACACTTTAATCCAATTCTTGTCTTTAACCTCTAAACTTCCATGAACCATGCAAGAATCAAGCTTAAAGGTACAATTGAAGGGAAATCTCCTACCTTAAACCTTGAATTCCAAGTCTATGAGCACAATTTTGCATTCAACCTTCAACTCTCCCAAGATCCAAGCCAAGTCTTGTTGAAGCTAAGTCTTTTCCTTCTCTCTCACTCTCTTATGTTTCGTCTCAAGGAATTGGCTGAGGGAAATATTGTGTCAAAGGCTCTAACAAGCCTCAAGTGATGGTGTAGAGACAAGCCACTAAGTGGCAAAATAGTAATTAGACTAGGTTCAATAGTTTAATATTATTTAGTCTAATTTAATCACACCAAATCAAATTTTAATTAAACCTACCATAAAATCACACATATTCTAACTAGTCCAAAATGCTAATCAATTCCGAAATCGAGCACCAATAAGGCTTTCAATTTGCATTTTAAAGCATAAGATATGAACAGATAATTTAGCGATCAAACAGATAGAAACACATACATAATGCAATGCATATGCAATTAAATTCTGGATTTCTTCTAAATTATCATTAAGCATGATTAATCACGAATTAGTATTAATCGGAGGTCGGGGTTATTACAGTCTACCCCCTTAAAAGAGTTTGGTCCCCAAACTCGAATTACCTTCGTTTTGAATCAACATTGGGTCTAATGGAAACAATTCCGGATATCGTTTCATCATATCTTCCTCTGTTTCCCAAGTCGCATAGGTTCCTCCGTGGTTTTGCCAATCAACTTTTACCAACGGTATTTCTTTGTTTCGCAGTCTTTTAATCCTGCGATTCACAACTTGAATAGGCCTTTCCTTGTAGATGTAATCCTCTTTCAATAGCACATGTGTTGGCTCAATGACGTGGAGTGGATCTCTCAAATACTCCCAAAGCATCGATACATGAAATACATTATGCATATGCTCCATTACTGGTGGTAAAGCTACCCGATACGATACTGGATTGATCTTTTAGAGAACTTCGTAAGGTCCAACATACCTTGGCGCCAGTTTTCCTTTAATACCAAACCGAGTTTGACCTTTCATTGGGGTCACTTTGATGAACACATGGTCCCCAACTTCGTATTCCCTATCTCTTCTTCGAACGTCGGCATAGCTCTTCTGCCTACTCTGTGCAGTTTTCAGACGCTGCTGTATCAATTTCACTTTCTCAGTTGTTTTCTGCACCAATTCCGATCCTAACAAAGGTCTGTCACCTACCTCAGCCCAACATATCAGAGAACGACACTTTCTTCCATACAAAGCTTCGTAAGGAGCCATTCCAATGCTTGAATGGTAACTGTTATTGTACACAAATTCAGCTAATGGCAAGTAGGTCTCCCAATTCCCTTGGAGGTCTAACACACACATTCTGAGCATATCCTCAAGAGTTTGATTTGTTCGTTCAGTTTGGCCATCTGTCTGTGGGTGATAGGCACTGCTCAGTCTCAATTCAGTCCCCAAAGCCTGTTACAAACTCTGCCAAAACCTCGATACAAACTTTGAGTCCCTGTCAGACACAATAGATACTGGCACTCCATGCAATCTCACAATTTCAGTCATATAGATATTGTCCAATTTATCAGCATTATAAATGGTTTTGACAAGCAAAAAATGGGCAGACTTAGTTAAACGGTCAACTATAACCCAGATAGAGTCCATACCTCGATAAGAACTCGGCAATCCCACAATGAAATCCATGGTAATGTGCTCCCATTTCCATTCCGGTATTGGGAGTGGTTGTAGCAAACCGGCGGGTCGTTGGTGTTCAGCTTTTACCTGTTGGCACTATAGACATCTAGCCACAAAGTCTGCAACACTCTTTTTCATCCCAGGCCACCAAAAATTCTGTTTCAAATTATGATACATCTTCGTGTTCCCCGGATGCATAGCAAATTTATTACTGTGGGCTTCGGTCATGACACGTTTCCTCAAGTCACCATAATCAGGTACACAAAGACGATTCTGGAATTTCAGCACATTATTTTCGAATACAAACCCTGGCCTCGGCTTGGAATCAAGTTCTTCTATGATCTTTTTCATGTACTCATCTTCAAGTTGCCTTTCTCAGATTTCTTCGATGATCGCAGGCTAAGCAGAGATACCGGCTAGTATTAAAACTACTCTCGTATCACAATCTCGATTTCATTCCTTTCCAAATTACACAACAGTTCTCTCTGGCTAGTAAACAGGCATGATAAACTTCCCATTGATTTGTGGCTCAAAGCATCTGCTACAGTATTAGCTTTCCCTGGGTGATACAAAATTTGTAAGTCATAGTCCTTGATGATTCTAACCACACGCCTACTCTCATGTTCAATTCTTTTTGGTGAAGAAGTATTTCAAGCTTTATAGTCGTATACACTTCAAGATTACCCCATACAAGTAATGGCCTTGATTTTCCATGAACACTCTGTTTGCTAGTTCAAGGTCGTGGGTAATTCTTTTCATGAGGGCGAAGTTGTCGTGAAGCATAGGCTTTTAAATGACTTTCCATTTTGCATCGGACACGTATGACCCTTTATATGAAGCATCCTTGTAAATCAAAATCCATCAGCACCATTAGGTAAAGTTAGGATTGGTGCGATTACGATCAGTCTTTAGTTCTTGGAAAGCTAATTCACATTGATCATTCTAGTCAAACTATACATTCTTACTGTGTCGATTGTGTCAATGGCATTGCAAGCTTTGAGAAATCTTTCACAAATCTCTTATAATACCCGTACCCGATCTGAAAACTTCTAACTTCGGTCAATAGCATTCACGGCCCCGGTCTACAGGCCAATCCACAATAGCTTCACGATCTTCTCGAGGTCTCTGAAACACCATCGTTAATTACATGGCCCGAGCGCTTCTACTTTATCAAGCCGCAATGCATTTGGACAATTTAGCACTCTGACCTCTTTTCTCTCAAAATCTGCGAGGCATTTTCTCGATTGGTTCTCATATTATACTCACATCTTTAGAGTGCGTCGAGAATGTCATGTAAATACAACAATGAATTCATCGATATATTGTTTGAAAACCCTATTAAATTAGGTATATAAAAATTTTGCGCGGTACATTTTATTTTACCCCAAAGGCATTACTAAAACTTCATAATAACGCTTTAACTAATGTTATCGGGCCAAGAGGTCAATTTTGAGAACTTCTTTGGCTCCTTGGAGTTGGTCAAATAAATCATCTGATTGAGGGTAATGGATATTTGTTCTTAATGGTTACCTATTCAATTCCGGTATTCGATGCACCAATCTCAGGATCAGGTCTTTCTTTTGCAAATCATTTAAAACACCCAGTGCCAGATGAAAAAAAATTTATTGTCTAGAGTTCTGAAATTAGTGCTTTTGGTGCTTCCGGTTGATGACATCTATATGAATTAGAGATGGAGTTGTGTTCAGTGTTACTCTCGGTAGGTGAACTCTATTTCCTATCAATCAAGTCAGGCGGATCATTGGAGGCTCTGTCGGAGAAAATCGCCGAACCCACGAGATAGCTTACCTTAATGTCGTCGTACTTCTGTTCGATATCTGGCTGTAGTATCCCTACGTCGCTTTAAGAAATTTACATTTCGAATTTTGTCGAGATATGAGGGGCTTACCATTCGGTAAAAGTAAATTGGGCACTACAAACATTATGGGCTGCACGCATTCAAACAGTAGCAATTATTTAGTCGCGATTACATTATAAAGATCTGATCAAAGTGGGTAATGCTCTTTGGGTATTAATCGACATCGCGTCGTCTCCCAACCTCTGAATCATGCTCTTGGGATAAGCATAAGCGCATCCTTGGAACCAGAAGGCATAGATAGAGATAGTAAGCAGTTCGTAGGTTCTACGGTCTAGATTAATTTTGAGAAAAAAAGCTTGTCACGACACGAATGAATGGGTGGAACCGGTCGATCAACA